>CAJNOI010000038.1:108594-139499 GCA_905250115.1 Adineta steineri
TTTGTCTCAGGCAAATGTCAATCAAAATCAATTTTTTGCTCGAACTACTAATCGATTTTAATTCCAATTCATTGTAATAATCAAGGAAGTTTTGATCTTTTCGATTATTTTTGATTAAAAATCGATTAAAAACGTATGACTGTAACAGATTTTTAAGCATTTTTCAATGGTTTTTCTCGGCAAAGTTTTTTAGATAAGAATGCCGACTAGACAAAGTCAGACTATGTCTTTTTAAAGTAAAAAACAAAAGACTGACAATAGTTCTGAGTATACATAAGCAAAAATTAGATGTATTTCATTTGAAATACATCCGTTCTGATTTTATCTTAAAAAACTAAAGTTAAAAGACTTTTTGAACACGAATAATTTAATTTTTCTTCATCTATTTTTTGACTATTTTCAAACAGTATTTCCGTATTACACTTTCAGTTCATGTTTTCGTTTAAAAGAATAAAGCATCATGTAGCTATTAAATTTCAGCAATGCCTAAAGTCAACAAGAAAGACTTAACGATTAACAGTTAAAAAGATCTTCGTCTAATTTGCTCGGGGGCGCAGAATCTTCCGTAAAAATGAAAAATTTCCGCGAACGCAGAAAAATCAATCAAAAGTTTCTCTCAGTATTGAAATAAAATAAAGGTTTTTTTTATATATTTTTGTTAAATAAATGAAAAGAGAGAAGAGACTACGATATGTTTAAAATATACTATCCTAATGAACATATCAGATCATTTACGTATCAAATAATATTTTCATCTAAATAATTTCTTTATTATTTTCCCACAGAAAAAATTTCAAAGTCAATAATTTTTCAAAATTTTCCCCGAACGCGCGTTCGCGCAGAGGAGCATATTTTGCTCTCCTAAATTTACTACCTTGAGTAATTCGTTTGAAAAACTGAGCCTACTCTAGAATGAAACCATTCCGCCGCCTATAATATCATGAAATATATATTTTTAGTGTGATTTTGTTACTCAAGTATGTATGTAAGCGATGTGCCACCAAAGCAATACATTAGAATTACTTCCCCTAGAAAATTTAACTTGCGCCGCTTATAACTATATTTTGATTGGTTCAAAAAAAACATTTTCGTTCCTCCGTATTTTACCCAGGTCTGATTTTAATGCAATCAGAAAAGACTAACTGTCTAGATAAGAGAAAGAAAACATTTGATTTCATTTTGTTTCTTAGATGGTTGTTCCAATAGATGATTCCACGACGAAAAAACAATGGATCCACCTTCGTCGTATCCTTGAACGAGCTGGACCTTTTAAAGATCCAAATTTTGAACCATCTACTGAGGTTTTATTATCGATATTATTGCATAATATTCTGAAATTTTATTAATTTCAGCTTTTATCAGCAATTGAATCGGTGAAAATTTTAATTATTGGTGCTGGTGGTCTTGGTTGTGAATTATTAAAAGATTTGGCTCTTATGGGTTTTTGTCAAATCGATATCATCGATATGGATACAATTGATTTAGCAAATTTAAATCGTCAATTTTTATTTACGTAAATAAATACAACGAATATTTATGTAAAAATTCTTTTTTTTACTTTTCAAGTAAAGCTGATATTGGTAAATCAAAAGCTGAAGTTGCTGCAAAATTTATTATGAATCGTATTCCAAATTGTAATGTTACACCGTATGTGAAATAATTTATAATATTCATGGAAAAACGTTTGTTTTTCTTCAGACATATGAATAAAATTCAAGATTTTGATGCATCATTTTATTCAGGTAAAATTAATTTCTATTGATTATTTATATATTTATATGATATTTTTATAAATAGAATTTCGAATTATTGTATGTGGCCTAGATTCTGTTGTAGCCCGTCGATGGATTAACAGTATGCTAGTAAGTTTTAGGGAAAAAAAAGCAGGGTGATTATTTCAAATAAAATTTTTCATATTAGGTTAGTATGCTTCAATATGATGAAGATAATCAATTAATACCAAGTTCAATCATACCTATGATTGATGGAGGAACTGAAGGATTTAAAGGAAATGCACGAGTTATAATGCATGGTTTCACTAGTTGCATTGAATGTACTTTGGATTTATTTCCTCCTCAAGTTAATTTTCCTCAATGTACAATTGCAAATAATCCACGTTTACCCGAACATTGTGTTGAATGGGTTACAAGTATTCTTTGGCCAAAAGAAAAACCATTTGGTCAAGATATTAAAATCGATGGTGATAATGTTGAACATATCCAATGGATAGTTGAACATGCAACAAAACGAGCTAATGATCATAATATAACTGGTATTAATTTTCGATTTACACAAGGTGTTGTTAAACGTATTATACCCGCTGTTGCATCAACAAATGCAGTTATTGCATCTATTTGTGCAACCGAAGTCTTTAAATTAGCATCGTCGTATGTAGACAAATATTGTCAATAGATATATTATATTATATTTTTTTTGTCCCGAATAGATCTGTCATGCTTATGAATAATTATACAATGTTTAATGATATTGAAGGAATATATATGCTTACATATCCACCGGAAAAGAAAGAAGATTGTCCAATATGTTCAAATGTTCCTATACGTATTCAAATGAGTGAAACATCGAAATTTCAAGAATTTATCGATTTACTTATAGAAAAATAGTAAGAACCAAAAAAAACGCTATTTGATATATTTTGATTGTTTTTCTTTAGTCACTTAATTGCTCCATTAATTTATACAGAAATCAATGGAAATTCAAAAACGTTATATATGACAAGTACAGAACAAATGAGTGAAGCAACAAAACCTCATCTTAAAATGACATTACAAGGTAGAAATTTGTTATTGAAAATCTTTTAACTTAATTTTTCTTGTTAAGAACTTGGATTAACCAATGGTGCAGAACTATTAGTCGGTGATCCAGCACGAGCATCATCAATGCGTGTGATTCTTACATTAACTAGTTCAATGGAAACCTCAACTGCAAAATAAATACATAAAATGACAGTTTTTACATATATATTTTTTTATTATGATATTAAAAATCAAGAAACAAAATTTATGTGCTAACCGAAATCTAACAATCATTTTTATTCTATTCTAGATGCATATGGCATGAGCACCACCATCGATACGTTCATTTATCTCAAAAGAGATATTGAACAATCATTTCAACGTGTTCAAGCCATCTCGAATTCTTCTCAATATGATCAACAAGAACTTGATCAACTATTTAATCATATCTCTTGTACTCTTGATGATTTACAAAAAATAAATCAATCTGTAAATATTCCATTAGCTGATCTATCGGAAAATGAGAATGATTCTGATGGAGAAAATACAGAATTTATTTCACCAAAACGTTTCACTGTTAGTTATTCCAAAGATTCAAATATAAATAATGGCACAACATATGAAGAACGTGAAGATTTTATTCGTCGTATGAAAACAGAATTAACTTATTATAAAAGTAAAATTCAACCAATAAAAAAAGAAAATCAAATGGAAATAATTCGTCTTGATCAAGCACCAGAAGAAGAAGAAGACGATGGACATGAAGATCACATTATTCGTAAACAAGATAAACAACTTGAAGATATGCATCATTCGATAGTATCATTAAAAAATTTAACAAAAAATATTAATTTTGAAATTAATGATCATATCAATATTTTGGATACTCTTGAAACAGATATGGTTAATAGTCATAATCATATAGAAAATTTAACAAATCGAACAAAAAATTTCATACGAACGTCAGCTGGTGGTGTGGGTGGACATACATGTTTATTTGCTGTTGCTATTGGTCTTTTTTTCTTGATTATTATTTTGATTCTTTTTTTCTAATATATAATCTATTGTTGTTTTATGTCTTGGAGTATTTAATACGTATTATTTATTTTTCAGATAGAAAAAAAACCCAAAATGGTTCGAAGTGGTTCAGGTGTTATTGCAAATATTTCTGTACAATTAAACAAACCAGAAAAACATGATACAAAATTTTGTCTTTCACGCGTTCTTCTCAAGTAATAAAAAATAAATAGTTTTCTCGTATTTTTACATGTCTTATCTATTTAGTGATATTCATCTATTAAAATCAAGTATGAGTGAAAAACCAACTAAACCTATTGTAGAACAAATTACTGAAAAAATGGAAGAACTTGAAGTTGATAAAGGACAAAGTTTAGATGATGAAGAATTAGATGAAGAAGCATTAGCTATGAAAGCAATGGGTTTACCCACATCATTTACATCATCCATGATTGAACGATCTAAACCTCATCGCCGAACACGTTCACGATCTTTATCAGATGAATCGCCATTGGAAAATAACCAAATGACTAATGAAGATTTATTTAAAAATGCATTAGATCTTTGGCTTGAATATTGGAATCTTAATGGTTATCAACTTGCAACAGATACTTGGACATCAAATTCTGATATTCACAATCGTTCTGATGGACATGATACATCACATTCGTCCGATGATTCATTATCAAATGTTCAATCTGAACATGCAATAGCCGATCTATGGAGACAACATTATTTATCTACCTATGATCTATCACTTCGTGAATATTGTCTTAATCACCAACTTGATTATGATCAATTTGTTGATTATATTTCAAATACGTATGGTGATAATGAAAATGACTTACGAACAAAAACTATTAATCGAAATGAGTCAAGTGGTGATAATGATGAAATACATAAACGAATGAAAACCAATAATGATTTACTAGATGAACATAGTGAAACAAAAAGTCAATTTGAACGTCTAGGCCTTTATTTAAATGAGTCAAATTTATCGAATATGAAATCATCATTAATTGAATATACAAAAAATTGGAATCATTTATCCTATGGACTTGTACTTAAACAAGCTATTCATTTACATACACAATGGATGGAAGATGATAAAATGGCCGTTGATGATGAAGTTACGAAAGAAAATAAACCAAAAGATAAAAAGAAAAAATCAAAACAACTTATTCTTGATAAAAAAAATATTCCTGAAGAATTTCATAATGATTCGGAACTTTTAAAATATTGGCTTCAACGTTATCGACTTTTTTCAAAATTTGATGAAGGAATTGTTCTTGATCGAGGTAAAACATTATCTACCATAAAGATGATGATTTTTATTTGTTTATTTATATAGAGGGATGGTTTAGTGTTACACCAGAAAAAATTGCACGACATATTGCTAAACGTTGTCGAAGTGATGTTATTATTGATGCGTTTTGTGGTGTCGGTGGAAATACTATACAATTTGCATTTACATGTGAAAGAGGTATATATTGTGTATGATTTTCCTTTTATTATACATATCGATTTATATTCTTTAGTAATTGCTATTGATATTGATCCAAAAAAGATTGAAATGGCAAAACAAAATGCACGTGTTTATGGAGTTGAAGATCGAATTGAATTTATTCAAGGTGATTTTCTTGAATTAGCTCCAACCTTAACTGCAGATATTGTCTATTTAAGTCCACCATGGGGTGGTCCATCCTATGGTACAATTGATTTATTTGATCTTGAAAAAAATATTGAATTAAATGGTTATCGAATATTTGAAGTTGCAAAAAAAATAACACCTAATATCGTCTATTTCTTACCACGAAATGTCAATGTTGAACAAGTAATCTCATTAATGGATGATAAGTCACCATTAGAACTTGAACAAAATTTTCTTAACAATCGATTAAAAACCATAACAGCATATTTTGGTGATTTAGCCAAACAAACTAATTATTAATGAAACTGTTTTCTGTTTGACTTCTGTCAGATAATTCGTTTTTTTATTTCCGGTGACTTTATTATTATTCCTATGCTCTCTTTTTTTTATTATAAACACTTTTAACGATAAAACACGAACAAGATATTTTATTTTCATTCATTCTTTATTGAAAAGTTCTTTTTTTTTAAAAGGAAATGATTATTCGTGGAAATTTCGTAAAAAAAAAATGAAAAATCTTTAAATACATTTATTAGAAAAGTGTTGAGTAAATTAAAGTCTATCAACATATGATATTGTAAGCAAATGAATCAAATTCTTTTTATTTTTAAATGGAACTATACTAAATTCGTTTTTTGAAATATTTAGAATTGTTATTCACTATTTACTGGCACGCTTGTATAATTCAGTAGCTTTGACATTGCCACATTCCATAGTCTATTAATAGAATAAATATATTTCATTTTGATAATAAAATAACTTACGACTTGTAATTGATCTTGATTATCAACCCATCGTTGTACAGATAATTGTTTTCCACTTTTGCTGTAGTGAATTGTTTGGGTCCATTTTCCATTTTCAAATCGAACGGTTGACTAAAATTTTGTAAAATAAATGTAAAATATTCAAGAAATAATTTATTTAACTGTATATGGTTCTCCATCATGTGACACATCTGTAAATTCTACACCAGGTATAAATTCTATTGCTGTTGTTTTTAAAGTCGTTTCTGATCTAAATGACCATTTTCCATCTTTTTCTGCAATGACAACACGAGGTTTAACAGTTTTTGCAAGTGTACGTAATACTTTATTGATACCCATTTCTTTTAGAAAGGCATCAAAATTTTCATTACTAACCTAAAATAGAAAAAGTTTTCGAATATTAATAAAAGAAAAAATTGTTAATTACATACATAATTCCATGTACCTTTGAGAGCCTCGATATTGGTATTATTATTTGCCATTTATTTTTGTCAGTATGTATGTATATGTTAAGAAATATTTATACTAGTCTAGTGTACAATACAAGTACGTACTACGAGTTCGAAGGTTATACAAATGAGACGAGAAAAATCAAACATTATCTTTGTTTTTATTCGCATCATTGCATAACGAGGTATCATTTGATGTATTTATTTTGTCTACAACGTATTTTTTCAGGTAAACAAAATATTTGAAAGAAAAATATCGTTAGGAATATAAATATTGATTGTACAAAAATATCTAAATCTACATATATAGTCTTCAATGTTGTTGATTTAGTTTTCAAATTGATAAAAGGAATTAGAAAGGACAACAATAATAAGAAGTCGACATTTTGAGTAGATAGATGTGGGTGTGGGTGAGAAAAATAAAATACATTCAAACCGACATCCTCAAGATGCTACAATAAGCAAAACTCGTGGGAATCATAGTCATAGACAACGAAACGAAAGTGATAACAGCCTTTCAGATTGATAAATGTACCAGACATTATGAAAAGTTTAATTTATAAAGTTGTAGTTTAATCAAGAAAGAAAATCTCTTTTTATTTTCAATTAAGTGATTTTTATAAGACATACACTACCATTGTTGAATAAATAATCAAGGAAAATTATGTTGCCATTGATTCTTTTTGTAAGTAATGTAATTTCGAAATTACATTGAATTCGTTCTCAGCAGTTTATCCAATTTTTTTTATTTCGAACTGTTCGATCTGGTCTCTTATCATCAAATAATTTACTGTATATTGACTCGTGAACAAAGGATTCAAATGACTGAGATGATCAGAATCCACTTAGATCAATTTTTTTTAGAAAGATTTTTTGATTGAAAACGAACAACCATCAAAGAAAATCGATGAAGTTATTATGCAGTTATTTGAATTAAACATATCATTGCGAATAAAAGGACAAATACCGAAAACTAATCAGCGATCTATCCATAAGGATGGTTGGGGATGTGGGTACATGAAACAGAACCTTAACCGATACCCACATCCACACTGTGAAGTACATAGAGCAAGCCATTTTTTTTTGGTTTTTTCCACAACAGTAAAAGTAATAAGCAAGAAGACATGTTTGATTTTTTTTGTCGAGAGTGAATACAAATGCAGAAAGAAAGCTATTCGATAAGATAAGCATATGATATATACGTGCTTTTTCTTGGTTAAAATCAAAACAAATAGAAAAATTATTTTCAACAACTCTGTGCAAAATGAACACTCGTCATCTATCCGAAGATAAGTCTCAATTAAATGATGACAATCTATGAGTATTTAGTCTTCTTTGGATCGATACTGGAATTGATAATGGTATAGATGACAAACTACGACATAAGCTCAGGCCTTTTATCAATTATTTCAAGAAATTCAAAAATGTTAATGTATGTCAGCAGTACATCGAACAAAACTTGAAAGAAGATCGAATAGTTCTCATTGTTAGTGGTCGATTTGGAAGTGAATCTGTATCCGGAATCCATGAACTACGACAGGTTTCATCAAACTATGTCCTGTATGGATAAGAAGGCGAATGAACTATGAGCGTGTGATCATTCCAAAATATTAACTTTCTGGAAGTAAAACTCTATTTCTTCATTGCATAAGTTTTCTTTACTAGATTAGAGCAGTTATTATAAATGAAAATGAACTGGTTAAAAAAATAGTAACTGATTATAAAATTAAAATTAAAATAGAACAACTTTTATCAATCAGTATTTATACTAATAAGACGAATGACAATGTCATAAAAACACAAATTAACGATAATTTCATTTATTTTCAGTTACTTATTGAATGTTTTATTAGAATGAAATTTAATGGAAACGATCAAAATGAATTGATTTCAATGTTAAAAAGGTGTGGGTGTGGGTGTGATTGTAAATGTTATCTTTAGATCAACAAGGGACATACATACACACACCCACACCCAATTTTCTTTCTCTTTATTTTGTCTTACTGGATAAGTCATTCATCGTGCACAACAGCTGCTCTTGGTTCTGACCTAATTCTCTTAGTCTGCGAGAATAACTATAATTAACAGAAGAACAGGAAGAGAAATCGATCAACATGCAAACAATTCAGTGCTTTTAACTATAAAAAAAATATTTGAATTGCGCCTAATCAAAATTCAAATTTCAATTTTGACTGGATTTGAATTTTGCCTACATCATATATATATATATAAATATATATATCATGAAAAGCACAACGGAAAGAGTAATAAAAAAACGCAATAATAAAGAAAATATAACTACGTAATACTTAGTAGAAAAAATTAAAATGACGCAACAAAGAAAGGTAATCGTGTTCTCATGATGATCAATCGTAAAATACCTATCAAATAGGAAAGAAAGAAAGAAAGAAAAGATATGTATGCGTACGACTAGTAGGATAATGCATGAGATAGAAAAGAAAAGAAAGAAGAAAACAAATATATATATATAGTAAATACTAGTTAGCGTCATAAAGTAACAAAAGTTGACGCTAACAGCATCAGACAGTTACTCGGTTCCTTCTCATCAACATGATTCTACACTGTGTATGCGACGCAATAAGTTTCAAATTAACGTGCTTCTTTAATTTTTTGCAAGCATTGTTATTCAGTCTGATGATGTTTAAATTTTCTTGAGTCATCATGATCAACTGCATCGACTTCGCGAACTATTTTACTAGGGAAGAAGGAGTTCGCTACTCATATAGGACATTTGCTCTATTGTTTTCAGCAAACAACTAATTTATACTAATTCAAAATCCCATCGACGGAGGCTTTTGACTTAAGATCACATTCAATTTAAAAAAACGCATTTCTCAGTAGTAGTTGTTAGTACTTGTGACGACACAGTAGTTTCTCTGGTTCCATTTTTTGTATCGTTCTATTGTTTTCTCTCTGTATCTTTTGATTCCCC
Organism: Adineta steineri; assembly: GCA_905250115.1. Taxonomy (NCBI): domain Eukaryota; kingdom Metazoa; phylum Rotifera; class Eurotatoria; order Adinetida; family Adinetidae; genus Adineta; species Adineta steineri. Next base: position 118,185 of record CAJNOI010000038.1, read on the forward strand.
TCTCCTGTTTCTTTCTTTCCTCTTCATCGGATGCCCGTACATAAAAACGTGTGTTGTATGTAAAAACGTTGCGATTGTCGACATAAAAGAGCCGAATAAAGCATAACAGTATCTTCGCTAGCTTCTCTTGTATCAAGAGCGTCACAGTACTGAAAGATATGGAAAGAGAAGTACAAAAATTACACTACAGAGTTTGTTCTCTTACATTCTAGATAAAGTAATAGATAAAAACAAATGTATTCCGAGGATATTCTTTCTAAAACTACTTGTTGATACTATCTGTCGACACGACATAGCACGCTATACTCTTCTTCGTAGTTTGGATATTTAGCACAGACCTTCATATCCGTTTCTGTCTATGTATCGCTTAGCTCGATTTTTATTCTTTAAAGATTTCTGTTAGAACCAAGTGTTTGAAAAATAGAATTTCGACATCGATCAACTTTTGGAGAAGAGCATACTATGTCCGATCGTATTGCGGCAATCTACATCAGGGAATCAAAACGTTTCCAGGGCGACTTTCGTTTTTTGCTCCTATATACTAGAAGAACAGCAACACTTATCTATTGATTTATCAAATTGAACATTTCTTGTTTTGTTCGTTTTAAATGTATATTTTCATATAGGTAAACTATGCATTCAGTGTCGACAATTCTCGAAGTTCAAGTTTGATCTTGCTGCACCGTATATTCAGACAATATTGTATAAAGCAATAGATGGCGAACAAGTGTCATGCGGTGCAATAATTGAACCAATGTAGTGCTCTAAACAGGAGATGATATGTCATTCGAAGGTGATCCAAAAGTAGATCGATCAATAACGCAAGTTATGTTTAGTTGTTTATGCTTTAATTATAGGAAATATACATTAGTACTGAGAATATCTCATTTAGGAAGGCTGAGCGATGTCTTCAAAAAATCGAGAATTTATTCCACTTCCAGTAACAATGGTTGATACCCTACAAAGTCATGAAAGAATCTTTCTTTAGAAGGCACCACATGTGAATGCAAACGTCTAGTTCAGTAGCAGTACTTCTTCAATTTCACTCTTCTTAAGCAGAAATCAAAAAGACCTAGAACGATATCATCACTTTCTTGTCACTTCGAAGAGAAATTCAAGTGGTGATGGAGATGCAGCAGTAGAAATATAAAATATTTAAGCGGAGACGCTTCATCGATTTCGCCATACACAAAAAACAGTAAAAACGACGTAGAAAGAGACAGCGCTATATTTCTCTTTCGTCTGAGATTTAGAGACAACAAAAATTCGGCCATAATTTACACATATACATGTATGTATATTTTTGGCATGCGTTCCGTTCATTTCTCCTTGATATATATAACTTATGTAGGGCGAAGCATTTCTCTATCGACTACTCCGTTTGTCAATTGTTGGATCTCATAGAAACGCTTATCCTACTGGATGCTGAGTGTAGAACGATATCCAGAAAACTCTATAAAATACATTATGACAGTTAGTTGGAGCATTTGAGGATGTAGGTGTAGTAAATGAGTGACATCAATACCCACACCCTCAAGAGGAAGAATCAAAAGAAAAAGAAGAAATAATATTGTTGAGATTCTTTGGGGGCGAAGTTTAAATTTATCTATTGTTGGTGACTATGATAGAAATAAATTAAAATGTCAAATGTATTCTTATAATTTTTGTTTTAATATTTGAATTTGTTCGATTGTTGTTCTTTCTAAAAAAGAGTAAATCATCAATGAAAACATAAAGAAACATGATCTTTTATTAAAACAAACATAGTTTATATTTAGTTCTCTATTGACTAATTATTTCGTTGTATCATACCACATGATATATGAATAATTCATCCAAAAGTGATTCCTTCTAGGATGTGCCGAGACCGAGAAGATCGGTATCGATACATGCATAATTCCTTCCCTTTAGACTAATTTAGTTTTCATTCAACTTGAATTACTTATTCTCGGTTGATTTTGTTGTTTTATTCTTCGTATAAAATTAACTAATAATGGTACAATGACTCTTAATCTTGTTACTAATCCATCGAATAATGCAATTATTTTTGTAATTGTATAAATAATTTCATTTTTTAATTCATAACTATATGTATATTGTGATGATTGATACTCAGAATAATATTGATTGATTTCATTCTTGAATTGTTGAATTTGGATCATATTGACTTGATAAGGGTGGATTAAATGTATTGATTTTCATTGACGAAGAAAATGTGAATTAAGATTGATTATTAGAAAAAGTGAAGGTAGATCTTGAAATATTGATAAAACTTATCAGTCCAACATCATCTCGATGTAAAGCACCGTGCTGACGAGAATAATAAACATAAAGAATTAATCCGATCTTGAGTAATAAGAATACACTTGAATATACTTCATGAACTTGATTTTGAATGTTAAGAAATCTTTTATAATTAATTTATGTATTTTTAGATGTTGTCAAGAAAACCGGAAAAGAAAAATCCGGAATAGAAAATCCGGATAAACAAAATCCGGAAAAAATAAATCCGGGAAAAGAAAATCCAGAAGAGAAAAAAAGGGAAAAATTTACTTGTAGTTTATTAGTCATAAAAGACGCAACAAGTAAAAGGTATAGACATATTAAAGAGAACTTGATAAGCTCATGTCTTTGAAGTCGTCAGCAGTGAGAGTCTATCAAGACGCTCGATACAATCGATGTCGTCATTATAGCAGTGGGTGTTCAGGTTGTGGATCTGGATGGATGTGAGTTGGTGGGTGAGAATGAGTGTAGGTGTGGATGTATAGGTATGGACTCCTATTCTTCCACATGAACACCCACACCCTTTCGCTCGTATAGTATCGGGGGAAATCATGAACCAAATATCATGTAAACAAACAAGTAAACCCATAGTTAATTTCAGGACTAAGACGCTGACTACAGTTAGAAATGCATCAGTTGCAATTCTAGGATTGAAATTGCTCAGAATTGGTGAAGAATTGCATTAACTGGAATTAGTTGAAATTGACATGGAATGGACTCAAAATGATTAGAAATCGTAGGAACTATCATGCCATTGGCTGAAACTCATCGAAACTAAGACTAGATTGGTACGAATTGCTATAAATTACAGAAAATGGATCTGATTCAGCAAGTATTTGTAAAAGATTTTTCTATAATTGGTTTAGAATAGGAATAAACTTTTGTTATTTCTATTTGAATGTATTCTAATTTTTATTAGTTACAGTGATGAAGAAAAGACACTGGTTATTCAGTTTGTGTAAGTTCTGATCAATTCTAAGTCAATTATAGAAAAATTTTCACAAATACTAGCTGCATCCGATCAGTTTCCAGTAATTTATAGTGATCCGTACTAATCTAGTTTTAGTTTCGATCAGTTTCTGCCAATGACATGATACTTCCTACGATTTCTGGTCATTTTGAGTCAACTTCATGTCAATTTCAACTAATTCCAGTTCCAATTCTAACCAATTCCAACCAGCTCTAGAATTGGAACCGAACAGAATTGGAATTGGTGTATGCCTATTAATAATAATCGAGAAAATGTCACCTTCTTTTTTAGACTGTAAACAACACCGAATTTATTCGATAATTATATATAGATTAAACACATAATTTTTGAGAACTATACTATTTTTGATTTCTTAAATTAACATGGCCACTGCTGTTCTACCAAATGATAATTTTTATCCAAATACCGATGATAAGTCTCTGGAAATATTCTCACTTATATGGCTCGATGAGAATGCAAACGTCAAAGAAACTCGAGGCACCGAACAAAAATTACGTTCTATTATTAATCATATCAAGAAATTTCAAGATGTAAGACAATTTCAACAATATATCGAACAAAGATCAGAGCGAGATCGATTAGCAATTATTGTTAGTGGTCGATTAGGACGAGAAATAGTACCCCTCTATCATCAACTTCGACAAGTTATATCAATTTATGTTTACTGCATGGATAAGGAGAATCATGAACAATGGGCTCTAAAATTTGCAAAGGTAAACCTATGCTAAAAGGTTATTATTTCATTTTATTAATTTTTCATAGGTGAAATCTGTTGTTGTCGATCTTGATGAACTTGTCTATCAAATTACAACAGATCATAAAATTCAGAAAAAGATAGAAGAGCCATTATCAATCAATATTTTCAGTACAAGTGTTGATGCAGGAAAGTCAACAACAGGAGTTAATGGGCAATTTGTTTTTTCTCAAATTCTTTTTGATTGTCTTCTGCGATTAAAATCAACTGAAATAGACAAAAATGAACTTATTAATCTTTGTGAGAATGAATATGAAGGAAATTATATCGAACTAAACAATCTTCATGAATTTCAACAACATTATTCACCTGATAAAGTGTTATGGTGGTACACAAAAGAGTCATTCTTCTACAAAATTCTTAATGCAGCTTTACGTACACAAGATATTCATAGAATCTTTTTATTTCGTGCATTTATTTATGATATTTATTGTCAATTGTATAAATCTCAATCTAAGCGTCGTTTGCAAGTTTATCGAAGTCAACTAATGTCGATCGATGAGTTAGATGGTCTTAAAAATAATATTGGTCAATTCATCTCTATAAATTCAATGTTTTCCACTAGTAAACAACGCACAACAGCTCTCTTCTATTTGGGTGATATAACTACACAAATTGATTTAGAACGAGTATTATTTGAAATTGATGCTGATCCTAAGATCGTCACTACAAAACCATTTGCTGATATTAGTGAACATAGTCATTTTCCAAGTGAATCAGAAGTGCTCTTTATGATTGGTTCCATTTTTCGTCTTGATAATATTAATCTTAATGATGATCAAATATGGATCATTAAAATGACTTTATGTAATGATGATGAACATAATTTAAAACAAGTTCTTATGCATATGAAACAACAAATTGAAAATGAGGAAACAAATCTTCGAACATTAGGAAAACTATTGTGGAAAACGGGTAAACTGGATTTGGCTGAAAAATATTTTACTCGTTCGTTGAAACAACTTCCATCAAATGATCCATTACATATCAGTTTATATGAAGATCTTGGCGAATTGGCATCACAGAGAGGTGATTATGATATGAGTATAAAATGGCGTCAAAAATTACTTACATTCAAAAAGGAAAACCCATTAGCAACCAATGTCAGTGTTAATAATACAAAAAATTCCATCGGTAAGTTTATTGAAAAAAATCTCTGATTTCCGAGCGAGTGATCCATATAAAAATGAATCTTTCATCGCCGAAAACAATCTCTAAAAATTGAAAAAGATGAAACTCGTTGAGAGAAATAAATATTTCTTTAAAAAAAATGAAGTTTTGTGTTTATGAGTTAATTATTTTAGATGACAGAAAACTATTTAGGATTGAAATCAAATCGATACTTTCGATATTGACTAACATCAACTCTATTTATAGTTTATCTCTTCCTTATATTAGACTGTCACACAGTTTTTACGATCACATTAATATTTAGTTCTTCAATTATCTTTCTAAATTATGACACTTATATGAATAAGGTGAGAGATCTGTCTATTCAATAGTAAATCGTATAAGAGAGTGTGAATATTGCAACAGTTATTTAATTCAAATGCGAATATAGATGGAGAACTTAGTGATTAGCATCGATTTGTAAATATATGAAAAAATTTAAAGTGACACTTTCATATATGTTTAGAAGAAAAGGAAAAGAAAAAGTTTTTCCTTCAATATAATTCATAATTCAAGTTATATAGCATGACATGTCTAATTGCATTTCTAATATAAAATGAATGATTTATATCAATTATAATAAAATGTAATAATTAATATTTTTACTGTACATTAAGAAAAGAATAAAAGTTCTGTTTTTCTTATACTTATCTTTTATGATAAAAATGATGAATATTGACTTCATGCCAGAAGTTCACAAACAGACTAAAACTTGTTTTTCGTTTGTGAATTTTGCGAAACTTCGTAGCTATGATACTAACTGTTATATTGATGAAAACTGTTTAATGTGTAATATTCAAATATTAACGAACTAAAATGGCAAATAAAAAGCTTTGCCAGTCATTTTCATCTGAGGACTGTCAATCAGTCATTTCATCAGTGGTTCGATAAACTTCTTTCCTTACAAAAATCAAGGGGTGAGGCTATAGCATGACGATTATAAATCGTCATAGTTTTTGAACTATACATAGTTCTCCATTCGAAATAGATTCGCTCAAAAAAAAAGCCAAGAGCATATAGAAAGTCACTTTTTGGGAAGTACTGCATAAAAGTGCCTGTCGGCTGTGCTCGTATACTATAGCTTTTAAAACATTATCGAATCTATATCTTATCCTTATGACAGTAGGATATGTCACGACCAAAATCTCTCTTTGCTATGAGAAACTTTTTTTCAATCAGTCGCATTTTGTGTCAGCGTCAAGAATCTATACATAAAACGCTAAGCCAACATGTGTCGAAATGCGAGAAAGGTAGAACAGATCACGATTCGAATAGTACTGAAATTTATTTTTTCACAACAGCTCATCGACGTTTGCTTTTGTTCAACTAAGACTACTGACATCACTTATGATAAACGATATTCATGACAGTTTATACTTCTTTCTAGTGAACTACAGAGTCGAAAAAATCGACTCCGAAATTCGACTTCGACTCCAAAAAACTTTTTTTTTCATTCCGATTCCAACGCCGACTCTGAAATATTTTTTTTTCGTTACCCCGAGTCCGCGGAGTCGGAGTCCGGAACAACTCCGCAGTTCACTATCAAAGAAAATTATGTAATATAATTAATTGTATTGAAATATTTCATGATGTTGAAGGATGTAAAAACTATATTGAAAAAACATCAGAAAATGATCGATTAGTTCTTGTTACTAACGGTAAATTCGGTCAACAAATTATTCCTTCAATTCATCAATTAAGACAAATTTCATCAATTTATATCAATTCAGAAGATACACAATGGTCAAATGATTTTCCCAAGGTAAACAAAAAGTATTGATAACATTTAATTTCAATAATTATTTTTCTAGGTAAAAGGTAGTCATGTTAAAATGGATGAACTGGTTTCACAAATTCGTAAAGATCATAAAAATCCTCGAAAAATGGAAGAACCTGTATGGATAAATATGTTTACCACATTAAGTGATGCAGGAAAATCAACAACAGCAATCAATGGTCAATTTGCATTTTTTCAAGTATTACTTGATTGTCTTCTTCGATTAAAATCAAATGAAAATGATCGAAATGAATTGATTTCATATTGTAAAAAACAATATGAAGGAAACCAAAATGAATTAAATCATCTTCATGAATTTCAGAGCAGTTATTCGCCGGATTATGTTTTATGGTGGTACACACGTGAATCTTTCTTTTATAAAACATTAAATGAGGCTTTAAGAAAAGAAAACATTCATATGATTTATTTATATCGTTCATTTATTATTGATATACAAAATCAATTAGAAAATCATCAATGTCAATGTGCTACGCGTGTTTATCGAAGTCAATTAATGTCAATTGATGAATTAAATTATCTTAAAAATAGTATTGGACAATATGTTTCAGTTAATTCATTTCTGTCGACGAGTTTTCAAAAAGAAATTGCTACTTTTTATCTCGGTGATACAAATTATCGATGGAACGATTTTGAAAAAGTTTTGTTTGAAATTGATGCTGATCCAAAAGTTGTTACAACAAAACCATTTGCTGATATTAGTCAATTTAGTGATTTTATTGTTGAATCAGAAGTTCTTTTTATGCTTGGATCGATATTTCGTTTGAATTCAATTACTCGTGATAATCAAAATTCATTTTGGATTATTCAAATGTGTTTATGTAGTGATGATGAACATAATTTAAAACAAATTCTTATAGATATGAAAAATGAAATTGGAAATGGTGAAACAAATCTTTGTATTTTAGGAAAAGTTGTACGAAGAATGGGACATCTCGATTTAGCGAAGAAATATTATTATCGTTGTTTAGATGAACTTTCACAAAATGATCCTTTAGTTCTTACTGTTTATAAAGATTTGGCTAAAATTGCTTTTCAACAAAAAGATTATGAAGAACATCTTCGGTTGAGACGCATTTCAGCGAGAATCAAAGATGAAATACAATTAAATGATAATGAGATTCAGACAAGTGAAATAAATAAATTAACCGATAATGGTAAAACAAACATCAAAGAGAAAAATTCATTAGCTACCAGTGCTAGTATTATTAAAACAATCGGTTCTATTGGTCAGTTTATTCGTAAAAAACTATTCGCATTCAGAAAGCCACATCAACTAACTGTCAATTCCAATATTAATAAAGCAAACTATCCCATCGGTAAGTTTATTGATATAAAATCTCTGATTTTTAAACGGGTGATCTATATAAAAAGAATTTTTTCTTACCGAAAAAAAATCTGTAAAAATTAAAAAAGGTAAAACTGGTTGAAAGAAATAAATGGTCCGCTAAAATAATTTTGTTTTATGTTTATCAGTTAGTCATTTTAGACGACAGAATATTATTTAGAATTGAAATCAAATCGATACATTCAATGTTGATTAACATCAACTCTATTTATATTGTTTCTTTTTCTATTATTAGATTATTACACATTTTTTACGACAACATTAATAGTTAGTTCTTTACTTACCTTTCTAAATCGTGATACTTATATGAATAAAGTGAGAGATCTCTCTATTCAATAGAAGATCATATAAGACTATGCGAATATTGTGTCAGTTATCTAATTCGAGTGCGAACATAGATGAAGAACTTGGTGACTAGCATCGATTCATAAATATATTTAAAAAATCAAAGCGACACTTTGATGTATGTTTAGAAGACAAGGAAAAGAGAAAGTTTCTTCGATATCATCTATAACTCAAGTTATATAATATCAAATGTCTAATTGAATTTTTAATATAAAATGAATGATTTGTATCAATTATAATACAATGTAACAAATAACAATTTTACTATGCATTACGAAAAGGGTAAAAGTTCTGTTTTTCCTATACTTATCTTTTATGATAAAAACGACAAACTCTGATTCTAAAGCAAGTTCACAAACAGACTAAAACGTTTTTTTCATTCAAATATAAGCAAAATCTTTTCTCTTTCAGACCAAACAATTTTTGTCAATCACATTAATATCAACACAAAATGGAAACAACTTGGAATTACTGTTGCTGGAGGAAATGGAGAAGGGCAGGAATTATATCAACTCTCTCATCCTCAAGGTATCTATGTTGATGATGATCATCAAACTATTTATATTGCTGATTATGATAATCATCGTATTGTTGAATGGAAATATGGAGCAAAGAATGGTCAAGTTGTTGCAGGTGGAAATGAAAAAGGAAATCGAAGTGATCAATTGAATTATCCAACATATGTGATTATTGATAAAAAGACTAATTCTCTTATCATTTGTGATTATGGAAACAAGCGAGTGGTACGATGGTCTTGTCAAAATGGTAGAAATGGTGAAACAATCATTTCTAATATTGATTGCTGTCGTTTAGCAATCGATAAAGATGGACATCTTTATGTCTCTGATTGGAAAAAGAATGAAGTGAGACGATGGAAACAAGGAGTGAAAAAAGGAACAAAAGTAGCAGGCGGAAATGGACAAGGAAATCATCTTAATCAGCTCCATTATCCTACTTATATCTTCGTTGATGAAGATCGTTCAGTTTATGTATCGGATTATGAGAATCATCGTGTGATGAAATGGATGAAAGGTGCAAAAGAAGGTATTGTTGTTGCTGGTGGAAAAGGTGGAGGGAATAGTTTGACACAATTGTCTTGTCCTCAAGGAGTGGTTGTTGATCATTTGGGTAATGTTTATGTGGCTGATATGTGGAATAATCGAATAATGCGTTGGTGTAAAGGATCTGGCGAAGGTAGTATTATTGTTGGCAGAAATAGAGAAGGAAATGGACCAAATCAATTCAATCATCCCAGAGGTTTATCATTCGATGTAGAAGGTAATCTCTATGTTGTCGATTATGTCAATCATCGAATACAAAAATTTGATATTGATTCAAAATTCAACTTATTTGAAGATCTTGGTGAACTCGCATCACATATGAGTGATAATGATATGAGTATACAATGTCGTCAAAATTCACTCGTATCCAAAGATCAAAATCAATTAACTACCGATTCTAATATTGGTGAAGCAAACAAGTCGACTGGTAAGTTCATTGAAAGATAATCTATGAATTTTGGACGAGTGATCAATATAAAAGTGAATATTTTAGAGACAGACAAATTTTTAGAGATTTAGAAGGGCAAAACTCGTTAGGAGACACGACTCATCCTATAAGAAAAACTTGTTTTTTTCAATTAATCAGTCATTTTAGAAGATAGAAAATTGTTTTTCAATCAAAATCAAATCGATATGATAAGAATAGGTTGGTATCGACTTTATTCTCTTATCATTAGACTGTTAGACACTCTTCATGACAACATAAATATTGATTTCTTCGTTTGTCTTTCTAAATCATGACATTAGTATATGAGAAGTCAAAAGTCTTTTTACTGAATAGTGAAACGTACATAAAAAAGGAACTAGTTTTTGATCTTTTTAATCTTGTAATAATTAATAAACATAATAATTATTCTCATCAAGGTTTTTAAAAAGTTTTATTTAAAGTACAGTTAGTCAGTATAAATTCATAAATATATTCAATTAGCAAACAATTCTCATAAAATCTGTTTATAAAATTTAGATAAGTTAATGTGTAAATTGTTGCTAAGTTGAAGATAAAGCATGTACATTACATATATATGTTACAGTAGAAATTAAAATTCATCTATAGCAAAAACTCAAATTCCAATTTCTACTAGTGCAACGTAAAATCGCCTCTTATCTTAGTTTCTCCTAGAAAAAATGAAATTTTAAATTCCACCGAATTTTACTCTCTACTGCAACATCCATATATATATATGTAAAGTTTGAATGTAAGAAAAGTTTTACGAGGTGTTGAAACTTAATATTAAATAGAAAGTAAAATATAAGTTTTTAAAATAAATTTTTTTTAGAAGAGTTGATACATTTCTGTAATTGAATGAAACGTTCTCAAGGTTTTTCTAAAATGTTTTGTATTTTCTGCGCTGTTTTCTATGTTCATAGTATTAAAAGTATTATCATAATATGAGAATGCTATATTTTCCAGCTAATCTTTTTTTTGAGTAAAAAGTAAGTTTTATTTGAATATTAAAATATTTTTAAGAGGACATAACATAATATTAAAAAATTATACAATATATTTTACTAAAAGCAAAAAAAATTAATTAGTTTTGAATAAAATGAAGCGAAGAGATTGATGAGAAGTAAAAGAGGACGAAAAGCTATGCTCAAGTGATGAAATGTTTTCTGATTGAAAATTATTTGTAGTTTCTAACGTTATTGTTATCTTATAAATAGAAAAAATCCAGTAGTGTCAAATACGAAAGTTGAATTCAGATATTCAAATGGAAGTGGCTATGTGCACTCGAGTGTACATAGCCACCTGACTATGTACACTCGAGTGCACATAGCCACTTCCTATTCAAATACTGAGATATTCGAATATACAAACATTCAGATATTAAAATATTAAAGTTTTCAACTATTCACGCAACTACACTCACATTAACAATACCCAAAATATTCTGCAACCTACTCTAGCAACACCTACACTCACACTTCTACCAACACCCTCGTCCACACTTCCACCTACACTCTCACTCACGCACACCACACCCACACCCTCAATTGAGAATCAAAACAATATTACAATTCGATAACACGAATCTTTTAACTGATATAGCTAGGTTAGTTCAATAAAATCAAAATTCGACAAATGAAACTGACAATATCCTTCCATGGAACAGTTACTATTATTTTATCAAAAAAACGTTTCGGATAAAGGGTGGGTGTGAATGACAAAGAAAATTACTCCCACTCACCCTACTACATCCACACATTCAAGATCTCATCTCTTCGAATAGTCAATGTGTTAATAGTTTTTAGGGGGTCGAAAACAAGTAAGAGATGAGAAAGTGGTTTAAAGAAGTCAATATCTGAGGATTACTTAGAACGCGAAATTCGAACATAAAGAGAAAAAAGTTTTTTCAACTTTCGACTATTCGTCGCACTTCTCGTCAGCTTTTTAAAGTCTACTTAGTTTGTCTTGATACATCTGTAAATTGTATTTGACATATTCTTTCCCACATTTGATAATAGTAAGTCTGTACTGTCTCGTCATTGTATAAAGACCATCAGTACTGTATTACATTTTATTTTAGTGAAAGATCAGAAGATTGTCGGTAAGTTTTCTCTGATTGAATATGATGAAACAGCTGATAATGTTCAAATGAGTAAAAATCCTAGTAAGTCATTTGCTTAACTGTTAATTATAATTGCTTAACAAACTATTTAATATAGGTTGTGATGCATACTGCAAAGATTTTATTGAAAACCGAAATATCACTATACTATGTTTCGATGTCGAGCTTCCTAAGATGGATATATTGCCAAGTTATGAGATCATCAGCTTTGATAATCCATTCAAATTTATTGCAAGTACATTATCTATTAAAGACAAGACAGTATATCTAATTATCTCAACAAGAAAGGGTCATTCTATAGTTCCGATAATATACAAACACTATTGTGTGGAAGAAATTTATTTGTATGGATCTACAGATACTGAATCCTCGTCCATGTGGTTTTCGATGTTCGAAAAAATCAGTGGTTCCTATACCAATTTTAAAGAGCTATATGATAAAATCACTGATCATATTAAGATGACGGTGAAGAAGCGATTATTATGGGTTCGATCTTCTGATTTATTTACAATGTTACACACTCAGCAAATAGAAAATCAATATTCTATCATTAAAATATCAGCAGACATATCACGCAACGAATGTATTGTGATTTTTCATTGCGATGATAGAATACTTTTCCACTCATATCAGACATCAATTCCTATCAAAGAATTTATTGCTGCAGATAAATGCTTCCAATTCATTAATCAACAAACTCAATCGGAAATATTTTTCATTATCTCGGGCAACATGATTCCATTCGAACTCCAGCCAATGTATGATTTTCGACAGATACATGCGATATATTTCTTTCGATTGACTGAACTCACATATCTAAGTAATACAAGAAAAGTGAGTGGATTATTTAACAAACTAGAAGATCTTTCTGAACAGCTATATAAAGACATCCAGTTTTTTCGAGAACAACACATTCATACATCTCGAATTGATATTTTTTCGACGCTTGAACAGAAACAAAAAGTTATTTCTCAGTTAAATGACGAGCAAATTAGTTTTCTTTCATACAATTTATTCATTGATATCTTACCAATAATGCCATTATTAGAGTTGAAATTAGAAGATGTTGCAAATATATGCAATACTTTATTTCCTAATCAAGGAAAAGAAATGACACATTACGGCAATCAGTTACATAAAGAAAGCGATGATGTAAAGAATTTTGTTCTGGATCCTAAATTTTCTCAAATCGTTTTGAACCTTCATCAGTCGAATCAATTACATGAATTGCTTATATTACAAAAACCATTTATTGGTATTCAAAAACGTGTATCTGAATCAGTCGAAATATCCACAATGGAAACCATATATCTTACCAGAATGATCTCGAGCGATACACTTAAAATATTAAAGTCTAGCAGTGGTAAATTTATTAGTATTGGGATGTTTATTCTTGCTACCAAGTCTCTTTGCGTAGCACGTACTATTGCAAGAAAGCTGGCAGACAATGGTCTCATATCTATTTTATTCCAGATCGAAGTTGTCGAAGGCACCCGCCTATATGAGATTGATCTCTATCGCGTCATATTTAGTCTTGGTGCAATATTTCGTTTGGAATCAATCGACCTGGCGCCCGATGGTGTTTGGTATGTCAAAATAAAATCTGCTGATTCGGGATTTCGAATGATAAAACAACAACTTCAGTTTGAGACTGACGTTCTATTATCGTGGCTTACTTACGGGAACTATTTATATTTTCTCAAGCAATCTCGACGAGCTAAAGCTTACTTCGACTATTTACTTCACAACCTTCCACTAGAACACATAGATCGGCTCTCCATCTATAATAATATGGCATTGATATACACTATGGAAAACGAGGAAGCCGGAAAAACAGAAGCAGAAAGGCTATATGATGATGCTTTGAAATGTGCGACGCCGATAGATTCTAACTCAAAAATTAATGAATGTATAGATCAAACTTGCAGTACAATCCTGACAGCAGCTGCTCCATTATCAGAAACTGATATTGATCGCTCGATTGTACTAGGCAGTATGGCCGACGTGTATTACCAAACAGGTGATTACAAATCAGCTCTCGAGCACTATAAACAAGCACTACAATTATCTGCTGACTCACAATGCCGTTCTTACTATCAACAGATGATTATAACTATATATGAATGTATTAAAAAAAAATGACCTTCCTGTTATCTAGATAAATATTTTTCTTTTTATTGTAAGAATGTAATTTCTTTTGTTGCTGTTGTTTCAGATAAAACTCAAAATATCTGATTGCAAATGGTAAGAGCAACTCACAGACAACCATTTATTGGTATTTGGTTTCATAATAATAATTTATCATCTGATCAGGAAGACAAAATGAAACTTTACTTGAATAAAACATTCTATTATTATCGGATATTCACTGATACGTCAAGTTTTTCTGCATATTTAGCTTCAGAACAACTGGTTACCAAAATATTTCTTATCATGTCTATACCGAATCCATATTTATCTTCGTTCGTTGAGTTGACGCAAGACTACACTAAAATCGTTGAAAAAATCTATGTCTTCTTACCTACACACTTCTCGACATTTACTTGTTTTAATACTACTTGTATGGATGAGTTATTCAAAAAGATATGTAAAGATATTGAAGACTATTATGTTAAAACAAATTCACGGAATCCCGCTGAGAATGAGTACTATAACGAACTTACACGACCTGTTTCATTAAGCGTCTTTAATTCAGAACTTAGGCAAAATACGCCTATTCGACACTTAACTAAAGAATCACTTAATTTCCTGTGTTTTCTTACAATGACAGACATACTTCTTCAAATATCATGTTACGACTCCAAAGAGCTATCAGACATGTGGGCAACGTGTCGCAGTCTTTATCGGGAAAATCAAGCCCAACTTGACCATATTGACAAATTAGAAGAAGCTTATGTAGCTTGTGAAGCCATTGAATACTACACAGGAAATTCATGTCTCTCCCGCACTGTTAACCAAGCTTGTCATAGTGAAAATATGCGGCAGATATTCAAATTTCGAGTTTATATAAGCGATTTGCATAAACAGCTGGTTGAGTACCATGAACAGAATGAAAAAGATGAACTCATATCATGCATTCAAAAGTTGTATCGTGGAAAACCATTATCAGGTAGCGTTTTACAACAACTGATTGATAATAAAGGTAATTTGATCTCAATGAATGGCTTTCTTTCAACAACAACGAACAATAAGGTGGCTTCTTTCTACCACGGTGATGATCAGGTTAGCAGAGTCAATTATGGATACAGACCAGTTTTATTTATACTCGAAATAAACACGAAAATAAAACAGCCATACGCTTATATTGCTACGTGCAGCACGAAGCCACACGAAAGAGAAGTTTTATTTTCACTTGGAACTATTTGGCGTATTAAATCCATTGAAGTAAACAAAGACCTATGCACCATTGAACTAACATCTTGTGACGAATTTGATTCACAATCAACTGAACTGCTCAATACGTACGCTAAAAATGGATGTAATCTTTCCTCGATAGGTGATATACTACTTAAACTCGGAGATGATGACGAAGCTGAATGGTTTTATAAAAAAATGCTTAAACAAAATTCCCTTAATAGTGAAACTCGCGCTAATTTATATTACAAAATTGGAAACATACGCTATGAAAAAAAAGATTATTCCATCGCACTCGAGAACTATAAAGATGCTGAAAAATTACTTTCGCCATCAACTAACGAATCAGATATCTCACCACCCCAGTTAATGTATGTGAGCGATACTCAATCACCTTTAATCGCAATATATAATAACATGGGATTCATACATGCAAACGATGATGATTCTTCAAAAGCAGTTAGCTGTTATGAACAAGCGTTGAAAGTGAAGAACGGACCGCGATCTCAAATAGCAACTGTACACAATAATTTAGGTCTACTTTACTATACTCGTAATAAATATGAAGAAGCGCGTGAACAACATACAAAAGCTATTCAGCTTACTGATGACAGTCATTCAAAGTGGATAGAGTTCAAAAGTAATTTAGATGTGGCTAATGAACGTTGTCAACATCTTGCGAACACTAGACTAAATACCAGAGATGGGATCGATTCGTGTTTTATTGGAACCGAACCTAATTCTACCGAAAAATTGCCAAACCGACTCGAACCAAATTGATCTAGTTTTTTAAAACGTCCAAATCAAACCGAACCGAACCCAAAAGAGCTCAAACCGAACCAAAACGAATCGATTTAAAAAAAATTATTCAAACTGAACTGAGTTTAAAAGCACTGACAGTAGTCGACGACCGTGCCCTATTCTTTCCAGGTTCTTGTTTTTCTTGGATTTCAGGCAAGGTTCTTGTTTTCTTGCCTGATTCTTATCTTTCTTGTGTTTTTTGCCTGTTTCTGCTTTCTTCCCTAATTCTGATCATATAAAAACAGCGTTTCCTAGGTTATTACTACATTTTTTATATCATTTTATTAGAAGCTTTTCACACCAAGTACAAAAAAAATGAAAGAACAAAAAAATACTTTAGTTTTCACACATTCATGAAGTGGTTTCAGTTTTAACATAAAAAACAATACAAAAAAGATTTTTTTCTCAAACTTCATTATCGTCGTGAGCATTTGATATCTGTTGACTTGCTCTGGAATTTTGCTTTGATAACTGATTCAGTGTTTGCTTTTTGTTGTCGTGTTTCATTTCTTGTATTGAAGTTTTTATTGTTTGACTATTTTGCGAAAGTAGCTGCTGGATGAAGCCCATGAACGCATGCTAAATAACCTTTAAAACAATGGAAACTCAAACATTAAAATAAATCAACGTTTTAAATGTATCTTACCTAACAAAATGTCAAATTCATCTGATTGTAGATCTTTGAATGATGCCATATCGCCATATGCGATACGTACTAAAGCTCGAGTAGTCATGTTTAATGATGGACCACGTTCAATATAAGACACATCAATTTTATTTAATTCCTGCAAGTAAAAAAAAGATCCACCAACAAATATTTTACACTATGTGTGTAATGATAATCCTAAAAAAGGTGATATATGAGTGAAAAAAATGAAGATATAAAGTCGACATTATATTTTGCCTATACCTAGAGGATTATCTTACAATAATTTTTTAAAAGAATTAATATTCTCTTCGTCCATCTTGAGGGTGTGGGTATGGGTGTGGATTCATATGGGCATTTACTCCATCATCACCCGTACGCACACCCAAACATAAGTATATAATAAACTTGTAATAGTAAAAACGAAGTAGATTATTCATTAATTCATCGTTCGCGCGGATTACAATTTGCTCATATTTTAATTCAATCAGAAAATAGCTAAACCAAAGCATTTACACGGGTGGGTGTGGGTGAATAAAATGAATGGCAGAAATAGTATCACCTAAACCCATACCCACACACACCCACGCCCTCAAAGAAGTGAAACCCGAATTATACTGGGGGTTATTTGAAGAAAACTATTGAAAAAATTCGTTTAAAACAATGGACATATGAAACAGCTGCAACTGAAACTCAAGTGAACATGTTGGACAATAATGGTGAAAATTTTAATTTTAATGGAAATTTTCGATCTTCAATCGATTATTATCAACCTTTTAACACAACCTTATAATAAGATGTTATACAAAAAACAAATTCTACAAATATATGAACACGAAAACATGAACACAAATATATAGAACTAGTCATACACATCATAATTATAATAATAATTAACTTATACATCATTCCTTTTCTTTGTTTCTATTCTAGGTTGATAATGATCGATTGAAGATCGAAAATTTCCATTAAAATTAAAATTTTCAACATTAATTACATTAAACTTACTTTTTCATTTAAATTGATAAAAATCTCAAGAGTATTATTATTTTTTTATACATCAATGTTGGACGTCTTACTGCGTTAAAAATAGCTGAAGAAAACGATCTGGTTAATTTAATTCTTACTTTACAAGTTATGGCGTATTTTCAACTTGTGAAGACCTTTTGAAATATACAACAGAATTTGTGAAAATAATGATTTTTCAACCTCGATTTAAACATAGACAACCAACACGTGATAGGTATTATGGATTTGTATAAAAATGCAAAGATAAGTTAAAAATTATGAAATAATTGTTCGTTAGAGAAAACATGAGGTGATGTTACAGTAAGCACACTTAATAGTTGGTTTGCTAAAGTACATTGTTTAATAAACCAGAACAAATCTTCGATTATGATGAAAGTACTTTCCGAGATGATTCAGGAAAAGAAAAAGTAGTTGTTGGTTGTGATACTAAATATGCAAATAAGTAAGTGAATGCTGATATCGCACAACAATTATCTTCATAAATTGGATATATGATGTATGTTTTTAGAATTCATGCTGGTAGTGGTAAAGACAGCACTACTGTCTTACTGACAATTAGTATCGGTGACGCCTGCTTTCTACCGTATGTGAGTTACAAATCTAAATGTATGTATGACATTTGGTGTCCTCGTAACGTCACCCGAGGGACTATTTATCATCGAACAGAAAGTGGATGGATCAATGAAGAAACATTTTACGATTATTTAAAATCAATGTTTATACTACAAACACAACACATACCACGACCTTTACTACTTATCTTCGACGGGCATACGTCACACTTCCTATTGAAAACAACAAAACTGGCTCTGAAGCATGAAATTCATTTATCATGTCTTCCAACTCAGCGGGGAAATCTTTTTATGCGTAGGTATGGGTGAAGGTTGAAAGAGGATAGACACCCACATCTTCAAGATGGACATTTTCTTTAGGATCACATTTGATTGTTCGAAAATAGACAAACGATAAAAATATTTAGAATTGGTAAATACAGGCGGATAAATGAAACAGAAAAAGTAAGAATTAAATACATATATTAGTTTACGCTATATTTCCATAAGTTGATTTAATGATACTTGTTTTTTTTTTCTTCTATACTAATCCTTTTTGAAGTATTATATTACCAAAATATACTTGAAATATGTTTATTTCAATAATTCTTTCAAAAATATCATTTTTTTCCTTAATAACCAAATAAATATTTTATCTATTCTACTGGGATTTATGTATTTTAGGTATGTCCAGTCAAAATTCACTTGAATATGCTGAGATCGATTTGAATCGAACTTGAATCATTTTAGAGGTGATTCCTCTGATCTCCGTTGGTTCTCCTTTACCACTACGTGTCGATCATTTTCATTCACCACCTGCAGGTGGTAGTGGTATAACAATGATGCGTCAAAGCCGATCATTTGACCGTATTCAACCGGTGGTGAGTGTAATTCAAGATCTCGATACATTAGAAGCGAATTAACTGAATACACAGAAACAAAATAATATTGAATAGGAAAATACTGAAAATGATATTCGATAATATATAAGTGACACAGAAATAGATTTGAAGCAGTGTGATACTGAGCGCATCAGCTTAAGTGAGAATGAGTGTTGAAACATAGAATTAGTTAATAGTTAAATAGTTGGAAGTTCGAAAATTGTTCAAGTTTAAGAGTAAATAAATAACCAACGATGTTTGTCGATTGTTTTTTGCAATATAATTATATACTGCTTTCACTCAAAGATCTGTGTTTCTTTTTGTCTGTATTAATATTCATACAGTAGACACATATCTTCTTGTTTGAATGCTATACTCAAGGATCAACCATTTCCAATGACCGCTGCCTAGAATAGTCACCTTTAAAAAAGAGGAAAGAAACAATGAGCCTTGCTCTTATTGGTTGTTTTATTCCTTGCCCTCACTTGAGTTATTTCTATTTTGTACATATTTTACGTTCATCAATTGGTGTACTTTTTTTCATCGGTCAAGGAACGGACAAGCAAGAGTTATGTGCAAAGAAAGTTATGTTCACCAGCAAATAGTACGTCTTATGTAGAAAGTTTTTTAAATTAATCAGCAGAAACTTAGTTTTTAATTGATTATTATCATACAATTTTAAGTATCTTATAAAAAAATATTCAAATTAGAGAAGTAAAAAGTTGGTTGTGTGTAACAATGAGTGTAAAGGAAAGGTGATATATATGTACCTTTCTCTTACACTTTTTTTTTCTATATACTCTTATGTTGATTATTTTAGGCCCCACAACCACCACCCTAACTCGTGCTGAACGAGAATCGACGGTTGACTGATGAAAATCGGCGGTTGACTGATGAAAATCGACGGTTGACCGATGAAAGTCGTCGGCTCAAGGAAAGGTTGAGAAACATGGAGCAGATCATAGCCACCCTCCAAAAAGCTTTGGAGGAGCGACCATCACCAGTTCCAGAGCGCAAATCTCGTGATTCCGAAGGACCATAGTTTTAAGACTTTCTTTTTGTTGTTTGTTTGTTCATTCTTTTAAAATAAAGTTCAATTTTCTTGCATATCCTCTTCTATTATTAGTTTGTTGTTCTTGAATAGATAATGTTTCATATGTCCATTTCGGATAAACACATTTGTAGAGAATCAATAATTTTATGGAAGTGATCTTTCATATGAGTATATGTACCTTTAAAAATAAAAAGAAAGATATCTTTAATTATCAAGTGATTCTTTCATATGTTCTCTTCTAATCCATCGTGTTCTTAGCTCAATTGATGGAATTATTTTTAGTACTAAACAATTTGGACTAACTGATAAAAGAGAAGCAATAGCAAATAATTCTTGACGACCTATATAACTATTTTAAAAACACATCTAATCATGAGCAGATTCTCTAAATACAAGAATAGATGCTACTAGATATGTTATTGAATTAAAATAGGTTGCAGTTTGATTCACTACCTGCAGGTTCGCAGGTAATACTTTTAATAATCATAGCGATGGAGATGGCATGATGTTGCATGAAAGTCTATCATTTGAGAATGTGGGTGTGTCTTTGTTCTATTATCTTAAGTTCATTCACACTTACACCCCTAAATAGAATTTTATTGTTCTTTCAATATTTGTTATCATTTCATTCGTTTTTTATTCAAGACAAATACATAATCAATACCATCTTGAGGGTGTGGGTGAT
>CAJNOI010000038.1:139599-162423 GCA_905250115.1 Adineta steineri
AAAAAAAATAATTACCATTCATTTTTCTATTAGATCTTTTCTTTTTTTTTGATAGGGCAAAGATGATGAAACAGGCGAAGCATTATCGCAACGTGACGATGATAAACCTGAAGTTATCCGCGATCGATTGAATACATATGATAAAAATACAAATCCAATTGCTGAATTTTACAAGTAAATTTTTTAAAAGATAAATTTATACGATGTCTTTTTTTTCTTCTGCTAGAAAAAAGAACATTCTTCAAGAATTCCATGGACGTGAAAGTGATAAAATATGGCCTGAAGTTAAAAAATATCTTGATCGTGTTCTTAATGAACCACCAGCACGAAAACAAGGTGCCTAAAACAGCACTATACAATTTTATGTCCGAAGCATACATTTCTGTGAACTTTATTATCCTATTTTGTCTGCATACTCTTTAGTGTTTAGTTCTGAACTTGACTCGTGTGTGTGTTGCTTCCTTTTATAAAAATACATATCTTTAAAATGGTTCTATACTTAAGATTTTGGTATTTATTTTTCTCAAGGTCATTTCTTCACATTCTTTCTGTATATATATACGAAAATGAAATGTATATCGAGATAACATATTTCAATTGGATATATGTAATTCATATCCATGCTACATAACTGCACGTTTATGCATATATATATGACTACTTTTTTCTATAATCTTCCAAATAAGTACAATTAATAAATAAAAAATATTCAGAATCGAAAGTATATACATATCCACATATGGGTGATGAAAATTCTCGTTTGATTTCAACAACATTTAATATGGCATCAAATGAAGCACGCGATAGATTACATACAATAATGACTCATGATATGGCTGAAGCTATTGAACAAATTGGTCAAACATTAGAAGCATGTAGTACAAAAAAAGCTCGATTACTTAGTCGACTTGATGAAGTTGCTAGAGCAGTTGATGAAGTTCGAAATGAATGTGGATGTATTGATACTACAATTGCGTAAGTAAAATAATCGTATAACTAACAAATTTAATGTAATTTAATTTTTATAGAAGCAAAGTTTTACATTTAAATAAATTAGCTACACAAATTGTTCAACAAATGGCACTTGTAAGCATTCCAGATCAACTACCACCACCTGAACCATTAGCACCCCCAATAGTTGAAATTGATCTATCAACTGTACATGACCGATTGAATGGTCTTGATCATATGGTTAATGATTTAACTAAATTAATTCTTGAAAAAGAAGAAACTGTTCTTTATGTTATCAATAAACGACCAGGAGGAAATGGAGAGATTAAAACAACTGTTCATTCTCCTATACGTCCAAGAGGTTCAGGCATACGACACGATAGACAAGAGCAAATCCATAATCAAATGACAAAACTTCAAAAAATAGTACGAAATATTCAAAGTGAAGGTCGAAATTCTTCAAAAGAATTGCATCATCATCAACATCATCATAGACTTCATCTTCGACATCAACAATCAAGACATTCATCTCAAGTCCTTTCAACAGTTGATGATGAAGAAGATGATAGTCAAACTAATGGAGAACATACTGATCATCATACACATAATGATAATGAGGAAGAAGAAGAAGAAGAAGAATCTCGTGGTTCAGATCAAACAACTGTCGGACCATGTACATTATGTTTGCAGGAAAGAACTGAAGATATTACTGCTCAAGTACCAAATGGTCATCATTCAATTACTCATAGTCATTATACAGATCGATCTCATAGTTCAGTGACTACATCAGGTGATGGCAGTGCTAGTCATACTCGTGGATTAGGTGAAGCATTAGCTTCGAATGGAACAGATATTCTTTATTATGATTATGAAAAGGAATTGATTCGTATTGCAGGAGAAGACGATTGTTCAGTAAAATTTCAACATGGTTTAGTTGTTGACTTATATTGGTGGGCATTAAATCGTGAATGGTTAATTTTAAGTGAACAAGGTTTATATCGATGGAAAGCAGGTGAATCTGATTATCAAGATGCTTATGAATTTTCAAATGGTGAAATTGGTTTTCGACGTATAGCTGTTACTAGTACAAGTATATTTTGTTTATTTCGATATAGTCTTATGATACTTGAATTATCAAATTCAATGCAAATGAAACGTCTTCATGCACTTGCACCACCTGAAACAAAATATCGAAAATTATCTGATATATCTGTTAGAAAAGTAATACAACCTGATGGTAGTGAAGAAGATGTCTTAGGTAGAAAAAAACTAAACTAAACTAAACCAGATCGAAATATAAATTTATCTATCTAGGCTTAATATGGTTTGGCAGTGGACCAGGTATACTTCTTGAAGAACGATTTGTTACAGCTCATGAAAATAATACACATGAACGTTCATTGCGTCATGTTTCTGTTCGATCGGGTCGTTATGCACGTTTAACTTCATATGATGATGGTCGTGCTTGGTTAATTAGTAATACAGGTGCAGATGTTTTCTGGATAGTTCACAATGAAAATGTAATTGCTGGTCGATGGGAAGCATCTGCAACATGGGTTGAAGTTAGCAATGGTATACCTATCAATGCTGTTGGTGCTACTGATTCAACTGTTTGCATTCGTCACCAAGATGGAGAATTAGAATTTCTTGCCTCTGAATGAACATTGAAAACTTTTCTTTTTTTTTATATGTTTTTTTCTCTAATATATTATCTTTCGCTAGAACACAATTCAATGAGGTCAACATAGATAATTTTAATTGTATTCTTTTTTTTTCCTTCTAAGTTAAACATATATACATATCTTCTTTTTCTCTTTCCTTGCCAAACGAATTGCTATTTGTTCGTTCGCGTGTCATTCGGACGAAGGAAAAAGGGAAAAATATCATCATGCATGCAACTTTGGGAATAGAATGAATGAAAAAGAAAAGAAAATTCTTTATTTTCGTTGGTTAATTCGAACAACAATGCTCGTCCGTCATAATCGCGAACACAATGACCGCTATCGTCCACAAATTCGATATTCATATTAATGAATGAAAAGCTTTATCTTGTGTGAACAATAATTTGTTCAATTTTTTGTTTCGTTTTTTTATTTTTCTAATATAATAACAAATATGGATTTATCATCTTCACGAATTTTAACAGCATCATCAATTGCAAATACATCATCAGGTGCTATTATAATACCGGCTGTAAAAAATTCTTCATCATTAAATAAAAATTCTTTAAATCCAATACGTATTGGTGATGCAGCTTTTCAAAAAATGCGTACAATAACAACAACACCACCTATAACATCATCAATACATGATTCATCTGATCAACAACCAGCTGTTTTTATTATGAATAATATGAAAACTGAACCTCAACAACCACAACGAACAATAACTGTTAATCGTCTTTTGTTTTCAAATAATAATAATAACACTAATAATATAAATACGACGAATACACCTACATCAACAACAATTGTCAATGGACAAAATGCAATTAATTTAGCAACACTTGTTAATAGTTTAAATACATTAAATCAAATGGCATTATTACAATCAACAAATAATTCAACACCAACACAAAATAGCATTGCTAAACTTCTTGAAACACCAATTTTATCAACAACAAATGTTATTCAACGTCCACAAGCAACACTTGTACCAGCTGTTACACATCATGGTAATTTCTTTGTAAGAAACAAGAAAAAAAGTTAAAAATATTTTATCTTTTTAGTTTCATCATCAGCAAATAAAGAAAATGAAAATACTCCTCCTTCACAAACACGAATTTCAACCGTTCGTTCAACACCTGGTTTACCAACTTCAGTTCAATCTCCATCTGCAACAGGTCCAATACAAAATGAAGCTTTTTTTGCTAAAACAAAAGTTTTAGTTGAACTTTTAACATCACCAAGTACTCAACCACCATCAAACTTTGGTTCATCATTAATCGAACCACAAACTCAAACACCATATTCAGATGCAACACGTACACGATCAAAAAAACGTATTAATCGTGTTAAACGACCTATGAATGCATTTATGGTATTTTCACAATTAGAACGTCGAAAAATAGTTCAATTAGCACCCGATATGCATAATGCTGAAATATCAAAATATTTAGGTGCACGTTGGAAACGTTTATCAGAAATTGAACGACGTCCATTTATTGATGAAGCTGAACGATTAAAAATGTTACATTTACGTGAATATCCTGATTATAAATATAAACCACGTAAGCGTGCTAAAAAAGGTTCATCACCACCAACAAATTCATCCATTCCACATATGTCATCACCTATGGATACAACTGATGCATCATCAGATGATTGTACATCAAAAACATCAATTTTACCTGGAATGAATCGTTTAGAAGAAAATCTTTCAACATCAATGGAAAATGATTTTGATGATAATTCTTCTTCAGCATTACTTTCAAATACACTTGCGTCATTAATAGATCCAAAATTAGGTCTATTTCCAAATACAAATTTTGATGATCCATCACTTTTTTCATCATCATTACCAATAAATACAGGATGTGGAGGAGGAGCATCATCATCATCATCATCACAACAAATCGATCCACTCTTACTTGATGCACTTGCTTCGGCTGATCCTCAAACTCAAGAAGCGTTTTTTAATCAATTACAAATGCTTGGTGATTTTAAACTATGGGCTGATCTGGATTTATCAAATAGTGATCCAACTTTATAAAAAAAAAAGCTCTATTCGACGTACATATTTGACAATGGTAAAATCAAAAAAAAAATTCAAAACTTTGTAAATAACTTTTTCTTTTTTCTATTTTGTTAAAATTCAAATGTGTTGAATTTCGGATGGATTGTGTTTTCATACTAGAGTATTTTTTTTTCTCCTAGTTCGTTTTCGACGATAAATCAATGAAAAATTCAACGTATTTTTTTGTCTGTATTTTGTTTCATGTTGATGAATTTGACTATAATAAAAACAAATTGATCTTTTCTTTTAATTGACATTATTTACTTCTTGAGGGTGTCTGTGTTGTTAGGACAGGATAACGATAATATATACACGCATTGTACATGTGAAAACATATTAATATTTTATGTTACTACATACCTTAAGACATCGTCCCCCTCCAAAATCGATATCCAACATGGTGCATGGAATCTTTATGAAACTTGCTACAAATGCTCGATCCATAGAGGCATATATGTAAAAAAATTTCATGGCTCTAGCCCTTTCCGTTCGAGAGATATACAGGTACCAAGGAGCAAAATGGGGGCCCCACGCGTACAAGGATTTTTTCAATATACTTCGAGATGGAGCGCTCGGGCTGGTCTCATTTGAAGGAGAACTGCTTGGTGCTTCAGATGTGGGAAAGAGTTTTTCAGAAAATACCTGATTACTCATAGATAGAGATGCAAATAAAAAATTCCTTCTCATCATCTGAAGAAGGATATGTGTATCTATCAAATAAAAGAAACCGCAGTTTAATGGAGTAAACTATAATGGAGAAAAACTTGTTCAGAGATTGATATTTTTCAAAAAACTCGGTTTTGAGAAAAACGATGTTAATCAATAAAATCTTTACGGATCTATACAGTAGACCACTCAGGCATCATGCCCATGTATTTATCTCAAAATCCATTTTTTTGACGAAAACCAACTTTTTGGAGGGAGGGGCGGTGCCTTAAGAGTGTGTTCGTATGCTTCAATACTCATTTCGCATATTAATTTTCAAGCAACTATTAAACGTTCTTAATTCAAATAATCAGTTTTTAACAGAGCATCTATTCATTTTATTATCAAGTAATGTATTTTCAGCAATGTTTTTTTCATGGTGAATCCGGTCAGTGTATTTGGTTCTGAAGTATGTCACGGCGGACGGCCAGAAAGCGAGATATAGAAACAATGAATATTGATGAAACGCGGTTACTATATATTTGGCTGTTTAGTCCATAACGAACGAGAACGAAGTATGAACATTGTTGATTTACCTGATGAAATTTTGCTTCATATTTTGAAGAAACTCAATAATATTGATGCTCTGTGTACATTTATTGGTATCAATGAAAAACTCGATCGAATCGTGTGTGATGTTAGTATTACCCGATTTATCAATTTAATGGCAGTTGAATCAAATCAAGTGGCTGATTCAAAATGTATGAAGATATTGCCAAGAATTCATGATAAAATAGAATCTCTTACTCTTCAAGCATGTTTATTACCACGTGTTCTTCAAACTAATAATTATCCTCACTTACGCAAACTGGTTATTAATAATCTTCAATTCATTATGTCCTGTCGTTGGTTCAATGGTATGTTGTTTCATCTATTAATATTGAAAAATTACAAGAATTCTTTGTAGAGAAATCTCCATTTCTTCATATTTTTAAACAACAAATTTTAGAACTTGTTGTAACGATTGGTGACGAAACTATGTATAAATCTGAAGAGAAATTAGTAACTGATATTTATAAACGTATATTTGGATTATTTACAAATCTCAAATATTTGGACATAGATACTAATGACAGGCATTCTTTCCCTCGATCATTGTTAACTGGTGTACCATCTACAACATGCTACTCGTCTAGTATTGTTCATTTACGAATCAGAATGCAGAATATTGATGATTGTATTTATTTACTTGATGGTCGTCTTAGTCAATTACATACGATGATTGTCAATCTTGATTACATTCATGATCCAGTACTGATTAGGGCACGTCCGCAAAAGATTATACGTAATTCATTGAAATTGATGAACAATATGGTAAGTAACTAAATATCTATTAATGCATTCTTCAGTTGGGATATCATAGTTTATTGATAATCTAGTTTAATAATAACTCTTTTTTTTACATAGACTAATCTATGTCGACTCAAATATTTTTCACTACATGCATATCATAGAACAACTGAATTTGATAGTATAGTGATACCTCTCATTCGTCGAATGACACATCTGGAAAAACTTATGTTATCTGTTCGTGTTGGTGGAAAAGATTCGTTCATTGATGGTACTTATTTGAATAATTGTTTACTCAGTCAAATGCCATGTCTGCATATATTTCAATTCAATATTATTACTGAATTTGTCAGTCTTTATGCACAACAACCTAAACCAACACCTGATGATATTCGACATACATTCACACAAAGAGGATATAATGTTGATTGTTATATTGACCATCAATTTTATTCTTCAAGGCGATGTCACGTTTATTCACTTCCATTTCCGATGGATCGTATGTATCATATAACGCATAGTTTTTCTGGTGGTATGTTCACCAATGTTCGTGTTCTGCATATGAGAGACGAATGCCACCCATTCGAACATAATTTTTTTGCTCAAATCTCACGTTCATTTCCACTACTTCGTCGTTTGCTAGTTTCAAATCGAAACGGACAAAAAGAGAAACATGTGGAGAAATCTTCGATTATTGACTTTTCTCATCTTATCGAACTTGACTGTTCTTGTATGCATATCGATTACATAGAGCAATTTCTATTCGATACCAATACGCATCTACCTTGTTTGAACAAGATTTATATTTCATACGAAGATTTACTACGTGTAACAAAGAATTTTACAAGAAGTAAAACACATATGAATTGTACAAACCTAAAACATATTATTCATAATCGATATATGGCAATGGCTCATTCGAAAAATTATTATTTGTATTTTCCTTTATTGTTGTAAATAATGTTCTGATTAAATAAACTTTGCTATCTATTCAAATTCAGACATTCAATATATATGTAGTGCAAATTGCTTTAGAGCAATAAATCAAGTGTTGGAAATCTCTAGAAGTATAACATATTATTTGTCGTTTTAAAAGATTAGAAAGTAGTCAAAAATTCGCATGTGAAAGAAAATCAACAAAATTCATGTTATCTGATTCAGTTTTTAATACTGATCTTGGGTGGGATGGGTGTGGGTGTTAGGTGAATATATTATCCATACCCATGTCACGTTCACACCCACACTCACATCCATACCCAAAATATAAAGAAATGAAATGGTGGCTTCTCGTTTCGTCAAAAAAATGACGGTCTGCCAGTATATACTTCAAAGTATATCAAAGAGTGTGGGTAGGGGAAGGTGTGACTTTTCAACCAGACGAGAACTAACCAAATGAAATGCATCAGTATTGACGATGAAAATATACATTCGATAAATGATAATGAAAGAAAAAAAAACATTTTTTTTCCGTTTGTTTGATAATCATCTGGTATCGATCGTTTCAGATTGTTAAATACCCGTTATCTAAAGTAATAATAATAATAATACTGAGATATAACGTTTTTGATTCAAAACACTATTCGTATCTTCAATCAATATTTGACTTTTAGTTTCATTGCTAAGTAAAAGCAAGTTTATTATTATCAGTAATTAGAATGTATCAAAATGTTTCACAGAATCTCTTTTAAAAATAAAAAAAAACATTGGATATCATAGCATTTTATACGTTAGATTTCTTCTATATACTTGTCGATCAACACTGGAATATTCATCCAACAAATAAGAACAATCGGCGAGTGCATAGCTAACTAAAGCAAATTCTGAAAGTAAGGATTATACAGCGTTTAAATCCTCGGTTTAATATTAATGATTTGAAACGTTTGTCAGCTCAAGCCAATAAGAAAAGAGCACAAGCTATGAAGGTAATAGTGCTGTGTAAGGGATTAAATAAAACATTCTCACCCTCACCGACAACCTCAAGATAGTTTCATTAACTTTTTTAAATAAATTTATTGTACCATCGGATGAAATCTTTTAAAAGATCAAAACATTTCTTCAGTGTCATCTCGAAAGACTTATTTGAAGTTTCATAGAACATATATCAAATTCTTTCTTTTTGCATATTTCAGCACTTTCGCTCGATTTTATCACAGAAAATAAAACAATATGAAAAGCACACAACAAAGAGACAAGAAGAAATGTGAATAATGTTGCAAAGAATACAGTTTGTGTGAAGTTAACAGTTTCTTTCAATCTTTATCGCTCAGTCTAATAGACACATCAACTATTACACAACATTTCTTCATTAGTCTCTATCATCTCTATAAAAATCGTTTTCTGAGTTTTCACCATTCATGACCATTCAGCATGTTGTTATTTCAATTGATGATCATCTACAGCAAGCTATAAGCAAGTATTGAATGTCTTTTTTTTAAAGGTGATTTTCAAATGCAACAGTACATCGATTGGTTCATTACGAGAAGCAAACAAATAAATAATGTCTTTTGTGTTTATTATAATAGTCAGATCATTGAAACTGAACAGGCTGATTAAGGAGAAGTACGCCTTCGAATACGATTGAACGATTGTTTAAATGCTTTCATATACATTTCTGAAGGAAAGACAAAGATAAGAAAAATTAGCATAGAAGGAGTGAACGAAATGAAATATGCTCCAAGATACAACCAAAAGTCCTCAGATGTTTTCACACAACCAGGAAGTAATGAAATGATGAGACGAGGTATTGATAAAACGAGTAAAACTATTGGACTAATGATCAATTGTTTATGTTCACGGAATTGTTCTTGAATATGCTCTTTAAAACTTCGGTTAGTTCGTGCCAATGATCGTTGTCGAGCACCTCCAAAGATGATGAACAAGGCAGAGAAAAGATTAACAATAAATGGACCAACAAGATGAAAAAATAGAACGGCTGTATTATAATGTTGAATAGAAGGAGAATAATGAGTGATACATGATACATACCGGTTGTTTGGTTTTTCATTAGCCTTACTCATACCTGGTGCTGCTTCATAAACGAACAATCTACGAAATGCGAGCTCGTGAATAAGTGTACCCAGAATACAGAATGGTAAAATAAGAATTGTTCGTCGAGCAATAGATTTACTCTTTTTTTTGTCAAAATTTACTCCTTTCAAAATAAGTACTGCTCGTTCAACTGCTACACAAGCATTGAGCCAACCATCAAAGTAGAGAAAAAGTTTTAGAATTGATTCAATAGATACACAACCTCCACGAAGAACAGACAAACTAGTGGATACATTGATCTGAGTAAGAACAACAAACCAGAATTTAATTATGAACATACTAATTGCCAAAAGAGAAGTAATGGCTGATGCTAATAGATACATTCCACATCCAACTTGTTGAGCATCTTTATGTTGAAATGTAATAAAAGAAAGAATACTATTAATTAATCCAGCGACAAACATTATTATTGTTACGCCGGCACTTAGTTTAATCGAAAATGATTGATTATTCAACATTTTGTTCGGTTGAAGTTCATCGCGTAAAATATCATCGAGAGTCAAACCAATCCCTTTAATATGAAAGTTACACTGATCACCAATCACACAACTACTTTGTTCAGGACCTAAAATATTATATATATTTTGATAAGAGAATAATGAAGAAATTCAGTTGTATTGTCAACCAAAATACTCAGTTTTGGCAATTTATTTGTTTTCTCAAATGAAAAGATTTTTCAGTGTATTGAAATATGTGCATCTTTCACATATAAATAAAAACTTTTTCGATACTCATTTCAGCTTCTCAATTTTATTGATAAATTATTAAAAGCAACCTATTCTTTTACTACTGATTTATACAAATAGAAAAATTATCGAAGAAATTTTTACTTTTGCAAGATTTTGAGCCCTCGAAAACTCTGTATTGATAAAGATTGGAAAGGGTGTAAGTATGAACATCGAAATTATGGAAAATCTATTTATAATTCATGCTAAACAGATGTCTTTTCTAATAGATCAGTAAACCCAAAGATTCTGGAAACTATTTAATCGAATAACTCGATAGATCTTTTTTCAAAACCTAAAATAAAAATTGCTCATTAATAAAAAAATATAAGCAATCTTCTTTTCACGTGTTTTATCCCATTATATATTTGTTATTGAAAGAATCACATAAATACTTACTGAAAAGACTAAGACTGACATTGCTTGGTCCAGAGATAAAAACGGAGAAGTTTCCAAATATCTTGGGATAGTGTGTTGTCACAACTAATATGTATCGAGTGTTGATCTCCAGATCGATGATTAGTTTGAATTGTCCATCGTTACATTTACCTCCATGTGACAGGAGTAAATTTTCAGATGGTTTTAGAGGATTGAAATCATTTTTGTAGATATATCCATATGCATCAATGTTACTTTCACTCCAAAGAACATACAAACCCAATGTATTGACATGAATTTGTAAAGTTTCATAATGACAATGCGGTACTTGACAGTCTCGATAATATGTTGGACTATCTTCAGTTAATTTTAATGGGTATATTAATTGAATATTTACTAGAGTACCTATTTAATTAAAAAAATTCAAATAATTCATACAATTTCGATCCTATGATCTAACATCGACAAAAGCGAAATCTTCGAGGTTTTCTATGAAGATTTAATTTTACAAGTAGAGTTTAGTAAATGGACCAAACCTACGCCCTTCAAGTGAGTATTTTGAAATTGGTACTTCACAGAAATCTAAAGTTACTAAGCTACGACAAGATAATTTTAAGGTTTTCAGTACTTGTCTCTTAAATATTTCCAAACATCTCATTGACTATTCTTTTTAGCACATTTTTCATCCAGTCTTTATAAAAATTGAACAGTATCCATCTACTACGATAGTGGTAGCAAAATATACGAATAGATATCCTGCTGAAAAATGCCTTAATATCACACAGCGTAAGTTCAATATATTCTCTAGGTATAGAATAAAAGATGGAATTGAATTTAGAAGATGGACTATATATTTTATATGAATTATTTCGTATATAACACAAATATCTATATACTTACTAAGACGTTCGAGAATAACTTTGTTTTTACCCAATGCAACGACTGAAAATTCTCCAGTTCCTTTTGATTCATATGTTGTCACAACCAATATATATGTCATATCAACATCAAGATGAATATTAAGTCTAAACTGAACATCAAAGCCACTGTCATACTCTTTATCGAGCAAATTATCTAATGGATCAAGTGGATTAAATTTGACTTTATAAATAGATCCATACGGATCGATGTTACCACTGCCACGAAAAGTGTAGTAACCACTTTCGAACACCTTCACTTGAATAGATTCATAATAAAAATTTTGTTCGTCACAATCTCGGTAATAAATTTGATTGCTGTTAGTCAACGATGATAAAAAGATCTTTTGGATAATAGAGGAAGTATTGGCTAAATAAACAATAAAATCAATTGAAGTTTCTCATGAGTGCACAGTGATACGATTTTTTTTTTGAATAAGAATTTCTATTCACTTTAAATGTATGTCCCTAACCTATTTAGCTGATAACTTGTGTTCAAAAGGATAAAAAAACTTTTTCTTAACCACAAAGCATTTGAAAGGAATTGAGTTTATTCTGTAATATGATTTGTTTTTCGACATTTTGAAAAGTGAAAACATTATGTAGGTCGGACAATATTGACGACAATTTAATAAAATTATTTGATCGATATGCACAGCACAATATTTGACTTTTATATGAAACTTCAAAATTCGAAACAGATCTAACCAGTGAAAAGAGAGAGAGAAACTTCTAAATGATTAGATTTAGCTGAGGACTCTTTTCGCAATCAATCAAATAAAACATAATATTGTTCACATTGATCAAATAGTTTCTACGTAACATCTAAGAAGTTTTGTTTTATTCTTCAAATAACAATCAAAATCTTTGATAATTTTTCTGATCTGATAGTTATCCTCACATCTTGAGATCGAGAATGTTAAGAAGAAGAATATCTATAATCAATTGAAATTTTATATTTTAAATGAATTTACTTAATTTGTATTGAAATTGTCAAATTAATCAATTGTTTCATTTACACAGTTTTATTTTTTTTCGATTAATGAAGTTTCATGTACTGTATTTTCTTTTGCTTTGAACCTCAGTTTCTTTTAACAAAACTATACAGCTTTCCATTATCAACATTCACATCTCATAATTTCATTCGATTATACTTCAACTTACCACAATATCTTTTTAAATAATTAAATTTCTGAATTCGATGATTTGATTGATCAGTAACAAACATGTTCCCAGAACGATCGAAACTCAAACCATGTGGAAAAAACAATTGATTGGATTGTAAACCCTTTCCATAACACCCAACTAAACATCGAAAACCATTCAACCCTGAACCAATAATACGATGATTGTTCTGATCTACAATGAATAAATATTTCTCAGCATCTAATATAATTTCCCTAGGATAGTTAAGTTCAATTGTTTGATGCGGTGACGTTCTTCCAGCCACAATGATGCCATCTGATTGTCCCGACTGGAACAACTGAACTCGGTGATTTTCGCAATCTGCCACATATAAATCGAAATTCACATCGACAAAGATTCCACTAGGAAAATAAAGTTGATTAGGGGCTGATCCTAGAGTACCTGTTCCAGCAGCGACAGGATTTGAAGTCATCATAGAGTCATTTAATGATCTTTTCACTACTTGATGATGCTTAGACATTGAACAATAAAGAGTATCATTGATATCGACAAATAAACCATCACATGATGAGTTAATATTCATCACTGTAACAAAGATATTTGTTTCTGCTATCCATTTCTGCACTCGACCATTATAATATCCATCATCAATATAAATGTCACCATTCGATGTCACGAAGAGAGAGTTAGGTTGTCTAAAACTACCAGAGATGTTCTTTGTTGGATTGACACTCTCTTTTTGCCATATCACAATTGTGCTGTTTTCTATATTAGCGACATAGATTGTGTTGTTTGTGCTCACAAAAATGGCGGTAGGTTTCTGACCCACAATTGATTGATTAGCAATGGTAATTCCATTGGGATTCCAAGTGGCCGTTGGACAAAACTTTGGTTGATTGAATGAAAGAGCTAAAAATAAGAAAAACATAAAGAGTATTAGAGAAAAACTAAACAAAATAAAATTTCTTCGAACAAATTTTTCATGAAAAAGGCATTTAGAAATGTTTGTTAAGATTGATTTTAGGAATGTTTTTTGTTAATATTCATATGAAATATGATCTGTTATGTTGTTAAAATATTTTTGTTTACAACGTCGACGTCAATCTTTTTAGATAGAAAATTTTCTTATTACTTTCTGTTGAGAAATCTAGTGGAAGAACCGAATAAATTGTATCAAAGAAAATAGTTGAACAAAAGAAATTATTTATCTAAGGAAAAATAATCAAGAGAAAAGAAGAAATTTTATGAATCAAATTTCTTTCATTGCAATTTTGAATGCTTCATTCGCCTTTCTAAAGTGAATTTTAATGGTAAAGGTGGTTCTTTTAAAAGTAATTCTACAGATACGCCATTGCAGATCTTTTTTTTGAAATATTTATTTAAACATAAATTTCAGTTTTAGCTCAGCTGTCTATATTATTGGGAGTATAACTCGATTCATCTCAGTAAATTTCATTAAGAAATAAAAAATATCAGTACACGCCATACCAGTACTCAATGAAAATGGAAAGAAAAATGAGAGAAAGAACACGATTTTTTTATAGTCCACAAAAAAGTCTTCTTATCTCTCTGCAAACACTCTTCGTAGAAATAGTCGCTCGAAGATTTTTTACCTGAAGAAATATCAAAGATCACAACATTTTGTCTTTAGTCTATATAAGTAAAACAAATCTTTCTTTGTAATCTTAATAGTATTTACAGATTTCAATGTTTTTCCTATGAGATAAGGAAAGAAACAAGAAAATCTTCATTTTCATATGAGAAGAATAAATGATTCTCTTGAAACGAAAGTAATCATTAACTAAACATCTTCGAGAAAAAGTAAAATAAATATTGGTAAAACTAACAAATCTTTTATCAATCAGAGAAACTTTTTCTCATTGAGGCTTAGAAATGTAAACAAAACTTTGTTAATTGACTTATATAAAATTTTCATTTTAAGAACAATCTGAAATAGATTTGATTCAAAATCAGATCGATAGATTTTATTTATTTTATCAAATAAAGAACTTTTTTCTTCTATAGAAAATATTCTTTGTTTACAATCATAGAGATAATAACTTACATCATATTACAAATTGTCTTCAAGTATTCAATATTACTCTCTGTAATTAAATATTATGATAATTATCCAAAGAACAAATCATCAATCAATCATTTCTTCATGAGAAAATTCAGTTTTTATTATATTTGATATTGAACTTTATCTCTCTTAACGAAAAACAATGACTAAATTCAATTTGCATAAAGATAGAAGAAAAATTAGTTGGTAGAAGCGTGATATTTTATTTGTCCTATTTTTGTTGAATGAAACATATCGAAATATGAAATGTGAAGTCAAATCATAGAATAATTTATATTAAAACTATATTGGCAAAGATTTGAAGAGATTTTATTTACGATAAAAACTGTTTCACTCATAAAATATTCTTAAAGACATATGAAATGAAACATCAAAGCCCTTTCTACTATTCCACTAAGGACACAACTTTTTCTTTTTCTATTCTTT
Source organism: Adineta steineri (assembly GCA_905250115.1). Classification (NCBI taxonomy): domain Eukaryota; kingdom Metazoa; phylum Rotifera; class Eurotatoria; order Adinetida; family Adinetidae; genus Adineta; species Adineta steineri. The sequence goes on from CAJNOI010000038.1 coordinate 155,004, forward strand.
AATCTCAAGGAAAAGGCGAAAATTGTTTATCGTACATGATTGACACACGGCTTTGTCTAATTTAAACATTTCATTCCCTTAGACACATTCTTTTACACATTGGTTTGATTAATCACTCAACCATTTTTTATTTTCTTTCGTTTTTTATATTAAAATGTCTTTATTAACTTTTGTTACTTATCTATTCACATCTTTTCATTTCATTCTAGTTTTGTACAACTTACCAAAAGAATCGTTCATCAGTAAAAATTTTTGAATTCGATGATTAAATTGATCAGTAACAAATATGTTTCCAGAGTGATCGATACTCAAACTAAATGGATTATTTAATTGATTGGATTGTGAACCCCTTTCATAACATCCAACTAAACATCGAAAACCATTCCAGCTTGAACCAACAACTCGATGATTGTTCTGATCCACAATGAATAAATATTTCTCAGCATCTAATATAATTCCACTTGGACAATGAAGTGTAATTGTTGGATTTAAGGACCCACTTCCAGCTACTGTGATGCCATTTGATTCTCCTGGCAGGAACAACTGAACACGATTATTGTCACGATCTGCCACATATAAATCCAAATTCATATCGACAAAAATTCCATGAGGAAGATTAAGTTGATTCGAGGCTAGTCCTACAATACCTGTTCCAGCAGCAACACGATTTGAATTTATCACAGAATCATTTAACCATCTTTTTACTACTTGATGATGCTCAAGCATTGAACAATAAAGAGTATCATTGATATCGATAAACAAACCATAACATGATGAGTTGACATTCATCACCGTGACAAAGTTATTTGTTTTTGCGATCCATTTCTGCACTCGACTATTCTTTCCATCATCACTAATATAAATATCACCATTTGATGTCACGAAGAGAGATTCGGGTAGTGTAAAGTTACCGTGAATGATCTTCGTTGAATTGACATTCTCTCCTTGCCACATTACAATTGTTTTATTTTGTCGATTAGCGACATAGATTGTGTTGTTTGTGCTCACAAAAATAGCGCTAGGATATTGACCAACAATCGATTGATCAGCAATGGTAATTCCGTTAGAATTCCAAGTAGCTGATGGAGAAAACTTTGGTTGATTAAATGAAAGTGCTAAAACGAGAAAAATATTAGAGAAGAACTGTAAACAAATTAATTTGTTAATTTATGTTTTTTCTTAAAAAGACTCATTCAGATTAATTTTGAAAAGATTTTGATGATTGTTATTGTATTTTCTCGGATGAAATATAAATATCAACTTACAGAGCACTGAATTCATCGAAGGAGATCAACTTTATTCATTGATTTGTTTTGTTGTAATAGAAAAACAATTATGTTCGATCCTTGAAATGATATGATTATTATTCAAGGTAAAAAAATAACCAAATAATTTTTTTATTTCCTCAGTGGAAATGAATTGGAAGTAGGAAAAAAGAATTGTTTAAAATGAAAATGACTTTATTGACATTAATTTGAGATTTAACAAAGTGCTTTTGAAATTCAAAATTAATTCTCATTCTCATATGAAAAACATTGTGAATTTATTCATGATAAATCATTTCAGTTGAATCTAACACATGAAAGAGAGAAGAAAATTCTCTTGCTAATCATTAATTAAATAGGCATTCGAAGAAGTTATTTTAGAAAAATATTGTGAGATAAAAATCAAATGAAAATATTCTTTTTCTCCTCCCATTGTTTCAACTTGAATATTTCGAGAAAAACTTCTTTGTATTTGACCTTTAATTCAAATCTTGTCTTAATAATATTCTTTTATGATAGTCTAGTGCTAGAAATGGTACTGTCAATCATGAATTTGCACTCTCGAAGTAATTCTACATTATCATACGATTTGTGCTCTTTCTTTCATTCTAGCAGATGTATTCATTTCTACAGATTGAAAGTTAACATTTTCTCACAAGTAATCCTGTCTCAAAAGTGTCTATGGAGAACTTTTATCATTTTGTTAATCAATCAAATTCATTTCTACGAGATAAGTTCATATGTTCTAAAAAAAGGATCCTTTGCTTTTGTGTAGTTCAAAAGTTTTAAATACTTTTCATTTTCTATAATAATAAATAATATGAATATAGAAGTGGATGATCAACTGACTTGATATATCACTTCTATTTTTATACATAAAATTTTTTGAATATATTAAACACAATAGAACTATTTTATCACAGCCATAGTTTTTTTTATACGATAGAGATGGTGATCTGTATGGGATAAATGGATCAACGTCTTATTTGAAATCGAAATAGCCCAATAATTCTACAAAACTTTGATTTCATCTACGTTAACCTGCTCATCTTTTCTTTTTTTTATTTTGATTTCATCTGGGAAAGTCAATTATTTCTTTTTTCCATATGTTATAATACGATATGATAAAATAGATTTCTTTCCTTTCTGTTGTATCTCATTCTCATCTCAAGATCTTGACGAATAATGTTATTTTTGTGCAATGACTAATCTTCAATATGTAATAAATAAAAGTATTTACCTGATGTTTCATTATTGGGAATGAACAAAAGAATAATGATAAATACATAAATATTCCACATCATTTAACAAGCTTTTTTTTTGATAAATTAGTTAACTAATAAAATAATCTTCTTTGTCTTCGATGGAAACAAAATGACACTCAATGTAGATTTTCTCTCTAGTTATATATCTCTCTTTCTCTCTCTCTCTCTCTTCTTCTCTCATTCATTTCTGCCAACATAGCACACAAAGAAAAAAAATCGTCTTCTAGAGAAGGTTTCATCGTAAGTAAGATAAAAAATTAATTTTAGATTGGATTAACGAACAAAGTTGATGATTTAATTTGATATTTTTCATTGAATTTCATTCTTTTCGAAATTCTAAAACACGGAATAAAATCTAAATTCGACATGATCTGTTTCCTTTTTTTTGTTTTTATAGAAAATCTTTGATTTTAATGAAGAAGAACGTGATAAAGAGAAAGGAGAGAATTGAGCAAAATCTGCATTAATCATCGGACGTGTTTTAACTCAAAAAAAGATATCAACTATCATCGTCAATAAATGATTGACGTCAATGAATAAGTCGTGATTAGTTTGATGTCTTTTTTTATTTAGCTCTGTTAAATAATCTGCTTTGTCAGGACTCACTTTTAATCACGTTCTTTATTTCTCTATGCGCAATAAGTATCTATGAAAAAAACATTCCTGCTTCAAATATTTCGATCTGTTTCAAAATAAAAACTCATAAGATATATAAAAAGCAGAATTGTTCATTGCAATACGATGGATTTTTCCAAGAGACATGAAAAAGATGCATGAATTCAACTTTAGAATCAATATAAGCAAGAAAAGCACTCTGAAAATGGATGAATCTTATCAATTCGTTGGAATAGTTCTATTCAAACATAATCAAGGTCGTAAAACTCAGATAGATTATCTAATATTCCTTGCAATCTAGCATTGGTGATTTGTCACCCATGCAGAAAACGTTTGATTCAAATTGATTTTAAGGGTGCAGGTGTCGATGAAAGATGAATATACTTTCCACAACTTTGCTCATGCGTGCATACTCACACCCTTCATTGAGAGTGAGTGCATGTGGGCGTCTCCTGTCCTCACCCACAACCAGGCTCGTAGCCAGGGGGTGAATGAGGTGCCCGGTCACCCCCTTTGGCGAAAAAAACCTTGAAGGGGGTACGGATGAGACTTTTATTTATGAAGCAAAAAATTATTTTCCTACTGGTGTGCACCCCCTTAACAAGTCGGGCACCCCCTTTGGAAAATTCCTGGCTACGGCCCTGCCCACAACCGCACCCATCCGCATCCACCCACACCCACACCCGTTTAGTTTGTCATCTCGTTCCCGTTCTATTTTCGAAAAGGATTCTTTGTTTTTTCATACCTACTAAAACTCTATCTATACCCAGGTCAACCAATCCAACGTTGGATCCGATCATCCGACAGAATCCGATAGGATTCCTGGTGACGGATTTGCATTGGATTCCGTACGGAAAATTTTCAGTCACTTGCTGCAAATTTGATGAGCGGCGTTTTTAGCTATTTTCTATGATGGCCTTATGGTCACCTATCGGATCCGTCTAGATCCGTTTGTTGGAAATTGTGAGATCCGATGTTGGATCCGATGGGATCCGACCATAACGGAATCCGAAGTGATTCCGTCACCAGGAATCCTATAGGATTTTGTCGGATCGTCGGATTCCGATAGAATCCGGCATAGGATCCGATCGGGTCCAATCGGATCCGAATATGGGATTGGTGCACCTGGGTAGCTTAGTAACGAAGTTTGCAAAAGTTTTATTTTTCTATATGCAAACATATTACAAATATATTTTGGTAAAAGAAATAATGATTTCAATTAATTTGAAATGTTATTTTCAAATAATCGTAAATATTTTTATCTAAGACCATCATTTCTTTCCATTCAAATTGAAATGTATCCTGTTTTTCTAGAACACGATTTCTAACATAATCTGTTTTTTAATAATATTCTTTTAATTTATTTAATAATTATTGTCGTGTTCGATGTTGTTCATTTGAATAAAGTTCTGTATAAGCTAATCGATCAGGTACAATAGATATACAACCAGCTCTACAAGCTTCTAGCAATGAAACACTAAAAAAATCATGCTGATCTATTAATACAAGGGCGTGGGTGAGTGTGTAATAAAGTAGGTATTCACGCCACACCCACACCCTCAATTTCTATATTTAAAAATATATACAATTGAAGGACAACATATGAATAAAACTATTTTTTTTCAAATGACACAAATAACATACTGTATAATAATCGATTTTTCAAGCAATTATTCACATATAATTTTCGATAATCAACAGAAAAATAACGACTTACATAGTTTATACTCGAAAATGACGGCTGTTTATAAAGATAAAGCATTTCATCACGTATCTTGCTGCTAGCCTCTGTACATATTTTGTATGATTATCTTTTACATTTTTTGTTTCGTTCTTTCGTATTCTCTCTGTGTTTCGATAAAAGTCAGTTACACAGGTCAATGATCGCTGAAGCAGTATCTCCACGAATCTTCGGCGAAAACCCTCATGAAACTCACCGCTCCCGTGCCGGATTGTTCGAGCTGGATTGTGAACGAGCATATAGAAGCAACAGCAAAATTAAAAGTATGTACAGATTTCGGCAATAAATTTCTGTATATCTCAAATGCGAGAATTTATTGTTAAATTCATTCTTCAATAAGAAAAAACGGTATGAAAAGTGAAAACATTTGTAAAGATCGAAACTCATTCAATGAAATATCAGCACAACATTAGAAGAAAAATTCCAGTCTTAATCGTAATGTTTCATTTGCATAAAATTCAAGACAGAATGAAACTTTGTTAGAGTCTCTAATGTATGAACATACATCGGATGATGGAAGTACGAAACTAACTGAAAGTTATAATAAAGTAGTTTTTTTATATCCTTAGTATTATCTTCATGTCAGACGATATGCTTCATTCCTTCTTCAATATTATTTCTCTCTTTTCTTCTTTAGTATTCTGCCTTCTGTCTTGGCTACATCACACTTGTTTATACTTTATCGAAAATATTGAAAAAAGGTGGATGAGGATGTAAATTTAAGATGAATACAACCACCGTCTTTTTAGAATATTGAATAAACTTAAAGTTACATAGAGATTTTTATGCAATTTTGTTTAGGGACATATGGCTCAACAATCCTGGTCAATGGTTTCTGAAGCAGTATTTCATGAAATCTCTGGAATATCACGGAACCAACCGTTTCCGTGCCGGATTGTTCGATCTGGAAAAACGAGCAAAAACTGAACCAACAAGTTGCCAATGCTTGAATGATAGTAGCTTATGTATGATTTTTTTTGAAATATGTACAGTTATAAAAAATAAGTTTTTTTTCTATTATAGAATGAAACATTTCTCAACAACGGAATCCAATATCATTGTATGAACCTTTACAGAGTGATGCTAGAGAAACCACCGCCAATAAGATAATACAGAAGCAAGTTGGATATGATAAGCATCAATTCACATTGAACAACATTTCCGAATATTCTATTTTTGTCTTTTTTTTCTTAATCCTCAAGCAAATAAATAAAAAAAAATTCAATGACGGATGATTTCTTTGTAGCTATAACTAGAGCAAGATATAAAATTATTTTGATAAATAGTGGAATCAAATCTGATAAAAATTATAAAAATAAATAATCTTTATACTCATTATTATGCAATTATTTATTATCGTTTGAAATTTTGAAAGACAAAGTCTTTATTTCTTTTTACTTTTATTTTCAAAAAATGAACACACAACAACAGAGGTGATGAAAAAAAACTGTCTTAAAATTATAGTTTTTGTGAACCACGACATTTTCGTTCTGGAACTGGTTATGGTCGCTCCTGCAGAGTTTTTTTTGAGGACGGTCACGATCTTGTCCATATCCTCCAACCATTTCTTGAGCTGCCGATTTTCCTCGGCAAGCTGATGGTTTTTATTGATAAGCTCTCGATTTTCGTTAAGCACGAGTTGAATTGGTGGTTGTGGCCGTGGGATCTGAAATAAACAATATAAGAGAAGAGAATACATACTAGGGCGTCGTATTATTCCCTGTTTTTGTTCACGTCTACATATATACTTGAAATTGTACGAAGATAACCAATTAAAGAGCAACTTTTTTGTGATCAATTTGAAAAACTTTCTACAGAAGGCGTACCATTTGCTGATGAACATAATTTTCTTTGCACATTGCTCTTGCTTGTCCATTTCTTGGCCGATGAAAGAAAACCACGCCGATAAATTAACGTAACATACGTACTAGAAAGAAACAACATAAGTGAGGGCAAGGCTCATTGTTTCTTTTCTCTTTTTTAAAGATGACTATTCGAAATAACGCTCAATAGAAATAGTCACCCCTTGCGCATTCTATTCAAATAAGAAGATATATATCGACAAACATTGTTGATTATTTTATCACTCTTAGATTTGAACAATTTTCGAACTTTCAGCTATTTAACTATTAACTAATTCTATGTTTCAACACTCATCCTCACTTAATCTGATGCGCTCAGTACCTCTTTGCTTCCAGTTCATTAAGTTAATTCGCGTCTAATGTATCGAGATCTTGAATTATACTCACCACCGGATAAATACGGTCAAATGATCGACACGTAGTGGTAAAGGAGAACCAATGAAAACTAGAGGAATCACCTCTGAAAGGATTCAAGTTCGATTCGAGTCGATCTCAGCATATTCATTTACATTTTGATAAGACATATCTAAAATAAATAAATCGCAATAGAATAGATAAAATGATATTTTTGAAAGAATTATTGAAATAAACATATTTCAAGTATATTTTGGTTAATATCAGACTGCATCTTGAGGGTGTGGGTGATATTATTTCTGTCATTCATTTCAATCA
>CAJNOI010000038.1:162523-193979 GCA_905250115.1 Adineta steineri
AAATAGTAATGAAACAACGAAAAATGACAATAATATTATGATTAATAGTAAATTAACACATGAGTAAGTCATATGTTTTTTTTGAATATTGCTCTCTGCATTATACCATAGTTTTTTTTTGTAAAGAACATCTAATTGAATTTCAAATTTTATTTCAGTAATTTTTATGAACATCAATCCATATTGCTCAAAATGATATCACCTGTTCTTCTTAAAGTTTGGTTCAGTAATGAAATAATTGGTCTTCCATTTACTGAAATATTCGTTCATTATCAAAAATCAAAAAATATAATGTTAAAACTTATTCAAGCTATTGATGAATTAATACAATTTGGTATTCTTAAAAAAGGTGTTAAAGATAATCGACATGTTGTTACTGCACGAAAAGAAACTTATTTGAGGGTGTGGGTATGGCGGTAATGTAGATGTGTCTGTTATGTTTACATTTAATGCAACACGCACCCACACCCACACCCACACCCACACCCACACCCACACCCACACCCACACCCACACCCACACCCTTAATTAATTACTTTCTTATACAAGACAATATGTATTTAAGAAGAAAAACAAAATTATTATCTATTCAAAAGAGTCTAGTCGATCGAGAAACGTTGCACACGGTTATTTCCGCTATCAACGACATAAAAATTACCGTATCCATCGAAGAACAAATCATCGGGAGTGTTAAATTGATTTGCTTCTTCTCCTTGGCCGTTTCCACCTACAATAACAGTGCCTCGTGTCGTTGTATTAGACCAGCGCATCACTCGATCATTGCGTTCATCTACTACATAGAGGATACCCAACGTATCGATGAACAGTCCTTCAGGTATCCCCAACTGCCATATAGCATCTCCTGTGGCTTCACTTGTAATGACGACAAGTCCTTCTTTAGCATCTTTATTCCATTTTACTACACGATGATTGCCACTGTCTGACACATAAACATTTTGTTGTCGATCAACAAAGAAATAGTATGGATTGCTGAGTTGATTGAGACCATTACCGTTGCCATGACCACCGGCCACGACAGTTCCATTCTTGTCACCTATTTGATATTGTCTGATTTCATCTTTCTCAGTGTTAGATACGTAGAGATATCTTTGATCATCCATAAACAATCCGAAACAGAAGATGTTGTCAAGGAGGATTTCTCCCTCAGTTGTTCCATACTGACGAGACCATCGTACAACTCGTTCATTCCATCGATCACAAATAATGAGACTATTCGTTTCTTTGTCGATCAACACATCGCTTGGACCTTTCAATTGATCCAGTCGATTTCCTGCTCCATGACCACCAGCAACCACTTGTCCGTCCGTATCATTCACTCTCCATTGCATCACGCGATCGTTGCCCCAGTCAGCGATAACGATCGTTTGATTATCATCAACGAATATACCGTAAGGGAAGCTGAGTTGATTGGTAGCATTGCCTGATCCATGTCCTCCAGCAGCAGTAACTCCATACTTCACTATAAAAGAAAGAATAGAGTAAGACACGTTTGCTCTAAATATAGTAATAATTATGTATTATTATTGATTTCCAGGAAACGCGTTTATTATTTTCTATAAGAATATTTATTATTTACAGTTGTCAGGCAAGAGATGGTCATATTATGTTGCGGAGTAGATTATTCTATGATTTTTCTAGAAGCAATAATATAAATATATAATTATAACTAATGTTGTTTTTTTATTTCGATTATGATGATTTAAAAACCTTGGAAAAAGTACAAACTCAAATTGTTTTTCTTTCTGATAAACAGGAGAGTTCCCGAGCTAGTTTCTTTTGTTTTGATCAAAAATGATTGTTATTCTATAGGGTTGGGTGTGGGTGTGGGCATGGATTCGGATGTATATTTTTTAACGTCGTGATTGAAATTCGGAGTAATAACATACTGATTCTAAAGATCGAATATAAATAGACCTTACCTGTTGCTGCGTTAAATGTTGTACAATTTATACTTTCACAGTTGTCAGAGTTTGACACTGGATGTGTTGATTTGATAAAGAGACCACAAACGACACCTACGATGGCTGCTATTATGCAAAAGAATGTAATAAACGTTATAACGATAGTCCTGCGGCTAAGGTATCGATTTATCCAACGTAATACACGGTTGGTTTCTTGCTTGTTACTCATGCTGATGCCTATTTCATTGTCAATTTTCTGCTTGATTTTATCATCAGCACCATGAATTATGTCTGGATATCTATGAAGTTCAGTTGCCTGGTGCTTTTCCATGGCTTTTTTGTTAAAGTAATCAGAAAGATTCAGTGTATCTTCATCGGACGCACTCATTACAATTTTCCACAACTGATTCTCTTCGTCACGTACAGCACTATTAATTTTGAATACAGAACAGAGACTAAACAGAACTTCATCTTCGACCGGCATGTTGGAGAATTGTGAAATATCGGCAAATACAACATTTGTTAAATTATAGTTCGTTTTAATTTCAAATATTACTGATTCTTCGTCTGTTGACGTAGTTCCGGCAAACATTACTGCGACATTATAATTAGTTGAAGTCGACAAAAATCCATTGAATGATACCAAAGCATTAATATTTTCTTTTATTTTATCTAGTTGAGAGGTTGTCATATTCCCATGTCCTCGAAACACTGTTAATGGTTTAGCCGATTGATTTTGTTTGTGCAACTGTTCCAGTTGCCTACACAAAGCTTTGATATAAGGTTGAAATATATTAATTTCTTCCATATCTAACGATCTAAGTGCCTTATTCACTAGCCGATAAACAAAACTATCTCTTGTATACCATTCAATCGCGTTTTCAGGTTTGTACGTGTTTTTAAATTGTTCAATATTCTTCTTCTGTACATTATCCTTCCAGTAATATTGATTACACTTACTGAGCATTTTTTGTGTATTATCTCTTGACCATGGATAGTGGGTCAATACTTCTATATGAAGTTTGTACCACAAAAAGTCTTGATATTCTTCTTTTAAACTAAATATGGGTATTAAATTTTGATTCATGATAACGAAATCTGTTGGTGACTGTAATTCATTCTCAATGGCCTTCTTTAATGAATGATCATCACTGCAAATAGCAATTATTTTTCGACACTTTTTAAGTAAATATTTATATTCATCGTATTCTTTGCAAAATATAAATATTGATGAGAGTTCTCGTAATAAAGATGCAGATAACTTAGGGAGAATACTACTGGCAAATAATCCAGACATCACAACTATGATTTTCATTGTTTTAGTCATACATTCAACTTCAATAAGGAACAAATCCACACAATCATACAACTTATAATTATTACCGCATATTTTCTGGAGCATATCAATTGTAACTCGATATTTAGGTGACGCTAAATTCATGGCTTCTTCGTCTACCCATACCAGTGTAATGTTGCTATCATTCTTGGATGTTGTGGTAGTTACTATGTCGAAATGTTCACCATCTGGAAGATGTTGCGAATGTTTATCATTTGCCATCTTTAATCGTTACTATCGATAACAGAAAAGGTTGAAATAGAAATGTAATCTAACAGTAATACAGTAATAATCCAGAATATCTAATGAGAAAAAAAAGGTAGAGTCAATCATATGCTCAAAAACCTCTCATTATAGAAAGAACGACTGTTCATATGGTACTTTTGCTCTTATTTTGCTTGGAATTTTAAGAGTATAGGTGTGGATATTATATGCGTCTGACGCGTAAGCTCATACCCACACTCACTCTCATACCCCTAAAAAAATACAAAGTTCTGCCATTTATTATGAGTCACCCGTTGCACTGAATTAGAAATGATTCATTATCGTAATAATAAATAATATTTAGATATGTTAATAAAATTTTGCGATCGCAGGAATTAGAGTAAAACTTTGAAAAAGTATTTATCTTTTTAAAGATCAATTAAAACTTCATGGTTCTTTAATAATCAATATGTATACTTTACCTTAATAATCAATAAATTTATATTTATGACTATTTCGTTTTTCTCTGTAGTTGATTATACACAGCATTTTTTTTTACATATAAAATATATGTTTCGAACGAGTAGACATACACGTCAACGATATATCACAGGCAATTAAATTTTATGCATGTTTAGTATTCCTTTTTATCATTACATTATCGACATGTGATTTAATATGAAAAAGAGAACAGACGAAATAGAATCATGACGATATGCATAATTTCTGCTCTAACCTTTGGGCATGAATTATAATTTAAAAAATATGTTACTATCATTCAGGTAACATAGAATAGAAATTCACCATCATTTCGATTTTTCAATTTGAAGTTTAGCCAACGAAATAAAATACAAAGAAATAATCTAATTAATTAATTTTTGTTTAATTTTTCAAGTATACAAAAATTATATTTATTTTCTGTTTATATGTCAACATTAGGATGAAAGAAATAGCAGTTATACTCTCTAACTTGCCAGTCACGGTTTTCGTTGTATCGCTGATGCACGTTATTTATTCATCATGTAATGCAACAGAACGGAAGAGTGAAATATACGAATTTTCTATTCTATGAATGATGTGCTTCAGCGACAGAACGAAAAACGTGAGAAATGAATAGGGTGCAGGTATTCATTTGTTTTTGCATCTAAATCCACACTTACTCTCAGTTTTAGTTTTATTTTAAAGTAAAATAGGAAGATATTCAATGTAGAATTTCAGACTACATACATACTTGAATAACCTATCGCTTTTTTTTCTAAATATTTTCAATTATATAAATGCAAAACAAGACTGAAATTCGATCGTTTTTCAAAGCATTCATCAAGAAATGAATTTTATCTGTGTCAAAAAAATTCTATAATTATGTTATAAAAACTTAGTCGAAATGGTACTCAACTGATGATTTTCTAATTCTTTGAATCTTGTCTAATTAATCGATAATTCCCGTTTAATTAAACAAATCAGTGAGTAAACACGTTTTTCTCGACATAGGTGATAGTTGATCATCATCATGTACAAATGATAAGATATCTAAATGTGTAAAACATGAGTTTTAATTTATAGATTCTTTTCGAGTAATTCAATAATTAATAAAAAAAACTTGATTTGTTATTTATTTATATAGTGTGCTACTTGTCGATTTTTATATTAGACATCAACATGAAATAGATAATTCAATTTTGTTCTTATTTGTTTTCTTTTCTTTATATCATATGTAATAATTTATTAAATCAATTTTTCTTCATCATAAAAACTAGTACGAAGTATAGAATTTCTAATAGTAAATAGAAGGCAAGTCAAGCAAGAAAAATAAGAGACGAGAAGGATATATTATCGAAAATAGACTTTAAAATGGGTTTTGTAAGAATACATATTGGAAAAATGTCTTTTAAATAAATTTATTGTGTATTGAAATCTAATTTATTCATATCTAGTCTACAAAGTATATTATTTATTTTTCTAGTTTTTGGATAAAACACTCAATCTTTCTCCTGAATGCTAATAGAAACCACAAGTTTACTTCTACTACATTCGTTTCTTTTCTTTTTTTCAAAGATATCTTAGTTTTATGTTGATTTTATAAACTCTGTCGCTACTGTATCTAGTTTTCAGTATACTGACAGGAAACAAGCGATTTTTTCTATTGAAATACTCTAAATGAGGTTTACTAATGACACGACTTACTGAATTGTCTTGTACATGACTAATGAAGTAAAAAGATCAACCAACTATTCTTCTAAAAAAATTCTCTGATTTTCGCCTATTTAAAAAAATTAGCGTCTTCTGTCTCATAATACAAATTAAATGGCAACAAGTCGAACTCGTATACAAAACTTCTTCTGATTATCACTAATTAATAAATCATTTGTAGATAGTAAGAATAACAGTTATGTAATTACTCCGAGTCAATTGTTTTCTTTTCTCGAAATGAATTTATGAAAACTGTTTTTTTTTCTTAAGAAAGTTGGACTATCTATCGATCCGGGCGTTGAACTCAGTGAAAAATACATCAATACTTTTAATGTAATTCAAAAATCTTCAAACATGACATATATTATTTTATTGACAATCAGACTACTTCATTCAATTCTTTTTCGTTTCAATCAAGTTCATAGATCCACTGCGAAATGATAAATCAACAAAAGAAACGTTGTTACGATAAAGACTTTGTCAAGTCTTGCTAGTTACTTCTTGTAAAAGGATGTTTATATATCTTTCTCACTCATTGCGTATAATCAACTGTTATTTTAGCTGTAAAACGTATGTTAAGAAAGAATCGCGTGTTAAAAAGAACAGCAATACATCATAGATGTGATAAACACTATCAATTAGCTAACAATATATAATTGATTATTATACATCTTGAGGGTGAGAGATAAATCCGTTCATACTTAGTCAGTTCACAACCACATCCACACCATTAACTTAGAGAAAATATTTATCAAAGTCGAGACAGAACGTTCCAACACGTTGTTTTTTTGACTTTGGTCGCCGTCTTACTGTTGAAATATCACTAGATCCCAAATCATTTAGTACATCAATCCATGCAAATGAACATGTATAATAAAGAGTTTTGGTGTAATGACGCATTTTTATTGAATTCAAATTAAGGCATACTGATATGAGACATTTCAAAGCGAAAAATTGGTCAAGCTAAGTTCATATATTTAGGAGAATGCGCGTGAGTTCAAAAAAAAGCAAGATAATAATTTTAGAATTTCTCTTCAAAGTATCGAAATTGATAATTCATACAATATTTCCGTATATCTATTTCCATCGACGGTGGACCACAGAAGAAGACACCAACATCATTGGCCATCGAAGCATTCTCGCCAGATTTAAAACTTTGAAAAAGTTCATTCCAGTTTGGTTGACCGATATGTGTTTTCGATTTTAACGCTGTAAATACATCATGTCCAGTTATTTGACTCCAAAATTTCGTAATAAGATCCGATGGACTATCACCACTATTTTCATTATATTTTACTCCTGTAAAATGAAGATGAATATCTAGAAAACGACGTTCATCGACATTCAAACTTAAATAAGTTTCTTGTTCACGTTCAAATTCATGTAGAATATTAAGAAACCATTCAAAATTTTTATGATCACGATTTACCCAAATAAAATCGACTTTTTTCATAAAAACGATTTTCTAATATATTTCGTCGATTATAATTATGACCTTGGCAATGTTTGCAAACTATATGCGATGCACGGAATTGTGCCATAAGACTTTGTAAAATAGATGCATATGGTGTTATACCAATTCCACCACCAATCAGTACAACATGTTTATAATCAAATACACATCGTGCACATGATGAATACGGTCCTTTAATGATTACTACTTCTGCATCTACTCTTGAGTCTGGTACAATACGTTCGTTATCATCGTCTCCTTCTTCACAATAGATTATTTCACGTTCTTGTCGCTCTTCAGCTGTAGCCTGATCAATATTGAGGTCTGCTCGATGAATTATCAGATCATTTTCTACATTCTGAGTATCTGACATATCTTTAAAACGTTGATAGACTCATGGTATTCATAAAGTGTGATACGTGGTAAATTGATACTAATATAATCGCCTGCTTTAAAACTAAAACGAAAGTTTTCTTTGTATAATATAATACTATAAAGAAAATGTTATCAGTATTTTTTACCGAAATTTTTCGGTTGATGAATATATAAACAGATCACATTGGATGGTTCGATAGTAACTGATAAAATATATGTACGACCATTGTCTGAAGAATATCGTGTTAGACTTGAATAGATTTTCTCCAATACAAACAAAGTAAATGGTACGATTATCCATTTCTGACATCATAAAAGAAAATAATGGTTAAAAAAACTCACGAAAAAAGAAAGAAAGAAGTACTTACCTAAAACACTCTGGCATGAACAATGAGAACGATATAAAAGGCAAGATAGAGTAAATGTGTCCAGTAAAAGACCTATAAAGACACTATATAGAGATATTATTCAATAATACATGCATCTATACATGAAAGTGACCACCACGTCGAATCCATTTTATTGAAGAAATAATAATTATCGCAAGAATGATACACAATATCATTCCGCTGAGTAGTGTAAAACCACCAATCCAGCCGATATCAGAATATGTGGTAAACTAAAAACAAGCAATAATGATTAAAACGCAAAATAGATGAAACCACCGATTTATCTCACCATAAATGTAGACCATGAGTGTTCTACAAAAGAAAGAAAAAAAGAAAATTTAGGCTGGCTGGATAGATGTACGTGTGTATAGTTTGACTAACAATAAATTCAATTTCGAACTTACCAGTACGTCGTCCGAAATTCGCCATATGTGAAACAGTATGAAGAATAGCTAATACTGTAATAAATCGTTATTGTATATTTAAGCATAAGAATAATCACCAATGTACAATTAAAATTCAGTAACATTCCACCAATACGTGCAAATACTATCAGTACATTGGATCTTGTTACTGTCGATCGATACACAATCACATAAAGACAAATAGTTGACTGTAAATTTTGATCGACTTTTTTCGTAGAAATATGAATACCATTTACGATTGGTAAAAATTTGTTGAACAACACGATATTTCGATGGTTTCATGTTCATTTCTAAACCGAAGCAATAGTATAAGATCTTTCAATGGGAAAAATACTGTACGGTATAATTCTGCGATGTTGAATTGTCGTTTGCAATAATGGATATGCATTTATATTGTTTGCACTTTGACTATGATTTGTATCCATCATCTTGTGTTACTTACTGTGAATACTAACCTGTAATGAAATGCAACTGATATCAGACTTTGAACGTTTTAGTTAAAGCCAGACATCAGGAAAAAACAACATTCATTTTTCTCATATTTATTTGCATGACATATACTGTCTATGACATGAAAAAAAAATAAAAGAGCGATATTATTAAAATTTTCAGTTGACACTCGTTGTTGTTATCTTTAAACTGCTATACTGTTTTGTTCTGCTGTTGTTATTAACTGCATAGACAGATTTTATTTATTACTCAATCAACATTGATTACTACAGAAAGAAGATAATAAATGAAACTTGTAATTTGTAGAACTCAATACATTGTGCTACTTAGCTGCTTAGATAGATATATATTAATAGATCCCTGATTGGATCAACTATTGTTCACAATAGTATTTAACATTGCCTTCATGATCTTTCAAGAAGTCGATTTTGAATTTAATAATATTTATATATATATATATTACATGTTTATTTTTAAAAAATGTTAGTTCTCACAACTATTTAAAAAAACTGACAAATCTCCGGATTTTTGATTCGTTACAATCATATCTGGTTTCTTATCATTGTTAAGATCCCCCGATATGAGAAAATAGGGTCCACTTCCAGTTTGATAAAAAAGAGGAGTTTGAAAAACTCCATTTCCCATGCCGAGTAAGATGCTAATAGTATTGTCGCCAAAGTTTGCAACTGCCAGATCCAACTTCGTATCATTATTAAAATCAGCAGACGTTATAGAATATGGAGAGTTACCCGTTGGATAGTTCATGGAGATCTGAAAACTTTTATCACCGTTATTAAGAAGAACGCTGACAGTGTTCTCAACTCGAGTGGCTACTGCCAAATCGGGTTTCATATCATTATTAAAATCGCCAGTCGTCAATGCATATGGAAAATCACCAACTACATAGTCTATAGGAGTTTGAAAAGTACCATTTGTCTGACCAAATAGAATACTAACCGTATTGGTACCAAAATTGCCAACGGCTAAATCCAATTTAGTATCATTATTGAAATCAGATGTTATTACCGAGTATGGCCAACTACCAACCATATAATTCATTATTATTGGAAAGCTTCCATTTCCATCATTAATGAGAACACTAATACTATTATTACCGTAGTTAACTACTACCAGATCTCGTTTGTTATCATTATTAAAGTCATCACAAATCACGGAACATGGTGCTTTTCCAACTGAATAGTCCATTCTAGTGTGAAAAACACCATTCTCATTGTCTAGTAGAACAGTAATAGTATTGTCAAGGTTGTTCGTTACGACAGCATCCATTTTGTTATTATTATTAAAATTATCCAATACTACAGAAGAGGGTGATTCACCAACTATATAGTTCAGTGGAAACTGAAAGATTTCTTTGCCATTTCCAAGTAATATATGAAAAATTCTGTCAAAATCATCAGTGACTACTAGATCTAATTTCGTATCATTATTGAAATATCCTGAGACCATAGAAGTTGGCATGTTACCAATTGTATAGTTTATTGCCGCTTGGAGATTCCCGTCCACGATACCAAGTAGAACACTAATCGTATTGTCGCCTGAATTAGACACTATGAGATCTAGTTTCGTATCATCATTGAAATCACCTAAAATTACAGACTTTGGTAAATATCCGACTATATAATTTGTTGGAGTTTGAAAACTTCCATTTCCAATGCCCAAAAGTACACTAGTCGAATTATCCTGAGTATTAACCACTGCCACATCCAGCTTCGTATCATTATTAAAGTCTCCTGCGATTATTGAAAATGGTATCTTGTCAGTTGCAGAGTTTATATAAGGTTGAAACGTTCCGTTTTTATTTCCTAGTAGAACACTAATGATATTGTAGTTTGCACTAGTTACGACCAGATCCGGTTGATTATCATTATTGAAATCGCCGCATACTATCGATGACGTCGATCCATTCACTGGATAATTGATTGGAATGCCAAAAGTACTATTTTCTTCACCAAATAATATAATTACGTTACTGTCGTCATAGTTACTTATTGCTAGGTCTAATTTATTATCATTATTGAAATCATTTACTACGAGCGAGGATGGCCTTCTACCAATCGGATAGTTTACAGGATATTGGAACATACCATTTCCCTTATTGAACATAATGCTGACCGTGGCGGTACCGAAGTTAGCTACTACCAAATCTATTTTATTGTCATTGTTGAAATCCTTAGCTACCAGAGAAACTGGTCTGTTACCAGCTACATAATTTATTGAATTCTGAAAAATACCATTTGCGTTTCCCAGTAAAATACGAATAGTATCGTCACCATAGTGAGATACTGCGAAATCCAATTTATTGTCATTATTAAAATCCGCAGCAACTGACGCAGACGGTCTGTAACCAATCGGGTAACTTCTCGGATTCTGGAGAGTTCCATCAGCATTGACCGATAGTAGAAGTAGTGCGTTGTCACCAGAGTTAACTACTCCTACAACTAATTCATTGTTTATCATAAAGTGACCAAGTGCTGCAGCTTGTGGATTATTTCCAGTTGCATAGGTAGTTGAAGCTTGAAAAGGATGAGTACATACAGATGCTAAGAAAAGAAAATATCAAGATTCATTATCAGTAGTGGTATAACTTTTCAAATGAAAAAAAAAATATCAAAAAATTGTACCTGCAGTATGAATTTTCGGTCTTGTTCCCAAAACGGAGCCGATAATAATTCCTCCGATGATCAAAGTAAATAAAAAACCGATTGGAATAGCAAATCTCTTCTTTCGATACCATTGACGTCTAAATATATGTAATGAAAAATCTCATAAAATATATAATAAAAAAACGAAAGATAAAACTTACTGGATTTTTGGATAAACATAAGCACCTAGATGTAGAAATACTATTTAGTTAAAATAATTAATTGAAAATATTTGAAATACCTTCAAATGGAGGTTCCAATAGGATTTGTTCTGGTCTAACCTGTTTCAAATGTATGATATAAAGATCAGATGCTGGACTAAATTGTGATTGAACTATCATTTGAGTGCCGGGCAGAAGAAGAACTTCATCTTCATTGACGAAATGTGAATGATTACGTATTCTTCGAGCATTAATAGCTTCGACAGAGAATAATGTTCGACTGCCAGTGTTTCCTAAATACATATTATTTTCAAGAACAGTCATTTCAGTAGTACATGATGAAAATCCCCACCAGACTACGGTGGTACCAGGTGGAAATTTTGTACTCAAATTTTTCGTTACTCCTCGCCAGACAGACAATGGTGGAATACATGGTAATTTGACTAAGGCAGTTAATAGTAGTTTGAGATATTTAAAATATGGTCGAAGTTTTTCACGACTCTGTTCTTTGAGAGTACGATTGAGCATTGAATAGAGACTTTCATATGGTTTCTTCCATTCAAGTGTGTAGAGACGAATGGCTGCACTCTCATCAATTGTTAATTCATCAAATGGTTTTTCTGGTGTTTCATCGAGAGCCATTTTTATATAGGTTGATAAATCATCAATGATGTTTTCAAGTGAAGCACATGCTTTATAAAGTGGTAATAAGGGCTCTTCTGCGTAGTCTAAAATAG
The DNA here is from genome assembly GCA_905250115.1 of Adineta steineri. Classification (NCBI taxonomy): domain Eukaryota; kingdom Metazoa; phylum Rotifera; class Eurotatoria; order Adinetida; family Adinetidae; genus Adineta; species Adineta steineri. The sequence continues at coordinate 174,829 of CAJNOI010000038.1, forward strand.
GACCAAGATTGCCTTCAATATCATTCATGATATTCATAACAGTCACACTTCCCTTTGAAGAAGTAGCTCCATCTACCAATCGATGATTTATTTTCATAGGATTATTTGTGACTGGGAATTGATTTCGTTCAAGAGTTTCTTCATTATTTAAATTCACAGATGGTATCTCATCTCTATACAACGGATTGGTATTTGTGTTGATTTCTTCTATTAAAACATCTTGATGATTACCTGTCTCTTCGCCATTGAATGTGATTGACATTAGTTCGACTTGATCATCTCTCGTCGACACTTTATTGCGCTGGACGAAATCCTCCATTTCTTTTTATTATTCTTTAAATTAATATCGATGCTTTAAAACATATATTTCTAATACGATTACTACGTTTTTTACAATTTAAAAAAGAAACAAAAAAAGTGAAATATGTATGTGTCTGCTCTATTATAGTTTACTTACTTATGATGTTTATTATTAAATAATGTTTCAGAATGATTATAATCTTAGAAAAATGGATGAATCGTGTAGTCAAACGATATAAACGATAGTATAAAATAAAATAATCATATAAGGATTGGATATGTTTTTCTATTTATAACTACACCCATTTCTAAAACATAATTTATTTTCTCTTATATAAATGCGAAGAGAAATAAGCAAGTAGATAAGAAAGAGTCATGTATGTGACGCACTTCTTTTTCTCATTAATCTATCATAATAATGAGACACGTGTAGGTATAGTTCTGATTTGTAATAAAGATTTCATATATTTCTTACACAATCAAACTTATGATTTTAATTGTCGTTTCACTTTGGTTAGATAATGACTACATCTACATATACAATAGTTCAATTTTTTAAGTCTTTTAATAATAAAAGCACATGTTGTTGATAAAAAATATAGTGATAGGTTATAATACTTTACATCATATCGAATATTTAACGAGCAGTGACGTCGAGCGAAAAAAGAAAAGAGAGAAAGAAAAAAATCTTAATCGTATGTTTGCAGGTAGCAAAAAAGATTTTTTTTATCTTACCCTCGTTTACTCATCGACTGCAGAATTATCTATATGACACATTAAACGACGTAGAAAAGAGAAAATGCGTAATCTCTTCTCATATACAAACAAATGTATCATAATCGTTGTTGAAAAGAAAAGTAGTATTTTATTTTTGTATTATATTCGAATAGTAGTTTTAAGTTATAAAAATTTTTATATTCTTTCTCATAATCAATGGGTGTCAGTGAGATAAATGTAAAGTTGTATCTTCTCTTTCTCTACACCGACACTCACACCATCCATGCAAGCTGAACTAAATGCATATATATTTTTGTTAGTATAAAATTCAAAGCACCAAGGAACTTGAAGAAAAACAGTGATCGATCGTATTCATATCTTACATGCATATTATTATTTGAGCATATTTTAATATGGGAATTTGTCCGTAAAAGACAATTTTAAGGTGAACATTAAAAAAGACCTAATTATAACTCTTATGGAATGAGATGGAAAGCATAGATATTTAAAATATTATCTATTTAGAAAACACATACACGAATTTATTGACGACAAAACCTATTTAGGTGCTGAAACCTTTTAGACTTCATCTTTTGGTGAAAGGTGAACTTCCGTGATATATAAAAAACCTGAAAAAGATTCGTGTCTATTTGAAAATACAACATAAATCTCAATGACGAATTCGTCGTTGCCAAGTCGTCAATGATTCTTTTAATGTTTTTCGGTATAATTCCGATGGAACGACAAATATAATGAAGACAAGTATCGATGGGGCGAATGAAATGAAATAAGCACAAAGATATAACCAAGGATTTTTAGATATCTTTACACATCCAGATAATAATGAAATGATTAAACGTGGCATTGATAGAATGGGTAGAATTGCTGGACTAATCACTAATTGTTTATGTTCGCGTAATTGTTCACGAATATGTGCGACGTAACTTCGACTGGTCTGAGCTAATGATCGTTGTCGAGCAGTTCCAAAAATGATGAATAAAGCAGAAAAGAGATTAACAATAAATGGACCAATAAGATGAATGAAAAGAATGGTTGTATTATAATATTGGACAACACGAGAATAATTAATTACACACCACCGATGTATTTCTATTATCTTTGTTTCATCCTCCTCGTCTTTTACTTCAAAGTCGAAAATATTACGATGTAAAGGTTCATGAATGATTGTAGCTGAGATACAAAATGGTAAGATAAATATACTCCGTCGAGCAAGACGTTTACTCTTTTCTTTGTTGAAATGAACACCTTGATAAACATGAACCGCTCGTTCAATAGCAATACAAGCATTAAGCCATGTATCAAAGTAAAGAAAAAGTTTGAGGAGAGGTTCAATAAAAATACATCCACTTCGACGAACAGATAAATTAATCGATGAATTCATTTGAGTGAGAAGAACGAACCAAAAATTAATTGTAAACATAGAAATTGTCATAAGAGTAGTTACTGAAGATGCTAAAAGATATATTCCACATCCAACTTTTCTTGAATTTGCATTTTGAAATGTTAAAAATGACAAAATACTATTAATTAAACCCATAATAAACATAATTATTGTCAAAGCAACACTTATTTTCACTAATAATGATTGATTCTTCAATGTCATATTTCGATTGATTTCAAAACGTAAAATATCATCAAGAGTTATACCAATACCTTTAATTTGAAGATTACATGAACCACCAATAACACATTCATCATGATTTTCAACTAAATAAATAAAACAAAGATTTAAAATTTTATCGACTAAAGTTAAGAAGATCTTTGATCAGTTATAACAAAATATATGAAGTGTCACGTAAAACTGTATCAGAACAAGTGAAGTTTGATAATTAATATGCTTTTTGTGCATCAAAGATCTCTGACAAATCATTAATTCTTCACTTTGGAAAAAACATTTGTGAATTTTCGACTCGAAATAACGAAATTTAACATTGTGTTGCATACTGAGAAAGTCAATTTTTATTGATTAAGTGTGTTTTAACAAGATAAATATCACATGATTTTTGAATTCTTATCACTGTTTATTTGATAGAATGCGTAATAAAAACATTCTTTGTCGTTTAAATCTTATAACACGTACATAGTCTAATTGCGTCTCCTTTTCATCTTCGAGAACAATGGGGAAACATGACGCTAACTATGACGAAAATGTATGAATACTCACTAATACGTTCAACATTAGCATTCGTTAATCCAGACACAATGATTGAAAATGCATTTGTCGTATCTGGAGAAAATGTTGTGACAACCAATATGTATTTAATATTGACTTGCAAATTGACTGCGAGTCCAAACTGTTCCTGTTCGCAGTTCTCATCATCCTCTAAGATTAAATTTACCGATGGATTAAATGGAACAAAACTGTGCTCGTAGATATATCCGTATGTATCGACACTACTGTTACTTGCAATCATATAGAATCCATCTGTAATTACACTGATTTGGATAGTTTCATAATAATAGTTTAATTTGTCACATCTTCGAGAATACCTTTGATTATCCGCTGTTAGTACTGATGAATACACCGATTGAACAGTTGATGAAGTATCTATTCAAAAAATAACGAACCGATCAGTAGTCTATTCTTAACATATTTAGATAAACTTAAATACTTTTTCGATGTCATTTTTCTTTCTAATATATATCTACAGAGTGAAGATATGATCTATTTCATTTTAAAATGTTGTATGAACAATGTTGAAACTGAAAATTAGTCTTGAGTACTCTCAAAAGGTTTTTCAAGTTATCCGAATAAACAGAAAAGTCTGAGTTTTATGAATAATCTATGATAATATTGATAATGAACTTTCAAAGATCTTCAATAGATACTCACTTAGACGTTCGAGAGTAACATTGTTGGAACCAAACACAATGATGGAAAATGTTCCTGTTATATTTGGATGATATGTCGTCACCACTAATATGTATTCAGTATTGATCTCAAGGTCAACTGTCAATCTAAATTAATTGTTACGGCAACTATTATCATTTGTTGAGATCAAATTTTTTAATGTATTGAATGGATGGAAATAATTTTTGTACATAGCACCAGTTGTATCGATACTGCTATTGCTAGCAAAAGTATAATAGCCACTTTCATTTACATTAATTTGTATTGCTTCGTAATAGGTTGGAAGATCGCAGCCATTTTGCGAAAACATTGAATGGTTATCTGTTAATGCTGATGAATAAATCGATTGAACGACAAATGCAGTATCTATTCAATAGAAAACAATTCAATCAAAATTCATAGGACTTCAAAAGATCTAAACAGTTTTGTATGTTGTTTTTTTCTTGAAGGTGTTATAAGCGTGTCACATCTACGCTCACACCATTTTTCTTCTTGATTACAATTCTGCATTTTGGATATTTATTAACTCACACGTCTATATGGAAATTTGTTACAAAAACAGTAAATACAACGATTGATTTATTTGGAAGTATCATATTAAAATGTATCTACAACGTCGGATATGTTTTCTTCTATAAAATTTAAAGAGAAAATATTCGTATATTTAAACCATTTCGTATTTCAATCATGAGTTTATATCGCCACAATGTTCATCATGTGAAAATTCTTTTTTAAAACAACAATCTCTATTGAATCGGGAACTTTTCCAGATTTTTGATGAATACTAAATGAAAATGAAGTATGCCTAGATTTTCTATGTTTTGTACTTCTGCTCTAACATTTATAAAAATCATGATAGACACTCACTTAGACGCTCGAAAGTGACATTATTTAAACCAGACACAGCAATTGAGAATGCTCCTGTTACATTTGGATTAGACGTTGTCACAACCAATATATTCGCAATATTGGACTGTAGAAAAGTTCCAATCTCGAACTGATGTTGACCGAAACTGTTATCATTCTCCATAATTAAATTTATAGATGGACCGGATGGATAAAAATTGTCTGTGTATATATAAGCATATGTATCGATACTGCTGTTGCTATTAAATCTATAATAGTCACTCTCATCGACATTCACTTGTATGGCTTCATAATAGTAGTTTGAACGATCACAACTAGTACGAGAATATATTGGATTTTTTTCTGTTAATTCTGACGAATAGATTGATTGAACAACAGATGAATTGTCTATTCAATAAAAACAAATCAATCAAAATTTGTAAAACCATCTTGAGGGTGGATGTGAGTGGGGTATTATATATTGATATCGTACCCACACCTACACTCTCAAATAAAACATTAAGCAAGAAAACCTCTTTCGTAAATTTTCTCAATCATAGCAAGATTCAAATATCACACAAAAATGATCTTTTATACTAAGTTAATTTCGAAGATAAATGAATGAAATTCTTTCTAAATCTTCGTTGAATTCAACGAGTGAATATAAAATTTCAATGGAAAATAGATTTGTTATTTTGATTGAAATTATTTTTTGAACTTACTACAAGAATTTAATAAGAAATCAAACTTTTAAATGCGTTGATTGGAGTGATCAAGAATAAATATGTTTCCATAAATGTCGAAACTAAGAGTTATTGGAAGGGATAATTGATTGGATTGTGATCCTTGTCCACTACATCCAATTATACATTGAATATGATTTGATCCTGATCGAATTATACGATGATTCCATTGATCGACACTAAAGAGATTTTTATCCGCATCTAATACAATTCCAGATGGACAAAAGAGTGAAATAATGTCATTTGATGATCCTCGTCCAACTATTGTTATTCCATTTAATTCTCCGGATTTAAATAGTTGAATTCGATTATTGTCACAATCTGCCACATATAAATCAAAGTTTAAATCAACAAAGATACCTCGTGGATATGAAAGTTCATTTGAAGCATAACCACTAATACCTGTTCCAGCTACAGTTGTTGTTATCATTTCACTATCATTTAACCACCTTTTCACAATTTTATGATCAAAAATCATTGAACAATATAAAGTATCATTAATATCGATAAAAAGACCAGAACATTCCGAATCAACATTCATGACATTAACAGAACTATTTGTATTTGATATCAATTTATCAACTCGACCATTTGAATCACCACTATCATAATAAATATCACCATTATTTGTAACGAAGATGGACAATGATTCGTCGAAATTGACATTAACAACTTTGTTTGGATTACTACTATTGTTATTCCACATTAAGATTTGTTTCTTCTCTTGGTTAACTGTATAAATTGTATTGTTCGTATTGATAAAAAGAGCGAAAGGATATTGCCCAAGTATTGTTTCATTAGTAAAAGTAATTCCAAAAGGATTCCAAGCTGGTGTTGGACAAAACTTTGATTGATTAAATGAAGATGCTAAAATAAAAAGTTTCTCGAAATAATTTGTCTCTTCAAACGAATATTTTTCTGAAAAAATAAACACATTTTAAAATAGTTAATTTATGAAACATTGTCAAATTGACTAAACCATTAAAATAATTAATATTTTAGGAAATATCTGATTTGATTAAATGAGAAATTTTTTATTTAACATCTTTATAGAATATTTCTTTACGTTCTCATCTTTGTTTAATCGAATCAATTGATTATCTATCAGAAAAATTCAACAGAATAACGTTTGATTATTCTCTTGAAATTCGATTAGATGTTCTTCGTTTTTCCTACTTTAAACTTTTTACAACTATATTCTTATCAATATACTCCAACGTCTAATCATCTATATTTCTATACTTATCACACTATTCCTTAATCTAAACCTATATTTGTCTATCTCTGAACTAATCATTGTATCTTTTTAGAGGGTCTAGGCGTGGGTACGAATAAAATAGAATACTCAAACCCACATCCATCAGAGAGATTAAAACAATAGTTCGAGTCTGACCGAAGGATTCTCTCGATGTAAACAAAATGCTTTACTTGGTGAAATTTTACTGATCAAATGGGTTCTGCTCAATAATCTTTATTTAATAGTTTTTATGAAAATCTAAGAACAGATCAATAAACTCTCGTAACTCTAATTCACATCATTTTAAGTTAAGTAGGATAAAAAGAGATGATTGATAAGTAATAATAATGATTACCTGATATTTCATTGATCATAACTAACAGAATCATGAGGAAAATGTTGAAATTGTTCTTCGTCATCAATGATAAAGAAAAGTAAAATTATTGTAATCGACAAGACACTTAATATTCTTGTTCCAGAAAAACAAGTAAAACTATTTCTTTATTCTTTATGTATCTTTTTTTTCTCTTCTCATGATTAACAAATATTATCTAGAAAAACAATGACATATTTTGAGAAACGATTCTTTATTGATACTTTTCATTATTACTGTTTAGATTTAATTGATAATTCTTCACATGATTTTATTTTGAAAAAAAAACATCGTTAAATTCAATTATTTAACAATGAATTTCATTTGAAAATATCTACTTTTTTAGATAAAAGACGTGATAAAAAAAAGAATAATTCTGGTTCAACATTGTGTTAATATTGAGACATGATTAAAATCAAAATAAAATATCAATTTCAATGATTAATAAGTGATTGACGTCAGTGAAATATATTTTCTAAATATATCCATTTTGTCACGATTTTATTTTATCACGTTCTCTTATGTTGTTTTTATTCAATGTACGTCATCAAAGTGTTGCATAGATGAGATATTTTTCAAATGATAGCATTTTTTCTAATTAAGTATGAATAAAAGAGTTTTTCAAATTTTATTTGTTACATTGTTCAAACAAAGAAAACTGTTTGTTTCATTAATATCGAAAATAGATACAAATAATTTTCAGTAGATATTTAAGAATGATTTTATGGGTGGGTGTAGTGTCAGTATCGGTGTAGCTATCGGCGTAGATATAATCCGAGTATAACACCCACACCCACCCTATATATTTGAGTATACTTGTAGATGAGGGAGTTGTTTTGGTTACAGCCACACACCTATACTTACACTCATTCTACAAGATGGTTTCTTAAAATGGCTTGCGCAAAATTTTCAGAATTCTTTTCTCTACAACATATCTTACAATGGGTAAATCTTGAGGATGCGGGTGTGGATGTGTAACGAGCATAATCCTCATATCTACATACCGTCACCCATACCCACAAAAAACTATATCCTTTTGTTGAAGATTAACTTAGCTGAACAAAATAAGGCTCTTAACAACGAACATTCATATGACGCTTAATATGCATGCTGAATTACGAACGAAAAAAACAATTGTTGCATCGTAACTTTTTCAATGTTCATCCAACTTCACTTTATTTTTTGTTGTGCGACATACGATCGAAAAAGTAAAGAAAAATGATGAAATATAACGTAATGCATTTTAGAGAAACCATGCAACAGTCGGATATGAATTCAGAATGGAAATGGAAGAGAGGAAGTAAAGGAACAAAATTTAAAGATTTCTTAAATAAAGATTTTTTCCGCCTAAGATGTATTTTGCAAAAAAAAGAATAAGTAAGAAAACTATTTTCAATTGAAAATATGTTTTTTTAAAATTTAATATGGAAGAACAACAACATATATTGGAGTATTATCAAATGAAACTTTATTCGAAATATCTCGAGGGTAGGCTAGGATGTAGATGTGGGTGTTTCTATCTTCTCTTTCATCAAAACCAACATCCACATCCACATCCGCATCCATCATTCATTTGGAGACTTTTACCTGTAACGCGGTTACACTAATCGACGTTCTTGTCCTCTTCTTTCCAGGTTCTTGTTTTTCTTGCTTTTCAGACAAGATTCTTTTTCTATTCTTTACATGCAAGATTCTTGCCTGAAAATTCCTTACATACAAGTTTCTTGTCTGAAAAAACTGATCTTGCCTTTCTTGTGAGATTCGTGTAGATCGAATCTTGTCTGGTGAGGCAAGAAATTCTTCTCCAGACAAGATTCTTGTTCTCTTACTTTCTTGCTTGATTCTTATCTTTCTTACTTTCTTACCTGATTCTTATCCTTCTTGATTTTCTTGCCTGTTTCTGATCATATCAAAACAGCCTTTTTTAGGTTATTACTACCTTTTTCATATCGTTTTATTATAAGCATTTCACACCATGTACAAAAAAATATGAAAGAACAAAAAAATACTTTAATTTTCACATATTCATGAGGTAGATTTAATTTTTAACACAAAAAAAAAAATTTTTCATTATTTATTTTCTTAAAATTTTACCTATACGAAGAGGATTATCAAACAATAGTTTATTAAATAAATCGATATTTTCTTTGTCCATTATATGTAATACTTTTATCGATAGTGAAAAATCTGGAAAATAAAATAAAATATATATAGATATGAATTAGAAAAATATCAAAATATGTTCAATAAGGATTGCCTTCGGTAAACAGTGAGAAAATGGATATCATATATTCCATTGTTTTCTTGATATGAAATAAACTTTTACTATACATCCAATTAAAACAATAACTTACTAGATGTCGTTTGAATTAAATAAACGCTTCACAAAAAGAAAATAATATAAGTAACTTTGCACTATACTTATCGAGCCAATAATAATTGTGAATAAATAACGGTCAGCTAATGCTTTTATATATGTGATAAACAAAGACCACATCACGTGCCGTTCATCCTGGAAAGCTGACAAGAATCTGTTTTCTTTTCTATTACAACGATCTTGTCTGAATATTAAGAAATTTAAAATATCTTGTGTTTCTTTCCAGGTTCTTTTTATCTTGAACTTCAGCCAAGATTCTTTTTAAAGGGAAGAAAAAGATTCTTGTCTGAATATTAAATATATCTTGAATATCTTGTAATTCTTGCCTGATTCTTTTATTTCTGAGTGTTCACACGAGACTCTTGTCTACTGCAAATTCTTGTGAGATTCTTTTTACTTTCCTGTCGAAAAGAATCTTGCCTGAACACAAGAATCTTGTCTGAAAAGCAAGAAAAACAAGAAGCTGGAAAGAAGAGGACAAGAACGTCGACTAGTGTACTATTGACAGAATGTGTTTGACGTTGTGAAATGACTTCCACCAGACAGAGAGAAGAAAAGAAAAAGAAAATTATAAGTCTTCCGAGCACATGTTTCACTCTGTGTTGATTCAAGAACCGAACGGAGCAGTTATAGTTGCACACCGATAAAAAACGGTAAAAAATAACCTTTTGTGTTTCTCATCCACATATTTAAGTTATTTCTCACCATGCATGATTCACTGATTTGTCCTATTACGTTCGATCTGTTTCGAGATCCAGTCGTTGCTGAAGATGGCCATAGCTATGAACGTGAAGCTATCATCAACTGGATCCGTACAAACGGTACAAGTCCATTGACAAGAGAACCCTTAGCCGTTGGAGCACTACGCCCGAATCATACATTGAAAAAATTGGTCGATGAGTTTGAAACTGCAAGTCGTTCCAAGAATTTTCAATTTAAATTAGGAGTGGATGTCAAGACAAAGTCACATCGTGCACTCTTTCAGACATTTGGTAAGACAATCTATGAAGCTGAATGGATAAAGGATAATGATAGTCGGCCGCGAATTGTATTACTGAAGATCAATGGAGCGCGTGCTAAGAAGGAAGCGTCATTCTACGTTGATTTAACTCGTCATCCGAGCATTGTGAGAACTTTTGGTTTGGTACATAGTGACAATAACGAGGATGATCAAGATACACAAAACTCTGTGACTCTGCTTCAAGAACTTGCGCTAGAAGGAAGCTTGTACGAAGTATTACAACACATTGATTTGAATGAAAACATTCTACAAGCTATGTTTCTACAAATTACGGACGCTATGATCTTTCTAGCTCATAACGGAATCATTCACGGTGATTTAGCCTGCCGTAATGTTTTAGTCTTTCGATTAGACAAACAGGAACCACACAAAAACATTGTGAAATTAACAGATTTTGGAATTAGTCGTCATAGTAAGCTCTATGCACCGACAAATAGTACAGCCACGACGACGATCAATATTGTTCCAACACGATATGCAGCGCCAGAAGTGTTAGCAAACGAACAATATTCTGAAAAGTCGGACGTCTATTCCATGGGTGTGTTGATGTGGGAAGCTTATTCTAAAGGGAAGATACCCTGGTCACAGAGTAATTCTGATGCTGAAGTGAAACGGCAGGTGACACAGGGAGAGAAATTACAGAAACCAAAAAATTGTTCGATTCAAATGTGGTCTGTGATTGAAAGCTGTTTTATATTATCTGTAAAAGACAGACCGACATTCATGGATTTAAAACACAGTCTTTCTCCAGCTCCATACCAACTGATGAAACCGGCGGTACGTAGGATTTATTTTGAATAAGTCAATTTTTTGCGTTCAAGGTAGTGATTCATAATTCTTTTATATTTTTAACAGCAGACAGAAAACTATTGAGATCACGGCAAATTTGAGTTGGCTGACTTGAGTATATGCTTCATGTTAAAGAGGGATGGTGGCATAAGATTAAAAACTGGTCCAATCTTGAATTTATTGTATTCATGTACGTTTCGATGCAAAATTGGATGCTCTATTCAATAAGATCATCTCGAATTGAACGCAATCTTACTGTGCGAAGGTCTCAGAAATACATCTCATGACTTTGACGTCGACTTCGACAATAATAAAATACTAGCAGTATTCAGGTCTATATCATCCTAACATTCGGAAATCGACTTGAAATTATAACCAAACGATCTAGCGTAAAATTCTGTATCGAAACATGCATGAATACAAAAAATTCAAGAATGGATCGATATCTGATCTTATGCGCCCCTTCTTTTTAGAACATTTTCATCTATTATCTGTTTTAAAGTTCAGTCTCGATTATCAGCTTACAGCATGAAGTTGGTAGAAAACTGGTTTAGAAAGACGGGATCGGAGCACCATAATGAGCAGTCATCGTTGGATCTTGATGTATAAAAATACTTCTCCGGACAATGTCTTAACTTTTACTTTAGGAAACGGAAAACAAGCGGTTAAAAAGCGAAGATAGGTAAATATCGTTTGATTGCAGGTGCTTGTTATATAACTGTATTTATCTTATTACATACATGTAGAGTTGTCAAACAAGAGCAACAATCGTTCGAAGTACAAATACCATGCGAATTTTGTCAGAAGTTATATGATCTGCATCATCTGCAGGCCCATCAGGTAAAAATAACTCATAATACTAGTTACCGACTGAAAACGACTGCAAATCATCCAATAATTACGTCCTATAGTGAGACTTTTCTTTCTCACAGTTATCTAAGTGCGTGTAAGTCAAGCGTCAAATTCAGTGATAGCCAACAACGTTTATTGAGTGTATACTTTTCTGCGCAGAGTTTTAAAGCAGCACGAAATTGAGTCTCTCACTGATGTATGCACAGACTCCTGAATTCAAATTACAGTAATAGTTATTCATTTTTCAGTGAAGGATGGTCGGTGTGTACCATAACAGGCCCCCGTACCATACTATGTTTAGATAAAAGATATCGGGAATAACTAAATCAAATTGTTATTTTCAGAACACTTGTCGAACAGCTTCAATGGAACTTCGAAGTAACAGAGAGCAAGCTCGCGCACAACTTAATACTGACTACACAACGGCTCGAGATATATCAGCTTCACATCATGACTACACGAGCACAAGAAGAACTGCTTCTCCTAGAGACAAGCAATTTACAACGACTGAGGGTAAGTTAGCTTTAAACAGTGAGTATACAACAACTCGAACTATGCTGACTTCAGATAGTGACGACACGAAAAACAGCAGAATTCTACCGCTGAAAGTTTCGTAGAGAAATATGAAACATTTTGGTTACGTATGGGCCAAAAGTTTATGTGCATGAGGAGAAACGTTCCGTGGGCTTTATACTAACGCCTTAGAGGTTTTGGAGATATGCTCGGGACCTTTACTTCCAATGAGATTCTCTCAAAGTTTTTGTACATTTCTGTTTGAATCTTTTATTTTTTCTGAAAAACCTTCGATCGTATAATTTTAAGCGAGGAGAAAAAACTCTACTTGATCTACTACAAAATGAATTGTATTTAATTTCTTCTTCGAGCCGTTGTAATGCTACTTCAGCAGGAGAATAGAACAGCAGCTCTCACATCACTGTTAGCTTGTTTCTCATCCCTTTTATTCCGATAGCTTTCCTTTTCTGTAAATCCTTCCAAACTTTGAAAAACTAGCATAGGACTAGAGGAAATGTGATCGAGGGTGAAGAATACAAAGCTGAAATCCGTTCATCACATTTCGAAGCTTATGATATTAACATTGTACATCACCACATGCATCTTACAATACATCATGGACAGAAAAAAATAGCGGCTGAGAAGCAGCAGAAACACATGGATAGCTTCCGCTCCGGCACGCGCATCAAGAGAGTGCGAGACCAAAAAGAAAACGGACGTGTACATCTCTGTTCGCAACCATCTAACACGGCTTAGAACGTTGTATAGCGACTATTCAAGCTGTGACACGAGTGAAACACTAATTTTTCAACCTTTTTTTAATTTTCCTACAGATCTATTCTGCTTGAAACACTCACCCATACAGGCTCAGTAATAATTGTAAGAAACAGAAAATAACTTATTTTCAACTTACTATACTCTAAAAATGACCGTATTCGGGGAAATTAAGAAAAATGGTTTTAGGACATTCTTATGCCGAAAGAGTTTCCGAGTCGTTTTCAGAGACCATCCTATGGTTTTTCAAGTGAAAAGAGATTTTTGAAGTTTCGGAAACCCTTCCGGCATAAAAATGTTCGTAAATTCTTTTTTTTCTGGTTTCCCTGGATACGATCGTTTCTCAGAGTGTATAAAACAGTTAACAATTTCATTTAGATGATCAAGAAATTGGCAGAACAAGAAATACGACACCAAGAACTCAACAGCAACCTAATATTGTTGATTATTCTTCTGTTCCCCCTCCTACCCATTATTTTCCCGCTTCGATTCGTCCTCTTCCCCTTCCTAATCGTTCTTTTCCATCTCCTGTTCGTTCTCCACATGAGCGGGATTATTATGATGAGTATAATCCTTATCTTTATGATGATGAGAATCCTTCTCCTACTCATCATGAGGTTCCTTATTATGATGAGTATAATCCGTATCTGTATGATAATGATAATCCTTCTCTTTCTTCTTCTTCTGTTCATGAGGCTCCTAATTGTGATGATTATAATCCGTATCTTTATGATGATGAGTGATATTTGCTTCTATTAGGTCGTGCGTGATCGAAGTTTAATGTTTTTAATGTTTATGTGTTTTTAATCGAAATAAAAGAACGTAGTCCATAAGAAGCCATTTCGGCTCTTTTGACTTTTTCTGCTCAATCTAATTAAATCATATACAAGAGAGTGAGGACCATTCAAGCAAACCATGACGCGTTTCAGCCTTGGTTAACGATCTCATCAGATAATTTTGACCACGTGGATGTGGGTGATGGTAGCTTACCCACACTCACACTCTCAAGTTGATATTTTATTTAAAATGAGATGAGTTATTCAATCACTTAATTGTCAAATAAAAGAAAATGATTATTCAAAAATTACTTATCTGAAAATGAATTTGAAAAATTTAAAGATAAGAATTCTTTAAATGTATTAATTTCATTTAATAATTATGTCATTTGTAAACTTAATAAGCCTGATTTTATTTCAATATACAAATAATATAAATAAAATACTTCTTTAGATTCTAATAGAGAAATTTGACTTTCTTTTCAAAATATTTATCGAATTAAATCAATTGAACGAATGAATGATAATAATTCTCATTGATAGATTATTAATTTAATAAATTTAAATAAAGATGATGAACTATTTTATGAATTCACAAATGATACTCGTATACAAATTGAAAATCCAGTTGTATTAATTCAATTAGGAAAACTTTTATTAATAGATAATGATTATTGTCATGCTGATTATTTAAAGATAAATCATTATAAAAGATAATCCAACATTGTTAGCATCATTAGCTGCACTTCATCATTTACTTGGTTCAATGGATAATAAAAATAAAAATTATCGAGATGCACGTTTTCAGTTCGAAGAATCATTAAAAATTTTCTTATCTTTTACACTAGAAGACAATCAAATACTTTCAGCAACTTATAGTAATATTGGAAGTATGTTTTATCAAGATGATCAACATGAACAAGCTATTATTTCAATGTCAATTAAAATCTTCGTCACCTTATAATGAAGAATTATTATTAATTGAAATGGTTTATGATCGAATTGCATCGATTTATTGAAAAATGAATAAACCAATTGAAGCACTTCAGTTTGAACTTAAATATCTATTTCTTATTTTAATGTATCAACTGTTTACGCAAAATAAGATCGATTAGATGAAGCTATTGACTGTGCAAAGAAATATGTACTAAATGATCATCCAAAAGTTAAAGAAAAGACAAAATGGCTTCTACAACTCTATGAATAAAATATTTATTTGTTTTTTTTCTTGTTTATTCTAGAATATATTTATTAATTCTCAAATATTATTTGCATTTTGTTAAATAATGAATACTCCGCACGAGGGTGCAAGCGCGGGTGACTGGGTACTGGTATTGTATTCATTCAATAGCTACACGCATACGCACATCTACGAACAGTATTAGCCATAGCCACATCCACACCCATCCGCAATCAACAAACAAGAAAATATAGTTCAATTAGATAAACTTTTCGAATGTCATAAAAACCATTCTGATCATTTATCTCTTTACTTCAGTTTATCATTTTATGCAAGGAGATGCATCTTCCTAGTTTATTCTGCAATTTATTGAGACCTACTAAAGATATAGACATATGAATAGCTCTCATCTACTTGATCTTCCACATTTGGAAATAAGTAACATGCCTTTCTGAAAATTTAAATATAGAAATAAAAATAAAACAAACTATTTGGAAACACCGTCGGGAACTAAATAAACTTTCCTATGATTAAAACGAGAATAGAAAAACAATTTTCCGGCAAAAAAAGTTCAAGATCGATGAAAGTGATAGCTGCGAGACCGTAATTAAGTTTGTTTAAGGGAACATAACAGATGTTAGAGTAATAAACTTCACATAAGTCCACTGTTGATGCTTGTTTCCTAAGAATTGACAGCAACAATGAAAACCTTATCATTCGCGCGATTGTTAATGGCTCTATCCTTGATAATTAGCCCCCGCAATTATATTAAAGGTCTTATTGTTACAGAGAAACTAGATGTCTTTGACACTTTTTTGTACCAACCCAATTCGAATCAGTCCATCCTTAGTCAAATGTCAGTAAGAGGCCGAATCCAGTGTGCAGGACAGTGTATGCATAATCCAACATGTAAAACAGCAACATTTGATCAAATAAATAGTCTCTGTACTCTATTTGATGACTTTGAAAATATTGGACAACTTATACAAGACAATGGAATAGTTACATTTGTACGTAAAGGTGAGTTTCAATCGATAATATAAAGTCTCGACGCTTTTTTGAGACTGATTAAAAAATATAAAACTAAAAGAATTATTTTCCTATGCTTTTCCACTATTTAACCAAGATCTAGTCTTGACTAACTTTCTGTCAACTGTTAAAATATGTATCAGCACTTTATTTACTAGAACTAGTGTAATTACATCGACTTTTAGTCAACAAAAGTGCACACTCGTATGTGATGAAATATCGAGAGAGTATTTTTTGTTCTAGTTAATCCATTTTCCATCGGTTGGAACTCAACAGGAATCACTGTAGCGGGAGTAACAGGTGTTGCAGGTATCGCAGCGAATCAATTCAATCATCCGTATTGTGTAGTATTAGATTCGTCGAATACACTTTATGTTAGCGATCAAGTAAACCAACGAGTGCAGAAATGGTTGTCAAATGCATCATCCGCCACAACAGTGGCAGGACAATCGAATGCAATGGCTGGTTCGGCTATGGATTACTTAAACTATGCGAGTGACCTGATAATTGACTCGAATGGCAATCTGTACATTGTAGATGCGGGAAACAATCGAGTGGTAGTTTGGAATAATGGATCATCGTCAGGACTGATACTAGCTGGTACTGGTAAGAAATCTTCTTTTGAAGTTTAACATCTTTGTTCTACAATGAAATCTTGTAAATAATACGCTCATCCTATCATAAAAAATAATCACTCTCATTTTGATGCTGAGTTCAGATAAGTACTCTACGAATGAGATTATAATTTCCACCTTGAGTTCATTAACATCCCTCTATATTAGATACAACTATATATTTCTATGTTTACAGGTATACCCGTCAACACTGCCAGTCAACTTTCAGGCCCAATAAGTATTGAACGTGATTCAAGTTCAGGCACGCTTTACATATCTGATACTAATAATCATCGTGTCGTGGAGTACATAGTAAATGCATCATTCGGAACTGTCGTTGCGGGCGGAAATGGAGGCGGAACGGGCATCACACAGTTATATAATCCACGAGGTCTGTACTTTGATTTATCGACAAACAGTCTTCTCATTGCAAATAATCATGCTCACAATATTGTTCGATGGGTCTTAGGTGCCAGCAGCTGGACACTGATCATCGGCAGCGCTAGTGGTACAGCAGGCATCACTTCAACAATGTTGAATTATCCTACACATATAGTACTAGATTCACTGGGTAACATGTATGTCTCTGATGAAGGTAATCATCGTATACAATTTTTCTTGACCGGCCAGTCGAATGGCACAACCATTGCCGGGATGACAGGCACACCAGGAAATACTTCGCAATTACTCTATACACCTTCATCGGTGGCAGTCGACAGTCAATTCAACATATATGTTACTGACTACAACAATCACCGTGTACAAAAATTTTTACATTATTAATCAATAATATGAACTTCACATAAATGATATAACATTGTTTTCAGTTGTGTGAGATTTTCGTAGATTAAACAGTGGCAACAATTTAATTAGCCATTGTTAATCTTTATCTTTGAAAAATAAATCATTCATTACCATAACTAGATTCATTTGTGTCTACGATATAGTGTTAAGGGTGTGAGCGTTGGTGGCCGTCTCTGCTTCTATCATACCCACATCCACGCTCTTAGGAAAAAACAGTCTAGTTTAAAATGCTTAGTCGAGTATTACTACGATCGAGATTTTTTGGAGATTATAGTTATAGGCAATAGTTTCATTAATCTCTTGTCAACGAAACTGATTCCTACGATACTTGAAAAAAAATCCATATTTATTTTTTTGACTGTGGAATACAATTATTTTTTTTCTTTTGTAATCTTAATAGAAAAATAAAACTTGTATTTAGTCGCACTTTTTCTTGTTTTATAAAGCGACATACTGATTATATTTACTAATTATTTCTCTTTCATTTTAACAGCATTCTTGCTTCGTCGAAGAGAGAAAAAATTATCATAAAATATGATTATTAAATTATTTTATAAAGCAAGTAAAACTGTGCCAATCTACGCCATTAGCATTTATATCAGATTTACAAAAAAAAAAATTTTGTATGCATGAAATTTAACGACAGATGGTTCTCTTTTTTTTCGGTAAAGTTTGATTTTTTGAGTTACTAAAAAAAATAAAACGTTTTCTCAGAATAATTCTCGACAAAAATTGAAATATTGCAGGTCATCATCCTTACAGATTCCTAGGTAATCAGATGATCTCCTCGAGTAAGGTGCACAAGAGCAAGGGGAACTTCAAAAATTAAGAAATAGTAAATCTTTTAATTAGAGGATGAGAATGATATATTGTCCAAATTCACGCTTTTCTCGATATGTCTCTATAAGATGGTACACCTATTTTTCAATTACTTTTACAATTCATAAAAGATATAGTGGTTATCATAAGATTATAATCACTATGAAGTCAAAAGAAGTAACTATATCGTTGGTATTGATTTTTGAATGACTGTAAAAACTATTTAGCTGCACAGATAAAATATCCCATGAAAATTGACTAATTAATAACTATTTTATTCAATAAGTAGCACTTCTTTTTTTACCATATAATAAATGATTTAAATCTGCTCAAAAGTTTCTTTTATGTTTGATAATATTCACAAGAAGCAATAATATTCAAAGACAATACAACTTTATTGTCCAATGAATATTCGATCTAAATATTAGATTTCAATCCATTCGTCTCTTGTTCGTCCATGTGCAATCGTATAGAACCTGTGTCTTCTATCAATAAAAAACTACTAGTGAATAATG
>CAJNOI010000038.1:194079-255553 GCA_905250115.1 Adineta steineri
CTTATGATTCTAAATTCAACATGTTTCTTGTTCATTCATCTTCTTCTTTTTTTGTAGTAATCCTTCTGCGGTAAACGATACAGCCGAAGCGATGTACACCATTATCTATTTGAATAGCTTAAAAGCGCTTTTCTCACGTTATGTGGGCATGAGTTTTTATGGATTTGGACTTGTTGGTGGTCTACTAAACACCTATGTGTTTTCGCAATCATCACTTCGTTCAAATCCATGCTGTTTGTTTTTATTAGCTCTCAGTATTGTTGATGTTTTGCATATTCATAATAGTCTTCTCATTCGCGTTCTTCAAGTTGGTTTTCATTGGGATCCGATAGCCATTATTCCATTGATATGCCAATTACGATACTATATTGGCTATGTACTTATTACACTCTATATGATATTTCTTACCTTTGCATCCTGCGAACGATATGCATCGACATGCAACCGACAGAGTCAGTGGCGTCGGTTCAGCAAACCTAAGAATGTGAGTTATACTATACTTGGCTGCATAATCATTTGCTGCTTAGTATGCTTATTTATACCTTTTTGCTACAGCGTTACTCACAGTTCTGCATGTACAGTTCAGAATTCTATTTGCACGACACTTACTACCGTTTACACGCTCATAGTAATCGGATTTGTACCACCAATCTTCGTCACAATATTTGCTTGGCTCACTGTACGTAATTTACGTATCATACGTTATCGCTCTCGATCAGCACCGATTTCCTACAAAACTTATCTACGCATTAAAGATGCAAACGAACAGTTCACATCAATGCTTTTCATGCAGATAGTCACCATGTTAATTAGTAGTGTACCCTATGGATCGCTTATGATCTATCAATTGAGTACTCGTCATATAAACAAAAGTCCCGTACGAATAGCATGGGAACAACTGATCTCACAATCAATTCACTTACTTATTTACCTCAACTATGTATCTTCTGCCTACATTTACTTGGGTACCTCACCGATGTATAGGCAACATTTAATATCAAGAAAAAAACAGTCTAGCGTGCGAGTTGGAATAGGTCATGAATTCATCAGCAGTATCTTCGCATCACTAAGTCGAGCGGAAGATGGAAAGAAAGTTCCTTTAGTACCAATTCATACTGCTGAAGTCACCGAACAAAAACAACAACATCATCATCTCACCGTTGTACCGTTGCATATGACGTCGCATAGTAAGAATGGTTCAACGGCAGTTAAATTATGATCAACATGCTCCAAATCGATAATGTTTTTACATTTATCGACTTAGAGCATAGACGAAAGAATTTATTTATAATTACAAATATCTTTTTTTCTTTTTTCTTTGATGTTTTATCAATACTTAAAATCTTATTTAAACAGAAGTGTAAAATATAATAATTATTAGTATGATTATTTACAACTGAAAATATCTACAATAGAAGAGAAAATTATAAAGAACCATTTATGATTGTACATTACACTTTTGTCCTTCTCTTCTCTACAAAAATATAAAAATGAATCTATTTATTTTATTCATATTCCTAGTTCATTTTGTATAGAACTTTTCGATTGCTTGTCAAAATGTAATTATTCACTTATATAATATGCTCAATAGATATTCAATATTCATATCGAAACACTTGTTAAATTAATTACTAAACGACACATGATTGTTTTGTGATAACAATAAACTGATACTAAAATTATATTAACATCATATAGTAATACAACACTTGACAATAGAGAAGCCAATAGATGATGAAATTATATTACAAGGTTTTGCGTGTTGATTATCTTTTCAAGAATTAAATTGTCGTCGTTGATATTCATTGCATGATGAATGCTATTAATCAACTGTAGTACTTGACCTTAAAACCAACATGATAAAAGCACAAAATTTACAAAAAAATGCATTTGTATTTATTAAATCCATATTCCATCCAGACGTTATTTTTGAAGTTCAACCAAAAGCAATGGAAATCATATTTATAATAAATGAAAAAAGAAAAGAAAAAGTACATGACTTTGAACGAAGAGATGATCGAGAAAAATAACCATTAAATTGCAGTGAAACACTGTTCGATATATATATATGTCAAGGATATATCCGTCATTTAAAGGTCATAGTTAAAAATAAATGCTTAAAAGATCATATAACACATAATCTTATATGCATGTATCTTTAGAATCTCCCACATGTAATAGATATTTTAATAAAAGAAAGCAACATAACCTGATACTGCCTATTATACATGCTTCAAAGGAAAAGTAGAACTTATCATTTTCGGTTTTATTCTAGTATACGAATAACAATAGCTGAATAATATTCTTAGACAAAAAAAAGAACAATTTATACCCTGGTTTCTATCAATGAATTCTTAGTAACCATAAACAATCAATTTGGGACATATTTTATAATATAATTATTTTCCTATAGTTTTATTCTATTCAGATATATGTAGTATTTATTTGAATTCTATGTCTGTTTTTAAAGTACAAAAATACAATGTTAATGCTTTATTTTGTTTTGAATAGTTCCATGAGTCCATTACGAAATGTATTTCCACCACATAATGTATATATATAAAATGGCATTCCGCTTGCAAGATATGTTAATAGAAGAACAAAATTATATATAAATTTATCTATTGTTATATTTAATGATGATTTCATTTGATTCATTGTTAATGTTGTATATAATTTTTCAATACCTTGTGGAATTGTGAGAATAGTTGAAAATATAATTTGAATAAAAAGTACATGACGTAAATGTCGATCAATTCGTTTTCTTTTTCGTGTTTGAAGATTTGTTGATTTTAATTTTTTTCTATTATTTTCACTTGTTTCAATTAATTCTGATTGTGATAACCTATGGGAATGTATTCGACGTATGTTTGATAATGTCATCAAACCAAATATGCACATAATTAGTAATGGACATAAGATTGTGACTAATGCATATGTTAAATCAGTTACTAAACGACATGTGACTGTTTTACCATAGCAATGGAGTGGTGCTGAAATCATATTAGCATCATAACAATACAACACTTGACAATAGAGACATAAAGACAAGATGATAATAACAATCGTTCCTTGTTGAGCATTTTTTAAAGAACTAAATTGTCGTCGTTGACATTGATTAGATGATAAAAGGCAACGATCGATTGCTGCAAATGCTACGAGCCAAAAAGCAATCGATCTCGAAACGAACATCATAAAAGCACGAATTTTACAAAGAAATGCATTTGTATTTGTTATATCCATATTCCATCCAGACAGTATTCTTGAAGGTAAACCACAAGTAATGGAAATAATATTTGCAATAGATGAAATAAGAAAATAAAAAGCACATGGATTTGAACGAAGAGACGGTTGAGATAAAACAAGACAATTAAGTAAATTACCAATAGTACCAAAAAGAAAAATAAAAGTGGAAAAATAACGATTAACTTGTGTAGATATATGATCAAGAATTTCAGATATATCTATATCTAGCATGTTTAATATTGAAGAATGTAAATGTTCATTGGTTTCTATCTAAAAAAGATAAAATTTTTACCTATACGCATAATATAATCTCAGGCTAAGAAGATATTAAATGGCATTATCTACTTAAAGAAAGATGTAGTTTCACAGTTCTATAAGAAAATGCATCTGATAGGCATTTCATTTATAATTACAACGATACTTTGTCATGATTTTTTCAAGTTTATTATGTACATATATTATATAGAGAATAAGAGTATTACCTTTACAGTACCAGTACTAATGACATGCTGTGTTATATACTTTCCGAAAGACAGTCTGACCTTTTATTCACTCACCAGTCTACAGCGAAATTATTTTGATCTAAATAATAAATAAAATAAAATAAAACATTAGTCTAAAGTTGACTTTACAAACCTTGTTTATTGATCACAAAGATCAATTGAAAACAACGATTGTTCTAATCAGAATTAATGCATTCATCATCCAATAAATTAGAAGTTGCCGCTCAAAAAAAAAAATAGAGATGATATTTTCTTCTGATTAATATTTCTTCAACTAAATAATAGTATAGAATAATAAAAGACATAGAAAAAGAAGACAAGCAAAATATCCAATAATATTCATGTATAGAGAAACGTTGAGAAAACTATGAAAGCGTAGATTGAGAATGTCATATTATTTTGTTTCTTAAAAAATCTATTTGAAACCATTCATTGTTTTGATTATATATGAGCATCACTATTTTTATAACGATTTATATTGATAATTGCAGGGTACTCTTTTTTTTTCTATTAATTTTAACAGCAAGACACAAGTCTTTGTATGTTTCGATAATATTAATTCCTGTTAGAAACAAAATAAATTTGTCAGTCATCATATAAATCATTGCTTTTTATATATAACCTTGGCATAATTACGGGCAAAAACTATTGTTTATCTGAAAATTTTGCAAAGTTTAACAATTATTCATAGATCAACAAAATGATTACAAAGATTACCATATCAAGAAGTAAGCTTATAGCAAAACTATTCATTAAGATATTAAATGAGTTACAAAAAATATTATCATTAAGATCATCGAATAGAAATTCAATGAACAAGATGAAATATTAAAATATTATAAAAGTGAATAGTTTTTCTAGATAATATAGGTCGAAATTAATTATATTCATGGTAAGTATAGGTAATCATTACATGCAAATAGCAGCTAGATAATTATCTCAAGTACCATATAAAAATCTTATGGATAGAAGTATAATGAGAATATCATTATATAAAAGATTAAATGTTCTTTTGACTTCGTTCTCTTTTTTTTCTTTATAATATTGAAAACTTTACCTGAATAAACTATATAGATACAACGTCCTTTTTAATTATGATTAAGTCAAACAAAAATATTCTAAACGATTCATATTTTTTATCTATAATAGCAATAATAAAGAAACTGTGTGACTTTGTTTACTAAGACAAGAATATCATGAAACACAAGAACGATAAAAATATCGGATACGACATAAGAATATCTATTGTCACAGGTACTTTGGTTTGTGAGCATGATTTATATAAAATCTGAGCTATTTACTTCCGTTGCTAACAAAGAATAATACTATTATTAAATAAGAAGAAGTTGACGTTGACAACATTATATGATATAAATCAAAATGTTTTATACATATATTCTATAAACCTTCTAATAAACTATCTGATGATAAGAATTTTTGTTTTGTTAAGTTACCTTTCTTTTATTATTATTCATTTTAGAAAAAAACTAACTATTTAGTTATGTACGCTTTTACCTTAACAATAACAGAATATGTTGACATGATAAAAAACATGACTGCTGAGTTATGTACCAGACATCGGCGGGACAAGGATTTTTCTGTCCCGTCCCGCCTCCCGCACAAAAACATTTTCAACGTCTCGTCCCGTCCCGTCCCGTCGTCTCGTATCAAAAATTTCTATCAGTTTATTTTATAAACGATAAAGATTTAAGTAGTACTTTACTATTAATTTTCTTTAACTGTTTATTTTTAAATAAATTTATTAAATAATTAAAAAAATCTAATTTGAAAAAAGTTTATCTCATAGAAAAATAACCATTTAATAATATTGATCGAAGAAATAAAGTATTATCTACTTGAGATGGAGAAATATTAGTTCGACGCTTGGCTTCAACTTGACCTTATATAGGAGCTGTAGGTAAAGCAAATATACAGCATAGTTCTCGAATATTCTTTCTTTCACTTAGTACATGTTCGCTGTTATTAAAGCAAAGAAAGACTTATGCTCTTTCTTTTTGTAGAACAAGTACAAATCTATACCTAGTATAGGTTTCATGTGGATGATAAGGATAAAAGCGATCATATATTGGAGATAAGAAATAGCAAATAAGATCATTGAAATGTTCTTTAAAAGATATCGTTACTAACAATATTTAGCATTTTTCTTGTAAATAAGTCACTGGAGTATATAAATTCAATGAATATTGATCGCGGGACAATTCCATATAAAGTTTTTCCCCGTCCCGTCGCGGGATGGGACGGGATAATCCCGTTGTCCGGCCGATCTCTGTTATGTACGATTTTACTTTAACAAAAACAGAATATGTTGACATAATAAAAAAATATGAGTGTAATATTTCTTTAAACAAACCATAAACATGAGGTTCAGATCAAGAATTAATTCAAGAATTGAATAGTACTATATGATGATAAACAACAAGGAAATTATTTGCTTATTAACGTAAGAATTTTATTTCTTGAGGATGTGGGTGTGAGTATGAGCGTATATACTTCATCTTTTTATCGAACCGCACTCACCACACACCTTCGTTCTATATTGTTACACTGTATATATAAACAATAATAATTCCATAGATTAATCATTTAAACTATTTCTCATAAGAATATTTGGTTTTTTCGATCTCCAGAAATGATTTAATATCATTTCATTGTCTATACAATAATATTTTCTTGTATCAATCATCTGAAAGAAAAGGCATTTTTATACAATTTCGTAGTAAATTAAATGGTTCCTATATCAATAAGAAAGATTTTTGTTTAGAAATGGTTTTATTTAACGACATACAAGAAATTAATCAACTCTTTTAATTATTTATTTTCTCGTTGAAGACTAAAATAGAATGTCTTTTTTGTTAGTCTTATTATTTAATTGTAATGAATGTAATATTTATTTAGTATTTAATAAATATGATACAAAAAAGGATTAGCTCATAGTCACTTCTTTCTCTAGAAAAATTATTAAAGATAAAACTTTCATTTAATAAAATAAAATTTCCATAGTTCATCTCTTTTCTTTGCAACTATAATTAATTATGTAATATACTAATATAAAATAATACTTAAAAGATTTCTTTTGAGTCATAGATGAGAGATTTTCAAAAAATTCATTTCGGTTAAACATTACTCTGAATCGTTTCCCATGAATAATCTACGCTTGAAAAAGTCAACACCTTTTTAATTAGATAAATTGTCATTATTAATTGTAGATTTACGAATGAATATAATAAAATGTATAGAAATAGAAATGATTTGATAATATAATTTGCATAGATAATGTATCTATTATCCTTATCAGTACTAAATAAATGGCATTCTCAATAGGAAATTCTTCCATTGAAAAAACTCTTGTATTTCTTATGTGAATGTATGCATAACAAAATTTTCTTAGGTATGAATGATGTTTACTTGTTAATCTATGTTAAATATTTTCTACATAGATCTTTTCAATCGAAATGTGATGATGATGATGATGAAAACAATTTTCTAAAGCAAATCATTTTAAAAACTACTTACTGAACTCTGTTACATAAACATATATTTTATTTTTCTACCTGGATTCTTATTTTCATATATATATCTAAATAGAATATTCTCGATGAATTCTTTTGAATGGCTTATATAATTGTTAGCAGACGAGAAAGAGCGACAGAAGAAAGTTCATAAACGCAATGTACCACTGACCTATTATTATTCGTCGGATAAATATTCTACAATGTGTGTACATATAAATCATGGTCGTTCGACGAAAAACTAATACTTACACTGACTTTTATAAGATTTTTATAAAAAAATAGCTAAAGATTAATCTTAATAAAATATTCAATATCACAAGATTATGAATTTCTAAATTCGTTGTACGAAAATTTTTTTCTTTTTTTCCTTCGCTCTGTTACTTCTCATGTGACCTGATGTTTTTCTGCGCCTTTCATTGGTATACCTTGTTAACAACGCCCACACATGATTCTCATCTTCCTCGTGTACTCCGCGTAGCAATCATCATCGTTATCGTACTTTTTCTTGTGTTTTATTTCATATTTTCTATTAGTAATTTTATCTTACTATTTTCTGAATCTATTTTCTAGAATATGTTGCAATAAGTTAAATATGAATACCACCAATAGAAAATCTAAACGAGAACGTTCAAAGTAAAATATAGAAATTTGTTAAAAAATGAATATATTTTTATTTTATTATATTTTAGAGAAGTGTCAAAACGGTCACCCGCAAAAAGGTGAAAAGAACATTTTTTGTTCTTTATTATTCTTTCCTTTTTCTTTTTTTTTGATAGGAAATTTCGAAATGAAAGTGAAAAACGTCGACGAGATTTATTTAGTCAATTAATTTCTAGTTTAGAAAATATACTTAATATTGATAAAAACTCATCGTCTACTGATCAAACAAATAAATCAGATAAAGCATCAGTTTTACGTGAAACTGCACTTTATTTAAAAAAACATCAAAATGGTAAGATATCAATTTTTTTCTTTCATTAATTACAACGAAAAATAAATTCTTGAAAATATCTCATAATAAAAGAAGAAAAATTGATTTCAAACATATTTATTTGAATATAATAAATAGATTTAACAATTCAACTAAATGTTCCATCAACAAGTTGTCGAACAACTGATGAAGTTGTGAATTTTTCATGGAAACCTCCATCAAATTTAGTGACAACTGACGAATGGACTCAAATAGCTATAGAAGTACAAAATAGAATTTATCTTTTTCATATAAAATATAATCAGTTTTCTTTTTTAAAACAAAGGCAATGGGTTGTTTTTTTCTTGTGGCAAAACCTGATCCATACAATGGTCAAATTGTTCATGTATCAAAAAATATTAGTTCATTGCTTGATTATTCCCATGTAAATATTTCTATTGAAAAAAAACAAACGAATATTTTATTCGAAATTTTTTTTGTTCTTTTTCAGAATGAACTTCTTAATCGTTCTTTATTTGAATTAATTTTACCTCGTGATCATGATCAATTACGTGATTATCTTCTAAAAGATCATAGAAGTATGAAAATTCTTAATAAATCAATAAATAAAATATCTTTTTATATTTAATTTAGTTATTGAAAAATGTAATTTATCTTGGAGACGAGGTACAGCTGATGAATGTGAAGAATGCACAATTATTGGAGCATTTAGACAAGGTTAAACAAAACAAAAACAAGAAAAATAATTTTCCTTTAGTTTTGTTTTAGTTAGCAATAAAAATGATGAAAAATATTTCATGTCAATTGTTAAAGTAAATACAATAGATCGGACATTAACAATAAATGAAGATAATTCTACAAATGAATTTACAACTCGTTTAAATCTTCATGGAAGATTTATTTATGTTGATTCAAAGTTTGTCTGTGTTAAAATCAAATATTTGAATTTTTCTTTTTCTTAGAGCTCGACAAATTCTTGGTTATAGTTCACATGAATTAATTGGTTGTACATATTTTGACTTTGTTCATCCAGACGATTTATCAATTATGACTCGAGCATATCAATTATGTTTGTTTAATTATATTTTCAAATTAAATAAGAGTTTAGTTTTTTCTATTTTGTAGGGAAAGATAATGGAAGTGGAACAAGTGAACCATATAGATTTTTAAGTAAAGGACAACAATGGATTTTTCTTCAAACAACTTGTCAAGCTCAAATTAATTCTTGGACAGGAAAACCTGAAAGTTATATTTGTACAACAAATCTTTTACAAAAGTTAATTTTATTTTTATCGAAAATTTTTCTAATAAAAACGAATTATTTCTTTATATTAGTTCAACGAATTTTTTACAAAAACAACCACCGAAATTTTCTCAAACAACTATTTCCAATAGTAAATATCAGTTCTTCTATATATTATTTCTATTAGAATTCCTGTTCAATTCTTTCAATTAATGTATGATTAAAAAAACTATTTCAGAAAAAGTATTATTTTCATTTTCATAAATGAAGAAACTGTCGGAGAAGTAATGGTTAATTCCTATTTCTCGGTCTTTGGTCGTTACTAACTATTATTAAGAAATGTTTTAACGTTTGATTATCTCATAGAAAAACAAATAGTTAAAATATTTGTTATTTTTGCCTGAAGCACAGCTCTGAAGTTGTGTTTTTCTCTTGGAAGATCATTTTTTTATAAGCTACTGAAAAATGTGAAATGACATTTTATTTGTTAACGTGAGGAAAGTGACATATTTTGACTTACTGTCAATTTAGTTCAATCTCCTTTAACAACAAATACAGTATTACTTGCAAATCTACAAATAAGAAGTCTATCATCAAATTCACAAATTACAGTATGTTATTTAATTTATTTAAATAAAATAATTGTTTACAATTAGTCATTTTTATCTCAACTTGATAATGAAACATATCGAGCAAATATTCGTAAAAAATTAAATGAACATCGATTATGTAAACAAGCTGAAATGCGTGTTAGAGAAGAAGAAATAAATGTTATTGAAGATATTCTTCAGTATATTAATGAATATGAATCAAAACGTTTATTAAGATCTTCATTAAGAACAACCAATCCACGTTTATATAACCTTCCAACAACAATGAATAGTCCATTGTCACCGGATCAAACCACTACTATCAATCAAGAAGGTTTTAATATTCATCAAGTTAATCAATCACCATTAACTGGTTCTTTTGAAGAATCATCTCGTCGATCTGTTCATAATCTCTCAAGAGAACCTCATCATCAACATCTTCTAATAAAAGAGAAACCATTAATTGATCCATTAGCATCTTCATTATTTTCTCCTCAACAAGAACCATTTAATATCCCATCTCCAACAACACCATTTTCAATTCCATCATGTCTATCACCAATGACACCAGCACCATTATCTGTTTCTTCAATATCCTCATCACCATATCCTCGTTCAATATCACCTTCGATTAATAATGCTGCAACCAATGATGCCACTAATTCAATTCCATCAACAACAGCATCATCATCATCATCATCTTCTTCTTCAACAACAGAACAAACTACAAAAAAATCCTCATTTAATCGTACATTACCACGTAGTCTTTTGTCATAATTTTCATTTTTGTACATAAAACGAAAAAACGTTTTTTTGTTTTCTACTTTGTTAAATAAAGATCCATTTATTAATGCTATAGAAAAAAGCGTTTTCTTTCTAATTCAATCATATAGAAAAATACGTTCAAATAAAATATTCATTATATAATATTAAATTTTACATTAAGTAAAAAATTATTGATAATTTTATCGATATTACTCACGAGGGAACCTCACTAACTGTCCAATCGCTCTTTTAATAAAAACTATTGAGATAGAGGTTATCAACCATGCTTATTCAGAGTATGAGCATATGAAATGGCAGTTTTTCCTGTTTTGCAAAAATGAACTCCTAGGGAAACAATATAAACTTTTGTATTTTGGTATTAAGTTGTTACGGTGTGCACCTGTTTTATAGATTTACTTGAGGGTGGGTGTAGGTATATATGTTGGATTACAATACACTACTGATACCCATACCCACACACACCCTCAACTGTATATTAAAAAATATGGACGAATGTACTGTAACTATTGTATGGGTATACATGTAGTTATTTTAGAACAATTCGAGAAAATAATATTTTGATCATAAATAGATATGAAATGTAACATCTTTTCATCTTACGTATTTGTTATTTATATATTATTTATTGAGATCATTTTAAGAATTTATGATAATGAGAGTGTAGATATCTATTCTGCTCTGATATCCACACCCTATGTCTTGCCTGTCCAATATTCTTTAAATGTTATTCATATTAAAGATAAATATATATGTTTATTGATAAATATGCAACATGAACATACGAAAAGCAGACAAAACAACAGAATCACCAGTAAAACTAGTCTGAACTATAATTTTTCATTTTGTCTATTTTAAGTATCTTCATCCTTTGATTTCACAATTTTTGTTGTTATCTCTCCTGACAGTTGCTACAGGTATTGGATGTTGACGAAATATCTTTACTCGAATTAGTTGTAAAAATTCTTTTCGAAACATCTTTGATGATATAATAAAATTAAGAAATGTCAATGAAAATTCAAGATCCATAAGAGCATATGTCATATTACCAGCGAAGTCCTCAGTTGTACTACGAAGTAGTGATTTCGAAGTATTTACAGTAAATGCCCTATAAACAAGATAACATGGATTTGGCATATTGAGAATAATAAAAACGAGAATTTGATTTGCTAACATCTTATGGAGTTGAGTATCTTTTTTGGATGTTTTACTGCCTTGAATATGTCGACCACCATGTGCTGCTCCAATTGGCTCAATTCGTTGTCTAGTTTTATACACATTATTAGCAGTTAATAGGCCAAAAATAAATAATAAAAGTATAGGAAGTATTCCAATTTCAATGGCAATAAAAATGCTAAAAAACATTCCATAAGCACCTGATTGATACCAGCAGATACCTGTGCTGATATCATAGAAAATGATAACTTGAATGTACATGACACACCAGAAAATAGCATTACCAATAATAAGACGTTTGGCGATCTTTGGTGAACTCCATTGTCGATGAACTGCATCGCGAGAACTAGCAAAATAACGATCAATTGATGCCATGACAATATTGTAACGAGGAATAGTCAACAATACATAAGATAAGTAAAAGCGAATCTTACAATACCAAAGGTTGGTGTTGAGAGTATGAACATCATAACCATAGTGCAGCATTCGAGTGAAAAGAACGAAATTGAAAATGAAGAACTGTGCAAAACTAGAAGCAATGAAATACATAGCACAAGGACTCTTGTGAAAAGTTGATTGAGAAAAGATAATAATGGTCAGAATCGATCCAATGTTGCCATTGATCATAATAAAACCTAGACCATATTGTAAAATGATCTTGTTGAGAAACATCATATGTGAAATCAGATAAGCTTGATCATCAATGACGATGCTGATAGTATCATTCATCGTTGTGTTGTACATTTCTTTTACAAAGCTTCTAAAGAAGAAAAGAAATGCAAGTTTATATGATATTTCTTCATTTCTCATCTGGTTACTTACTAGATTTTGTTGCGAAATACGTAGGATGATTTATTCTATACTTAGATTGTCAAACGAATTTGTGTATGTGTCTAGAAAGAAGAAAATACTGATTTAATTATAATTTGTTTTTGAAAAACTATACAAAGAAACTTAAGATATATTATCAGAATATTTCTACTGCAACACTCGTAATATTGACCTTGAGATATAGTTGTCAGCATCACATGAAAGTCAAGCGATATTTAAAGCAATAAAATAAACTGTCCTAACAGAGATCAAGCTTTTTAGGCTAGCGTTCTTAGCCCTACCCTTTAAAATTAATTGCGGCCTAGATACATCGAAACTGACTGAAAATTTTCCTTTATCTTTGAGCTATAGTAGAGAGATTACTGTGAAACTTTCAGCTCAATACGATGACGTTTGAAGGAAATATTTACTAAACAAGGGACATTGAAATAGTTCATTTAACAACGGAAGTTTCTGTTCATATCTGATTGATATATTTAAATTTTCTTTTTGAAAGAGCACGTTGCAATGTAGCACATGACCGAGCATGTGTTTTTAAATACATACCTTTTTGATGATGAAAAGAAATTACGAATTCAACTAGTCAAAAAGAAGATTTTAATTACGTTAATACTCACATTTACATATATATATATATATAATACAGCGCAATTAAAAAAAAAGTCGGTCATGTATAAAATCTTTACATGCTCTTTCGAACAAAAGAAAACATTTTAATGCATCAAAAGAGTGGTGTACTCAGATAATTCACGTGAACAATTATATAATGTCTTGCATTTTTTTAACCCTTCTACTTCCAAGTCCTTTGTACGCTTTTTTCGCAAATGTTCCTGTAATTTAAATTATGGTCAAAACATGGGTGTCAGAGAAAAAACAATATAACCTCTGAAAGGCATAAAGATGAGCTATGTTCTTATGCATTTATCTCAATTCCGAAAGTTTTAAAGCAAATTAAATTGTTTTGCATGAAGAGATGAATCAGAATGAACTTACATTAACATAAAATGTGTCAAGTTTTATCATATGAAACTTTTTTCTTTTCTTGCTAATAATAAATAAAGTGTTAGTTTCGCACAATATGTGTCAAACTTTATCATATGAAACTTTTTTCTTTTTTTTATTAATAGTAAACAAAACGATAGTTTCACACCTAATATCTTTAATTCCCTACCGGCGGATCATTTGTTAACTGGAAATTATCTGTAGAAAGGCTTCTGATCTGTAATGCATGATGTCTACGAGTTTACTAAAAATACTTCCTACTTATACTTGCACTTTTGTCGATCTATGAACAAATTCTGATCTATTTCATGTAGAGATGATAAATGTTTCTTTAAGTTGTTAATAATAATGTAAACTTCACACACACACACACACACACATAACTTCTTCAGAAAAAAAGAGAAGAGAAAATAAAAAACAACTAGAGATCAGTTAGTGTTATTCGTTGACGCTACCACAAAGAAATTGAGTTTTCTTCTGCACGTGTGAATTTTAATAAATCTTTTTTTATTATCTAAGTAAATCGTATGTTAATTATTATCATCCTCTCGTTTTTATTAATGTTACGGGAAAACTTCAGACGTAATTCCTACTTTATTTTGTTTATTTCACACGACTTATATCGATGTGAACATATTAACAAGGATAAGTTTAGATCAAATATCGATGAAAGTATAAAATTTGTTAATATATTTTATTTTATTTTTCTTTCTTCAGTTCTATAGTCATCTGAAATAATCTTGAATTTAACATATATTTCTATACTGCTTTAGAATACAATTTAACTAAATAAGTCATTCTTACAATATTAAAATAAAACAGATGTGGAATCCATATTTTATCAACACATTTGTAAGACATAATTATATAAACTACGGTTCATTTAGATGAGCAAGTTAAACATGTCAATGTCATCTAAGTACTACAAATTGTGTAATGATTATATAAAAATAGATGCATACTCTTGAACTAATCAGCTTAGTTTGATGAGGATCTCGTTAGATGATATCTTATGTCAACAAGCACAGTCTACTGAGAATAGATAAAATATAAACTGATTCTTCTTGTTATTGTTTTATTTCCGAATGGTGAATTTAGTTGAAGATATATATGGTTTCAGTCTCAAAGTTTATTTGAAAAGCGATCTTATTTGTCTTACCTTATGAAAAATGTTTCAACTTTAACAAAAACGATTACTTCATGAAATAAGATGTTTAAAAAAAAACTACATTTTCATACAAATCTATTATTTCGAAAAACTTCCTCATGAATAGAAAGTTTTTTTATCCGATAAATCGTTTGGTTAATTTATCCATATATTTATAATTATCTTCACTCAAGTGGTATTTTCTTATAGTGAGATAATTTTCTTCCATCTTCTCCACTTAAACAATTAATATACACTTTTTTAATCTTCGTAATAAATGTTTTTGCTCTTACTTATTTGAATGATTGCCAAATTTTTATTAAGATTTCTTCTAAATAATCACTGAAAATAACTTTCAACTAATAAAAATCATTTTACTCTATTATTCATAGTACTTATATATATGGAAGAAACATGAGAGAAATAAATAATCTATGAGTATATGTAGTTTTATTCTTTTTAATAAACAGCATAAAAGATAACAGAACAATAAGAAAATACAGAAAATAATTATCTTTTTATTAATGGTTTCTGTTGCGGATGTTAAAAAAGAGAAATAATGATAGTAATGACAACACGATTCTGAACATTCTAATTTATTATGAAATACGATGCACAGATCTTTTTCTAAGGAGTGTTCATCATATTATTGAATAAGATTAGAATAAAACTATAGCCTGACATATAAAAGAGTACAAAGAAAGTTAATTGAAATGTTATTTGAAAAGTGTGAAATACATATCTGTGCCAGAAAATCGTTCTAGAAAAATCTTTGAATGTGTAATGAATTTCGTCCTGATAGAAAGAGGTGATAAGGTTTCTCTTTCTGAAATGATGAAAGACAAGTAACGCTCGACATGTGGACTCGTTTGACATTCGATTGATTTTCACCTGATTAGTTTCAGTTAGTTGTCATTAAGTTAAAACCATCCGTTAATTCATCGTGATATTAACAACGAGGGTGTGGGTAGGTGTCTTTGTTCTCTTATCTTGCGTTCATCCACACCCACACCCTCAAGACACAATGAATACACAATTCGTTCATATTCAATATCAGACACAGAAATAAAACAAGACGACAAATATGAACCAATCTCAACGGATATTTTTATTATGTACGAAATATGCGTTTATCATATAATAAACTTTTCTTTACAATTTTTTCAAGATTAAATAGGTATAATAGAAACAAGCATCATAGTCGTTCGGTTTTTCTCTTATCTCTTCTTCGTACATTGTCCAAAATTGTGTCAGTATCTTATCAATTTCTTCTTTTGATTGTTTATTGAGCTCTAAAGCGTGTTTTGAGGGTGTGGGTGTGGATGGATGTCGGTGTGAGTGTGAGTGTGGGTGTGGGTGTAGTTGTGCATACTGTTTTCATCTAGCATTCACAGTCACAACCTCACTCATTCTCGATGTTGACAGAACTCATGTGTTTATTAGTCTGAGTGTTAAAGTCAAAAAACAAAGAATAAGGATAAGAACAACTTCTTGCAAGATTTCAAAGTTGTTTCGTCGCAAAATACAAGTGCAAAAGATAAAGAACTTGATAATAAAAATATATAAAGCATTTCTGAATTGAATAAGTCATTGTTAGTAGTATTTTGTCATCATCACTTCATGAAAGATAGAAAGATTATTTATTAAAAATAATACAAAGAAAAACAATTATTAGAAGTACTGCAATTGAATGTCTGTTTACCAAATGTAGCGTGCATTACACTTCTGAATCATATGTTTAATGTTTTGTGTTTCCAAAGCTTTATATGTTAATTTGAAACTTGCATATGCTGCGTTTTCCTTCTGTAGAAATTGAACTTCTGCCCCAATAATGTCGTGATCTTCAGTCACATCATATAATCCAATCTTATTACCACAATTCGGACAATGAGGATATAATGATAGATACTCTTCTCTGTTTTTCACCAATCTCCAATATGTTCTATAACAGGCTGAACAAGTACAGCTTGTAAATACAGTTGTTTGATATTCTTGTTCAAGTGATGATGTTCCAGCAACTATGTTCACAATAGCTTGTGCATCACATACAATTTGATCTTTAGTACCTGCCATTACTAAAAATAAACAAATTGAATATTACACTTGGGAGATATCAGTTCACCAGTTCTACACTTCTTCTTTTCCATATCTATATTATTCTCATATTATCGTACTTCAACTATTTCGCTCATTGTTCAACTCATAAATCTCTCTTTTGTTATAATTACATATTCTTGCCTCTTTTTACAAAGAAGAGGTGGCTACAAAAAAGAGCAAGAGCTAAATTTGAGAAAGCAACAATAAATTTTTATCAGCGAAAAGCCTCGGACAAAAATACGAAATTTTAATTTATTGTAGCCATTGTAATGCTAATTTCTGATGCCACGATAATATTGATTCTTCAACCTTTTATAAAAGTAGTGGTTTTTCTATTAAACTTAATAAAATAACGTTCCGAAAAAAGAATAGGTATATGAATGATTAATGAGATAAGCAAAAACTTTGAACAAGATAGAAAAGGTTCTAATCTTTTATTATTTAAGGAACCAGAATTAAATATTTTAATATATCCTATCATTAACACTAACAAACATCGTCTTTTTCATATGCAGAGAAGAAAGAGGAATAATTTGTTTACCTATATTTATTTATGGACAGTATTTAATATGCCGAATTGGGTTCCCAATGTCAGTAAATATGTAGATCTTCTCAGTGGAACTTTACAAAGTATTTTTATAATAAGACAATGAGAAGTTTAGATGCATATATACTTATAACACTGTAACTAGCAAGTTGGTTTTTTCCAGAGAAAAAGTTGCGATATCTATTTGTAACTTATTACAGGGTAATGTTGTCATTACATATTTATTTTTGATAGTTACCAAGTAACGTTTCTTAAAAGAAAAACGTTTATCTTCAAGCTGTCAGATTTTTTAAGTTGGTTTTTTCCATTCGAAAATGAAAAAGAAGGGTACGGGCGGTTGTAGATGTCGGTGGATGTGAGTACGGGTGTGTGTGTGTGTGTGTGTGTGGGGATGTGGGATGTAGAAAAGGCACTCACACCCACACACCCATAGTCGTTTGTTACCATGATTTGAAAAAAATTAAATTATGAAAATAGAAAATTAGATTAAAAACAAAAAGGATTCAACTTCTTGTTAATTCTGTAGAAAATGACTTGAAACCATGTGCTGAACACCTGAAATACCTGTCACCATATGGAACAGTATCTTTTTATCAATTTAGGAACTGATTGAATCTGTGGTGAAGAAAAGAAAAAGTACCTATTGAAAAATTATTAGTTTTTCCTACTCTAAAATCAGTATAAAATGAAAGTACTTTGAGAATATGTAACGAATGTGGTATTATTTTGTTGAAATATAGTCCCTTTCTTTGAGGATGTGAGTGTAGGTTTAGATTCATCTACTTTTTATCCGCACTCATATTAATTCTGATTATTTAATATACTTTTTAAAAGAATAGATATTTTATTCAATAAAATAAAAGCTCAAATAAATAGACATACTATTTACAAGAAAGAATAAAAGCAGATCAAACTGTTCAGAAAATCAATAAATCCATGTTTTAATTTTCGTCGTTGGATACATATGAACTTGGTCCAACCGAAACTATTTCATTCGGTTCAACACGAAATTCCCAATATGTTTGTATCGTATTAACTTTTGGAAATGGTGCTTTTAGTTTTAAATCTCCACAACGAATTACTCGAATAATTTTACGTGCTGTCCAACCATCCATATCTACGGTTTTTTCAGGTACAACTGTATATTTATTGCTTTCAACTGTAATTAGATCCTTTTCTAACGGAGTACGTCCTGGTCCTGCCCATTTAATCGTACATTGAAGTGGTGAACTTTGTGGATTATGAATAACAGCTGAATAAACAACAGCTGGTGTAGGTGTTGATAAAATGGTTGAAGAAAATAATAAAACACAAAGCGAAAAATAGATCATCGTCGACATAATGTTAGATCTAGAAAAAAAAACAAATAATTTTCTAATCGGTTTTATACGATGATGATAAATCATGTTTGTTTTCGTTTATTTTGTATTTAGAGAACAAACACTTGAAAGAAATGAGCTTAATGTTCATCGATTATTTTTTAACAAATTTTTGTAATTTTTCAAGTAAACCAATATATTGACGATGTTCGTATGCGGTTGAAAAATCACTAAGTTGATTGGCAAATTCTAAATATATATGCATATGAATTAATTTATAAAACATCAAAAGAAAAATCTCAAAGATTTTTGTCTTTTAAAGCTCCTCATCCTCAAATACAGATGGTATTTATATAAATATGACAATAAACAACACTTGATATAATATTTTTAAGACTATCTTTCTAAAAAAATAAAATTCAACAAACCTTCGCCAATACCATGTTCTTCAAGTAAATTAAGTAATTTATCATAAAGATCACCATCAATAACTGAACAATCTGAAGAATAAACTTTATCATTCCATTCTCCTTCGTGAATAGCAAATTCATCGATTTGAAAATCTTCTAAGAAATGTCCTTGTTCACCATCAGGTTTTTGTTCGTTTTCAATTCCACCATGTTGATTTCGTGTATCAGGATCTTCATTTGGTAAATACGAACAAAGAAACGATAATATTTGATTACCACGATTTATATCTACTGTAAATGTTGGTCGAGATTTTAATTGTGTCGGTGCATTATTAGATTGTTGTTCTTGTTCTGTTGCATTCAAATTTAAGTCTTGCTCAGATTCACTAGTATTTACTGTATTGGTTACATTAAATTTCACAGTAATTTTATCATCACCAACTTGACGAGTTAATGTTACTTCTGGACCTTTTGTTTCTACCTAAAACAAATCGAGTAAATAATCAATGAAATAATATAAAATAAAATCAACTTGAAAATCTTGAATATTTGGTAATTGAGTTGGATGTTTTTGTGCAGTTTTTTCTAATTGAATTTCTTTTTGTAGAAATGTATCGAGATCACGATAAGCATTATCATTAGTTTGTATTGATGAAAATTTTCTAATTGAAAAATATCGTTGAGTTATTTCAAATTTTCGATATTGTGGTGAGTATTGAATTGAAGAATATAAACGTTGATTTATATTCGTACGTTTGGTCAATTGAAATAAACTTCGGGTAAGATTGCGAAAAGCCATTTTATAATAATCTATAATAAAGTAATCAATCAATTTTTTTTATTATTTAATGTAGTAAGTATAACATTTACACTAGAGAGGACAGCAAATAGATGGCGTTAAGAAAAAATACCATTGGCTTTTAAATTTTTACATCTCATTATCAGCTTAAAAATGAATTAACACGGTTACTATTACTACCATTTCAATAATGGTCTTTGATTTATCATAAATTGATATCTGTTTTACGGACGTTACTTTCGTTTCAATAAAAGCAATGAGAGTAAATAAATCAAACTAGATATAGCAATAAATGATGTAAAGTAGATGATCTATAACAGAAATATGATTTTCATATTACTAACGAATTGGTATTGAAATCGGTTTTAAAAAGAAACACTTTCATTTTGATCGATGATAGGAATTCTGATATAACATAAAACACTCGATGTATATCCTCAAGTTATTGTTTGTCTGATTATATTCATATACAACTAGTAATAATTTAGAATTATTTGATTAAGAATTTTATTATATCCGCTACGTCAAAAGGCATGCGTACGAATAAATGAGAAGAAAAAGGATTTTCCTATAGTATACATACACATAAGACAATTTAGAGATAGAGGGCGTTAGATAAAAGAGAATTCATTGGCTTTGATATTGTTTATTTTTTCTGATTCATTTATTT
The DNA here is from genome assembly GCA_905250115.1 of Adineta steineri. Classification (NCBI taxonomy): domain Eukaryota; kingdom Metazoa; phylum Rotifera; class Eurotatoria; order Adinetida; family Adinetidae; genus Adineta; species Adineta steineri. The sequence continues at coordinate 214,907 of CAJNOI010000038.1, forward strand.
CTAACGAGTGGTAACTAGATTATCTTATTAGAGACGAACTTCATTTATACAAATTCAACTCATCATAAAAAATGTATGTTTCTGTTTTTTATAAAGTAAAATTGTTGTAAAATTCTATTTTCTAGGACTACTGCTCATCCATCGGTCAAATGGGGTCAAAAGAAGGATCATATTTTATTAACAATTGCTGTACAAGATATTGATAAACCTGAAATTAATATTGAATCAACAAAACTTCATTTTAAGTAAGAGAAGATTTCTTTTTTTGTAATTTAAAATAATTTTCTTTGTTTTATTATAGAGGACAACAAACAAAAGGATTGAACTATGATGCAACATTAGAGTTTTTCGATGAAATAGATCCTAAGGTATGCTAGTATTTTATCACTCTTGTAGTTAGTTTATATATTTTCTTTTAGGGATCAAAATATCGTAAAACAAGTCAAAATCATTGGGAATTTATGCTTAAAAAGAAAGATCCAAAAAAACCGTTTTGGAAACGATTAACTAAATCCGCTGAAAAAGTACAAGAAAACGATTTTTATCATCGAATTGTATTCATTTACCTTTCATTTTTTTAGTTTCAATGGATTACCGTCGACTGGAATCACTTTACAGCTGAAGGTAAAACAAAAGACAATAATATAAAACATTCATATTCTTCTTTATGTAATCAGGTGATGATGATGATGATGAATTAAATGGTGCTGATGGTAAAGATTGGGGTGATTTAGGTAAAATAATCTTTTTTGAAAAAAATGATTTATTAATTAGCTTATTTTAGATGGTATGTTTAAACAGATGGGTGGCAATTTAGTCGGTGGTCCATCAGCAACTAATTTAAATGATCTTGAAGATGATGAAATGGATAGTGATGATGAACCAATGCCAGATCTTGAAGATGCACCAAAAGTTGATGATGAAAAAGCTAAATGAAATCAGGAAAATAAATAAATACCTTTTTTTTTGAATAACATACACATACTTGTATAAGTACGTCTCAAAGAAAAATTTGTCAAATAATTATGCAGCGTAATGTCTACCGTAATACTGTTGTTATATGTTTTTTTTTCATTTTGTATTCGCTTACCGGTCAACGTCTTAGTGGAAGTTAAAGTCATGTGTATGTTGTGATTTGTCATAAATGATGGTAAAATAAAATAATTAAAAATCTCAAATTTCTCGTTTTTTTATTAAATATTCATTTATCAAACAGTCCATTAATTACAATAAGTTTCAAAGTGTCTGAAAAATCTTTACGTTAATTTTTTGTTTCAGTAAATATTAAAGAAGATGTTTTTCGATCAATTTTATATTTTAGACCCTTAACATTCGAAACTATAATACTCAAATGGATTTTGATATGCAAGCTGCAGCATTTATGATAATCAATCATAAAATAGGTAAGTTTTGCATACTTTGTCAAACAGTACCTCGCTAGATTTGTGAAATGTTTAAATTGTAAATAGTACCAAATCCGATGAATTTTTTGTAGAATAGTTTGAATAGTCTTCATTGTAGATAAAGATCGAATTGAACAGCAGCGCTTTCCATGTTGCCGAAATTCACATTGTGAAAAAAAATGTACACAGATTCAAATATTTTAGCAAAATAATATAAGAATATATTCGTATTTTTACATATTTCTTTTTATTGAAATATTAACTTGTTTTTCACTGTTATACACAAAGAATAGTACTCGTTTATTGTCACTCAAAACGAATTAAATATTACACTGGAGATCAATCACTTGTCTTAAGTTTACGGATACGATCAAGTAATTTCAATCGAGGTCCCAATTGCATTTGAAAAATACTAGTAAGATGTTCATCTTCTAAAAGAAGAAGTGCTGATCCATCGATTAAATGTTCTTGAATTAATGGTGCGTAACAATCTTTGTCGAGAACACTTTCGAAAAATAAACATACATCATCGACCTGAATATAAACAAGAAAAGAAAATCAGCGTCATAGTAGATATCACTTCTGTAGTTAAAAATCGTCAATAGACTCGTGCTTAGTTTAACTCTTAAAAGCTGACCGATAAAAAAAAGAAATTTTCTTTTTCTGATAGATTGGCAATAGACTAAGTGATATCCTTTCATTCATCACTTGGAAATTTCCATATAAGTTAGAAGAATAAAAGAAGAACGAATTAAGATGAAGAAAAGGAAAATACTAGATAGACATATATGTGAAAGAATAGCGAACAACTAATTCATATGTTCGCTTACAGCGATATCCGTTGAAAAGACCACAATTTTCAGAAAAAAAACTCTCTTTAATCTATCCGATCCTCTCAGTTTATGAAAGTACTGATTTTTATTGCGATTATTGCAATTCGGCTTTTAAGAGTCAACAGTACTATTCTTTTATCATGTCCGCAATTCAATCCAGTGTATGTTCAATTTTTCTTGCATCTGTTTGTGATCATATACTAAAGTATATCTATACGTTATACTTCGAAAAGAATTCAATGTATTATAACTTTTTCTTTACTAAATTGAAGAAAAATCTCAAGAAATAATAACTTACAGTCCACTGGTTAACATTTTTCGCTGGTGATTGGTGAAAATCAATAGAGTCGTTAAGATCGAATTTTTCTTGTTTTACTAATTGTTCTATTGGAGGTGTTGCTTGTTCATTTTCTTTTCGTCGAAATGGCTTTGAACTCTCTCGTATTATCCAATCACCAATGAGATGAGTTATTATACTATCGTTTGATTTCTGTTCTTGATGATTCTCTAAGATATTAACTAGTGGTGTTGAAGTTGGTATTGTTCTAAATGGTTGACTGTATTCAACAGGACATATGTTGAGTGGAATAAGTGTAGTTGTTACACGAGGAGCAGCTAAAAATTTTATGAAATTCGAGAAACAAAACCTTCATTTCTATACATACTGAATGATTTATATGGTGAATATATATGTACATTCTAGAGAAAAAGAAAAAGTTCATATAAGATAATGAGGAACACAGAGTGATTGAGAAGTAAATCTTAACCTGTTGTTGTTGTTGATAGGCCGGAGGTGAGACACTTACTATAGAATAATTATAGATACTATATTTGATTCGATTTTAATAGTAAATACCTGATGGTGATGAAGTATTGACTAATGTTACCATAGAATTTGGCATAGTTGGTTGAGTATCCATCCACATAGATGACATAGGAATAATCTTAACAAAAGATTCTCAAAGTTTAATCATAACTAGTAAAATCATAATATGGATTTACCTTATAATGACTAACAGGAATTGCAAGTGGTGTTGGAATTTTTGGTAAGTTAGTCATACGATAATTTAATCGATGATTGAATTTAAGAGGTTTCTGAATAATAGAAAGAAAATCTATTAATATAGTAGGATAAATATATTAATACCATTGGTTTGTTCTTTTTTAATGTTGGTGATTGTGACGACATGAAAATTATAGGTGTAGTTGTATTTTAAGAAATTTTCATGTATTCTCTCTCTGTGTTCTTCCTTACGTATTTGATTGAATAGTAATAGACAACCTAGAGAGCTTGTATGTGTGATGAAGCGACTCTTTTGCTATTCTTTCTTCTTCTCCTTCTTCTTCGCGGTAAAGAAATGAGGCAAGTGAGAGAGGAAAAAGTTTTTTTTTGCGCGTTTTTTCTCTTTTGTCGCTTCCTTTTTTTTCTTCTCTTATTAATGGTCGTAGCAGAGTATACCATATGAATTTTCTTTTTTTTCTCCGTTCGTATCCAATCGGAGCGGAAGAAAAGAGAAGAGAGAAGAAGAGAAAAAACCATTTTCTTCTTTTTTTCTTCTCTTCGATTCATTCAATCAAAAATTGAGACTAAACCTCCGTACAGATGTGATCGATCAACGCTGCGACATCTATTGATACTTGATTTCTAATGAAGATATATATTTTAATAAATTTTTCTTTCTCGTTCTGTTATGATTGTTTCTATGTACAGATCGAGGAGCTGTCACCCTCTTATCTCCTGTCGGCCGGGGTCTTGACTCATGAAATCGAAATCTTTTGTAAGAATTGTGCAATTTAGTATTGCGTCAAATAAATAATTAATGTAATTTTCGTTTTAATATCAATCATACTTTAATCAATAACATTAATGTCGTCTTTCTATTTTATTTAAAAATAGTATTTTGTTTTTGACGAATATAGATCATATCTTTTTTATCTTTGAAAATCTGTTTTCTGTAAACTTGTTTTGAATGAAATTTACAATTTCGTAATATAAATTTTGCGTATCTTTATTTGACAAGATTTTGTGGAAAAAAAAAGATTTTTCAGATATCAAGTTTTTAGTATAACTTGCCACTATCGTTATCATTATTTGTCTTTAGACCGTGTAATTTTAACTTCGTATTATTTTACTTTATGTACTTTGTATTTTTTCAAAGCAAAAAACCTGAGAGAAAGTAAATAAATATTATGATTATTATTGATGTTGTTGTTGTTGTTGTTGGCCGTTTATAAAAAGAAAACTCTTCTTTTTAGTCCACCTGAAAAGAGATTGATGTTATTCGATTTGTGTGTCAAGGTCGTAATAATCATCAATGTTGACAACGAAATAAGTAAAAAAATACATATGCGTACATACAACCTATTAGTCTTTTATAATAAGAAGCAACAAGATACGTTTGCTTTTAGGCATGATTAAATTGAATAGGATTCTTTTTAGATTATTGTATTTGACATACTTAAAGAGTTTTAGTTTTTTTGTTTGCGAAAGAAAAAATATTTGATATTGTTGCCTAGATATATCAGTCAATATTATGTTTTATGAAACCGAATGAAAAACAAAATTACTTTAGAAAAAAAACAAACGAAGACGTGGCAAAGACACGTCAACATAATGCTCATCGGTAGTGGCTCTTATTCATTTTTTTTTCTTCTTTACCGAAAAAGGTGAAGTGAAAGTAAATCTTGATGGATAAGAATATGTGTGTCTCTCTCTCGGGCTAATTTATTCTCTCTATTTTCTATATATGGTAAAAGCATAGAGCAAATAAAGATTTTTCTTTTTTCATTTAAACGTCATTTCATTATTTATCGGGGCTCGACATTATGTATCATGATGATAATTTTATGGGGTATAGAGAAAGAGAAATTAGATTCATTTACGTTTTGTTTCTATGAAGTTTATGTACATTGACAACACGAGCGTCTCTCTCTTGTCGTCATTTCTTACTAGTTTTGTTTTTCCTCTGAATCATCATGATGTCATGTCAAAGAATAGAAGAAAAAAAACCCAAGGAGAAAAGAGAGCGGTAGAAATGCTATATAAAGACGGTATACGAATGCATTTATTCTCTCTCACTTCCTCCTGTTACCTATATTTGAGAGAAGCAACGACCATTACAATAATATCGACTGTGAAGCGCTTGATTTCATGAACATATATCTACGAGACATCTGCCTATAGATTTTCATAGTAGAGTCAATATTTCATTTATTATTATTTCTACAATTCAAATCTTGAAAATCAAGTCTTATCGCCTAACATCTTCTTGTAGATAAAGGTATTTTTTATGATAAAAATATTTTAAAATAGATTATTCATATAATCTATAGAATTATTAGGTACTTCTTTTCTATACGAGAGAGACGTTTTAATAATGTAATTCAAAACAATAAGAATGCTCTACTTCTTTAATAATAGTAATAACATTAAAACGCAATTATATTACCGAGAGTCTTATTTTACATCAGTAAAACAATTCTTTTTCTTCTTCGCCTACTTGAGAAGAAAAAAAATAAAATTGAAGTTTTTTTTTTTTCTATTTTTCTATCTTTTTACGTTATTCCGTAGGTTATAATTTTACTCATTGAAGCGAAACCTCAGCAAATGTGAGTGTATCCCACTTTCGTCTCTTTCTCGATTAATAGTTTGCTTTTCACTCTTTTTTTTTCAATATAAAATGAGGTAAAAAAGAGCACGAAATAATATTTTTTTGTTTTTCTGCGTTCTTTATTAGTGGTACTTTTTTATCGTTTAAAGCCGAAAAGACACAAATAGTATTATAAAATTCTTAAAGACAAAAATAACCTTATGTTTTTTTATTTTATTCTAGAAATTTACAAAAGAAAAGGGCAGAATAATGTTTTTATCCTAGTCAACGCCATCGGATATCAGAATCACATTCGTACGAGCCAAAAGAAAGATTGTTGGTGATATAAATATATGTGTGTATAAGTGAGCATCTATCGACAACAACAAAAAACAAGACTAATATTATTACCAACATCACCATTACCACTACATTATCATCATCAGAAGAAAAAACAAGTACAACTACGTCAACGAAGGGTGTGTAACGAAGGAGGACGTGACAAAAAGCGTTTAACTTAGAAGAAGAAAGAGAAAAAAAAGAAAAATATCTTGCATTCTAAGTACTTGTTTCATCAACACGGGTATGTTTTATAGTGAAGAGGAGCACAACCGCACTGTCGACCCACTTGACGAATTACAACATTCATTTGAATCAACAATAACAACAACAACACATGGAACAACAACTGCAACAAACTCATTCGAACTTGGACATATCACCTCATCTGACTTTGACTCGATCGGATTCGACCTCGAGTGTGATTTTGGACGACGAGATTCATGGGGAATCGATTCATCTTCTTGCGCCGCTGTTCGTGAACCGCAGTGTTTCACTACGTTCACTCCTGAAGACAAGTGGCCTATTTAACGAAGGTAATTTTATTATAAAAAATATTTGCAAAAAAAATATAATTTCTTAAAATTAAATAGATATGGAATCATCCGACAAATTGAATGAGATTTTTGCAGATGGTTCTGAATTTACTCTTCATCGTCTTTTAAGCGATTTTGGTGTTAATGATTTGAATATCGATATGAATGACTTAGTCAAATTCGATCCAGTTAAACTACTTGATGCCAAATCTTTTGGCGACTTTGTAAGTAAAAAGAAAAAAAACCCAGTCCTTGTTTTTTTCTTTTCACTATGAAATTTCGCAATTATTTTCTATGAATCATTGTTTTTTGTCATATAGTTACAATATGATTCATTCGATGAAATCAATACATTAAATGATATTCAATCAAATCACCTTGAAAGTAATTCTTCACCTGCATTAGCTTGTTCATCAGGATCATTCTCTGAACTTTATCCATCACCATTGGAACTACCAACAAAAAAAGAGTTCCAAATGGAACAAAATCAATTAAAAATGGAACCTGAAAATCCAACATTTTATACTGAATTAAATTCATTTGATAATTTTGTACCTACACCATCAACATCAACTGCTATCTCTCAAGAATTCAATTTTGATCCATGTATAGTGGATGCTATTGAGCATGATTATGGTTATCTTTCTAAACGATCAACAATTATTGATACACCATCACCATCACCAACAGTATCCAAACGTACATCAACACGTGGTGGCCGTCGTACATCATCTCGACTTCAATCCCGTGCTGCATTGTTTGATATTAAACAAATCTTTAGTGATGATTCATGTTCAACATCGGCATTATCTCCAAATAGTTCTGTCTCAATGAAACGAACAAAACATGCACGTCATATTAATCGTGCTATAGATATTGAAACAGAAGGTGATTTATCATATTATTTGGAAAGACGTCGAAAAAATAATGAAGCATCGAAAATGTCTCGTGCAGCACGTAAACAAAAATTCGGTGATATGGATTCTCGATGGTAAAAAAAATACTAAAAATAAATTTATATAATAATTAAATGTTGTCTTTTTTATTTCAGTGCCGAATATGAACGTATCAATACTGAACTTCGTTTAAAAATTTCAACACTCGAAATAGTAACAGCTAATTTGAAAGATGGTCTTATTCATACATTTCAACGCAAAGGTGGTGTTAATCCAAAATGTTGATCATACATATGTATACACATGTGTTTGTATGCTTTCTTTCCCTCTCTATCGACTCTTCATTTCGTATTTGTCAAATATTTAACTATATTTTTCTATATTTCACTGAGCATTCTTTTCCGAGTGATTGCTTTTTTCTTTATGTTAAGTCGAGAGGCGCAGAAGAGTTCGTTCTGGTAGTGTGCAGTGTATGTATATATACCTATATATATGATTCTCCTCTATTATACTATCAGTTTCATGAGATCCACATGTGTGTTTTGTGTGTATTCTACTTGATCTTCTAATGAGAAAAAAATTAGAACAAAATATCAAAAAAACAAAAAAGTAGACAAAAAAAAAAAGTTTTTTTTTTGTTTTATCTCTGTTTTTCTTGCTTTTACTTTTTCTTACAAACTCGATTTGTCGAGAAAAAAAAAAGAAAAAAAAAATGATAAATATTTTGATGTGTCTATGCATTTGTGATATGTTTTGTTTGCTCTCTTTGTATTGTTTTCTTATGTTTATATATTATTGAATGTCATGAGGGCAAGTTTGATGATAATCGTGATTTATTTTTTGTCTATCCACTATCATCAACATTAGAATTAACTAATAACTTTTCTTTGTTTTTTTTTTGTGCTATTCATAGTCCGTTGTTTTGCTTGATATTTTTTTGTATACAAAACAAAATACATACTAGAATAAAAAACAAATTGCAAGATTGAATTATGAAAACATACACATATGACTTTTTATATTAAAAAAACGTAAAAATTCTTTTAGATGGGTTCTATTAAAAATAATATTATTCATGATCATATCTATTTATCAAATTCAGAAAAAGAAAAAAGTTGTAATAATTTGTCAGATACTCCACGTCGTAAAATTCGTAAAAAATGTGATATTGAAACTGAAGAAGATCGTGAAGAATATTTCCGACGACGAACATTAAATAACGCATCATGTCGAGTATCTCGTATTCATCGTCGATCAAAATTAGATATTATGATTACGAAATGTGTTGAATATGAAGATTTAAATGGAAAATTAAAATTAAAAAATTTAATTTTATCACAAGTCATCAATCAATTAAAAGATCATTTACGAACTTTAGTTTCGAATGAAAACAAGCCAAATTAATTATATATTAGTTGTATATACAAGATGCTTTTATTTTATTTTATCTGAAGAACAAAGAGAATATAGAATTAAGTCGAACAATCGGTCAATTTATTTCTCAAGGGAATTGCATGTTGATAGTGTGACTGCAGATCTTTTTTTTGTCTTGTTTTTAAATGATGTATATATTTTTTTTATTTCATATAAAAAATGATAGATTGTATCCAGCTGAATGTTATTTCTTTTCTTTTTGACTAACATTGCTATGTTTAAAGTATACTATTGATGATCATGATAAATAGGAGTGATTAAATCAAGCGAACGAGACGACTGTATATATATGTAAATTTTGAATTTCCTCTCTTTCTCCCCTTTGAAATGGACACTTATGTTCATGGTCTAGGTCGTGTATACTGGTCTATGTTTTATTTTCTCTTGTGTTTATGACGGCTTTTTTTTCTCATACATATATATATGAATATACAGAACGCAAATGCATTACTCATGCGATGTTCTATATTGATACGAACAATAAGAGAAGAAAAATCAGAGAAAAAGAGAGAATAAGGCCACTATAAACTCTTCGTTCGGATATTGTATATGTATACATATTATTTGATGAGAAATAGAGTCATCTTGATGAAACATCTGATCTACTAGCTCATTTATTCATACGATCCCATATGGATACACTTATTCTCGATCAAACATCTGCAATTTATCTTCAAGATTTTCGTACTGAACCTTGTCAAGTATGTGGAGAAAATGCTAGTGGATGGCATTGTGGTTCGATTACATGGTTTGTATTGTCTATAATATTACTAAAATGAAATATTTCTTGAAAAAATTCTAGTGAAGCATGTAAGAAATTTTTTCTTCGATCTGTCAATGATGAATATCGTAAATATAAATGTATAAAAGATAAAAAATGCCCTATTACACGTACAACACGAACTCAATGTCAATATTGTCGTTATACAAAATGTATTGAAGTTGGAATGAAATTATCAGGTAAAATTTTCTATTCTGAAAATTATGTTTAAAAAATTTCAAAAAAAAATAGAAGGAAATTCAAATCCAAAAATTGAAGAAATTTTTAAACAAATTCCATGTGCCGTATGTCAAAAAGCATCATCTGGAATACATTTTGGGGCCACAACCTGCGAAGTAAACTTGAGAGTGTATATTCTTTTATTTCAATAATAAATTATTTATTAAGGGTTGTAAAGGTTTCTTTCGTCGTACAATAAAAGAACGTATACCACAACGATATAAATGTCCAGAAAAAAATAATTGTGAAATTAATTATTTAACACGAAGTGCTTGTCGAGCATGTCGCTTTCAAAAATGTCTTACAGTAGGAATGTCAATTGAAGGTTCACGTATCGGACGACAATCTAATTTATTCAAACATAAAATGGTTGAAATGCAACGTCGAGGATTAATACGTTCACAATTACATCATGTTATTGCTCTAAATTCAACTAATTATCATTACAATTCATCGAATCGAATACATAATAATAATTCAAGAAAAAAAATTACAAATAGTACGATTAATGATACTGATGGTAAGTAAGATTCAGATAGAATTTTTCAATCGTTATTATTTTTTTTTTTAAATGTCATGAGTTTTTATCTTTTTCCCATAAATGCTATGCGTACACTACAATCCACAATGCTGAGATATCATTTCTTACAGTTAGTATCTTAAATTAATTGAGAAGTCATCGAAGTTACTTCTTATAAATAATTCTGCGTTCGCCATATATCAAAACCTTACGTTGGTATTTATTCGGGTACAAAATAAAATGGTCAGTTTTTTATTCAAAATGATCAGTAAAAGCGATCAGTAGTTTTATTATGAATTATCAATAAAAATTTCAAACTGGGTGTGGGTGTGGGTGTGGATAGATAAGAGATGGATACTCACATCCACAGGCACATTCACACCCACAATCGCAATCATACCCACACCCACACCCATCTCGGCAAAAATCTAAGCAACGAAACGAGAGTACCATTTTCCTTGAGAAACATTTCATCTATTGATAATTTTTCAGAAAAATAATTATGTTTTTTCTGTCTAGAATTATCATCATATGTTCAATCTGCAATGGTATTAAATTGTGAAGATAAATTGGAAGTTCATTTATTACAAAAAATATCTGAAGTTGAAAATGCTTATATTAATTATCTCAAAGTATATTAAATTTTATAAAATATATTTTTATTAATTTATATTTAAGGAACTTCCATTTTGTTCAAATGAAACAAATGATCTATGGGTTACATGTGCAACACAATTAAATGAATATACTGCAAGAGTTAGAGATTTTACATTGAATATAACAGATTTTTGTATTTTAAATTCTGATGATAAAAATTTATTAATCGATTTATCAACTCATTCAGTTATAGTTCTATGTCTTTGTTTGCAATCATCTCGTTTTCAAAATTTAAATTGGAATTATTTAAATATTTCAATAAATTCTACATATGGTCAATATTTACAACAAACATTTCCATTCTTATTTGATTTAAATCAATTAACATATTCAATGGAAAAAGAATTTCAGTTATTAGAACTTGATGATAAAGAAATTGCTTTATTTATTATCTTACTTATTACTTCTATTCGTAAGTAAAAAGTTTTACAAAGAAAAAATAAATGTTTTTTGTTTTTTAGCAAATAGTAAATTCAAAGAAATGGAAAAAATTCAAGAAGATTTCTTTTGTATTTTATATGATTATATGTCAGGTAAAGTTCTTTATAATAAAAATAGATATTAATTGAATATTTTTAGCTAAACGTGGTATTCATAATACAGATTATTTTATTTTAACAGTTCAAATTCCATTTTTACATCGTATAAATAGTATAATATCAACAAATTTAGTCAATTTAAAATATTCATCATTATCCATATAATGAAAATATGATCTTATTGTTACATTTAGTTAATCAATTCATCTATAATAGTATTTCGAATATTTTCTTTTTTTCTATGTAAATTTTTATGTCTAATATTAATAAAACATTTATTACATATATCTAGGAGTCTACATTCTTTAAATACATGTCATTATATTTGTTCGAAACGAGGTTTTACTTGTAAATAATTAATTATTTCACATGAAAGAGGATTAATTTTACTTTGTAGAATGGATAATAACAAATGAGACATAATTAAGTAACAAATAAACGGATGAATATTACTGTTCTACTTCTAAAGCTCTGACCTATTAATTGATTGTATTACCCTACTCTACAATTATACACTATGATTAAGTTAATAAGAATCAATGTCATATTTTATGAAAGATGAATTTCTTTTTACCAATAATTTTCGTAGACAGAAAAATAAACTATCTAATTTATTTAAAGGTGTTTTTATTGTGTAGAAATAACAATATTTCTAATTACTTCCAAGCAGGCGATTAAACTTCCGAAGCTTATTATGTTTTAAATAATGACTCTAATACAGAAGAAAAAAATTCTAATTAAGCAACCTCATATTACTACTAATTATCATCGAAATCTAGACGATGAAAATATCATTAGGATAGAAATAAAAACGAAAGTAAGACTGATCAGTTCAATAAAAATTTTACCAAGATTCATGAGGAATTAGATTTTTATCAATATATTATTAAAATAATGTTTTAACAATAAAATTAATCGATGTGAAATATCTTAATTTGATTTATTATATAATAAAATAAACAAATTTTGTATTTTGCCTCGAAGCAATTTTTTTCTAATATTTCAATAATCACTATGACGAAACAATCATTTAAATCGATAAAAATCTAATCACAGTGGTATCAAAATTATGAGGTAGTCAAAGTATAAGATGACACAATTATTTCATACAAGCTATTTTCTTTCACATATGAATCAGACAGTTAATCAACTGTCTACATTATGTTACTTTATACTGCATTGGAAAAATGTCTATATGTATGTATGATTAATAGTAATAGTGATGATCGACAGTTAAAAACGGAAGTTGCCGTTTTTCTAGATTGGTCGTTGACGAGCGATAGTTACAATTGTCCATCGAGTTCCGCACGCAAGGCATAAGAGAAAGAAAACGAATCATTCAAGCTTCCATTTCTCGAATGTAAAAATTGAGAGTAATTTCCAGTATGCACACAGAAACCTAATTGCCCGAGAGTTGTCGCGCGCGTGCCGACTGTCATTAAGTTTTTTTTTCTCTCTCTCTACTCACACATATCTATCCATTACAACAATCATAACTACTCTGTCTCTGTCTCGTTTCCACTCGAATGTCGATAGATGATTGTATGAGATGAACGCGAAAGGAAGCTCATCATGTCAGCTGGCTTGACGAATGAATGCCGGAAGACGACGATCATCTCGATTTTAGACACTAGTAGTCATCTCGAAAGAAGCAGAAAAAATAGATCTACTGATTGGGTTGATCTAATGTATAGGCGTGAAAATGATTCTTTTACATATAAACGTACATACACACACACACCGATTCATTATCACCTTTTCACACAAGGATAAGAGAAACAACAGAAAGGCTCATGTTGAGTTTGTATTCTTCGAACAATTTTTCCTAATCAAGTGTGAATGAACAACATACATAGGTAGCTTTTTCAAACATGCATACACACACTCACACACTAACTAAAAGTGTCAAACGATGCAATGCCGTCTTGATCTTGATCTATTCAATCAGAGAGAGAGGGAAAGAAAAAAAACTAAAATAAGATCAAAACCATTTACAGATGACATCGAGAAAAGCTACAATAGTCAAATATCCGGTTGAAAGAAGATGACAACAACAACATAGAATTCCAACATCGATAATTCGCTCTTAATCATGCCTGTAATTAGCTAGTCCGCTTGCTCTTACAAGTCATTTATTTGTTACGTGAACAATCTATAGTATATGCATATGCACACCATGTCACCACTATTAATCGAATTAATCTACCTTTTTTTCTTTTTCTTTTTATCGGCATATAATATAGACTAAGTCTGTGATGATGAGTGAAGTATAAGAAGGTACTCCCACTTGACGGCTAATCTCAATCTTCTTCATCAATAGCATTCAATCATAAGAAAAGAACACGCACATATTTATGTATCCATTAGAGACAAATCGTGACAAACGTCCATTATCAAACAAATATTGACTCATGTTTAGTTTTTTATATTGAAGAAAAATATATTTCAGATTTTAATAATACGAAAAAAGAAAAATTATCGATAATAACATCAATAATTATGTCATTTTTATTCTTGTCGGTAAGAATAATGTATCTATATAATATGATTGATCTATAGGTTGGTTCGATGAGCAAAGACGAATTGAATTTGCCAGAAGGCTTGAAGATGAGTTTGATATCGCGACATACGTTGACTATCTTCAAAAAAAAAGAAAGAAAATAAGCGCATGTATGCGCCTACATCTATTGTAAATTAAAACAAGCTTGAACGGCTGCTGCCCACCGGTTGATAAGCATCGTTGGAGGCTAAGCTTCTTTCACACATCACCATAGGTGGGGAGTTCATATATGTATACGTATTTTAATCTCACGAAATAAAGATCGATAAGATTTTTTCTTTTGATCAAAATACATATAAAACTTTTAAACATGAAATATTCCAACGAAAATAAAAACCAATTATATCTATTTTTCGAATCATTAACAGTGATGATAGATTTGTCAATGTCCTCAATGAGGTAGATGAGGACATGGATCGATTAGCAACAATATCAGCTTGAATATGCATATATATATGTATACATATGTATGGTGAATGAATCGAAGAGCGCATCATGCACATGACACACCGTATGATGAATGTTGGTTTAATGACAAGTAACGACGACATTGAATCGTCATCATCAACAACAACAACGAGAAAAAGACAATCAGAAAAAAAAACCTTCGCACAGCAGGAATTCTTAATGAGAAATTAACCTTTTTCTCATATTAGGTATTTACTTTAATGAATGATTTCAACGATTATTCTTGTTTTTTTTTCTTCTTTCGAAAAAGAAATAATGATTAAATAGTAGTAGTTCTCTCTGTTAAACAGAAACCAATCTTCCATATTGCTGTGAATGTCTTTGATGATATTTTATCACAGAATGGTAGACAAATCGATTCGATTTTTGTATATTCCTTTGCTCATCATACATTTTTCACACGATTATAATTAAGTCGTATACCGAACAGGTAAAGCTTTGTTCTAAACCAATCATAGTTTGTCTCTTTTATCATCCAATCAAATATTTTTTCTCTCTGCTTCTCGAGGTCATATAAAATTTAGTTATAGAACCAATGGAAAAAAGAAAAGTTATTCTTCTTCTTCTTCATTCTCTCTCTCTCTTTCTGTTTCTTCCTTCTTTTCAAACATTTTTCCGATTTGAGAAAGAAAAAAATTACATGTTCATGTGTCACCCATCTCATCATTATCAGTTTGCATCCCGGTCGTCAACCTTCTAATTATTGAGAACGTCCTGCAACGAAGTCAGTTGTTTCGGGGTGGAGCTAAACATTAATGTTCTATTTTGTGAAACAAGGAAAAAAAAGTAAGAGAAAAAAAATTGAAGATTTGCATTGTATAACCGTTGATTACATGACATAAAAAACGTATAATTTCTTTTTTTTGTAGAGACAATTCTATAATTAACTTTTTTTCTCTTTAACTTGCCTATGATAAACTGCGCATATCTTATTTCATGGCAACATTGATGGCAACTAGTAACAACAACTCGGTAGGTTAGAGAAAAAAAAGACGACAACGTTTTTCGTCTATTTCGTTTTTATTCTGCTTGAATAGAAAAAAAGAGTCTGAATATAACTAAAACGTAGACACCCCGTTGAGTTGAATTCTATGGTCTCAATCAAGCGCGCACTACTCAATTACTATTGCTTATGCTTTGTTTTTGAACAAAAGAAGATGAATGAATGTACAAGAGATCATGTAACATTCAATATGAATTTCTTTCTTTTTCTTTTTTTGGTACAATATAGGACATGAACATGGCTGCTGTCAATCCATTGGCTATGTTAGCTGCACAATGTAATAAAATTCAATCGTCCAATACAACGATTAATAATCATACACCATCATCTCTACCATTATTATCAGCAACAACAACATCCAGTCGCTCAAATAGTCCTCCATCATCACCACCTAAAACAAGTTTTTATGCTTGGAAAAAACCAATAACAGCAAGTCCACCACATTATCAATCAACACCAATGAATAATATTAATCATCATCAACATCCTCATCATCATCATAATTCTGAAATAGCTTCATCATTGGCACGTATAAGTCATTATGAACATTCTTTATTGAATGGTAATGGTCATTTAAAAGAGAATACAACAATACCTCCATCAAATCCAACATCAGCACAAGCAGCTTGGCTTGATATTCATCATCATCATTCATGGTTTGCTGCTACGCAGACACCGCCCCTTCTTAATAATAACAATGAACAACAAGCAACTCATCAACCACCACCACCACCACTGTTTTCCACTGCACCTAATGTTCAATATGCACCTCATGGACATCATCATGTTCAACCAACACATTATAATGATTTTCTTTCTGCCGGTCAGCATTATGCCGATTCATATCGTCATGAATTTCGTTTACTTTATTCACCTGTTGTTCCACCACCACCAACAACACTATCACAATCAACACCATCATTTGCATCACATACACCATCACCACCATCAGCTCAAGCAACAACATCATCACCAACTACAACAAATAATTCGAACAGTTCACCAAAAAATACAATTTCAAATAATTTAACAAGAAATGGAAAACAACCAAAAGCCAGTCGAGCTCAATGTGATTGTCCTAATTGTCGTGAAGCTGATCGTTTAGGTTTTGTTGGTGGAGCTAATTTAAGAAAACGAAATATTCATAGTTGTCATATACCTGGTTGTGGTAAAGAATACAATAAAACATCACATCTCAAAGCTCATTTACGTTGGCATACAGGTAAATAAAATAATATGCATATATATATATATAGATAGATAGATAGATACACATAAACTAGAGTTTCCATTTTCACACTTCATATATACATAATTATAAACGTTGTCATCCACTTGTTCTTGTCGCGTGTATTATGTGAATCAAATTCCATAATATTTGGAAAAAAAAGCAATAGAAATATAAAAAAATGTCAATTGACTTCTGACACGCATATTGATAAGAGAATAACTTGTGAATATTTCTTTAAGGAGAACGGCCATTTGTTTGTAATTGGTTATTTTGTGGAAAACGATTTACTCGTAGTGATGAACTTCAACGACATTTACGAACTCATACAGGTATGAAATGTATATTCATTATGTCTGACACCCGATCATTTGCTCATCTTCAGTCCATTAAAAAAAATAAACTACTATTCGATTTATCTTGTCCGCCCACCTTGAAATGACCACTATTGCCAAGGCTAATCGTGAGAGAAATAGGGACATATACGCGATAATTAACTTCGAACGAATACCTATCGGCCAAGTCTATTATTTATGTGGAATGAATCATTCATGCGTGATACATATGAACATTGACATAGAGAGAGAGAAAGAGAGAAAAAGATGATCATAGGTTAGAATGTTAAACAAGAAACATCAATCAATCAATCATATGAAGAAAAAACTTGTCAACAAGATTTTTTTTTTCTCATTTTATATTATTTGATAGTTAATCTTGGCATACGCCCTTGTCATAATGATATAGATCATTCATTATTATATTTAGGTGAAAAACGATTTGCATGTCAAGTTTGTGGAAAACGTTTTATGCGTAGTGATCATCTCAATAAACATGTATGTTTAATTTGATTAATAAGAAAAACAAAATTTTTTAATATGAAATTTGTTTTTTATTTCAAAGGTTAAAACACATTCAATTAATATAAATGGTAATTTAAATGATGAACATAGAATGAAAAATCTTGATTCTGATCCAGAAGAAACAAATCGTGACCAGCATCATCACCATCAACATCATCATCTTCCACATCAAGCTTTATTGCACATGCATCATCAACGATTTATGGTTGCTGATATTAAAGCAGAACCGAGAATGAGCAATTAAAAATAAAGATTCTCGACGACATTTTCTTTTTCGAATATTTTTCTCCTCTTCTTTTTTTTCTCTTCGTTTTTCTTCTGCGCACTTTTTTTTCTCTCATGATCATGTACCTGTAGTGAAGATATGTGAAATACAACAAAAAAAAATTTAATTATTATATTATTATGTCAAATCACAGATGTAATTCATGTAAATATTCATTTTTAATCAAAATAATGTTTCATCAATAAGAAGAAAAAAAACCAGATCTAACAGATACTATTTTAAATCACATATTTATATAATGTTCAAAAAACAAAAGCTTATCAGTCTGTTAACAGAATGTCGTTTTCAAAACTACTCTTTCACCTATACTATATATTTGGATTTCTTTTAAATTTTCATACTATATCAACTTGTCTTATACTTAATGATGAAATTTTTTGTAAATCATCTAATTTTTATCATTATAATCCATCATCAATTAATAATAGTGTATTAATATCTCGTTCAACATTTCATTTAACAAATACTTATTATTCCGGTATTCTTACTGATAATATTCATAAACTAATTATTGATGAATATCCATATAAAACATTTCAATTCCCATTTAGTTCGTCATTAACACTTCATAGTTTATCAATTGAACATACAAATTTAAATCTATTTCCAACATGGTTATGTACACATAATAAAAATTTATCATTTATTGAAATTGATTATTCACATATTGAACAAATATTAAAACATGATTTAAACCTCTGTTCAAATCTACGTATATTACGTATATCAAATTCATATTTAATACAATTTACAAATTCGTATAATATTTCCATCTCAATAGAATATTTATATTTAAATAATAACAATTTAACTAAAATCTCCTATGAAAATGGATTAAATTTATATCAATTTCCTTATTTACATATTCTGGATTTATCATATAATCAAATAAAATCTACCACATCCGAAGACTTTAATCAAACATTTTCTTTAACAACACTTTATTTATCATATTGTAATTTAGAATTATTTCAATTGAATAATAAAAAATATTTAACATCGTTAGAAATTCTTGATTTACGTGGTAATAATAATTTACAAACGAATAAAAATTGGTATGATTATTTACCTCATTTAATGAAAATTTATTTTCCATACGCACATTTTTGTTGTCATTTTAAAAATGAAAGAAATTTACTAACAAATGAAAATGAAAAAAATCTATTTTCAATATCGTTTCATTCCGATCCAGTTTGTTTTCCATTACCAGATCAAATGACACCATGTGAATCATTATTTTCATCAAATTTTAGTCGATTAATCTTTTTTCTGATTGTATTTATTTCTGTTATATCAAATCTTACTGCACTTATTGTTACAATATTTCGTTTAATAACATCATCTTATAATCGATGGTCAATATCAACATTATTCAGTTCAAATTTAGCTTTAGCTGATTTTATTTCATCGATTTATCTCATTTTTATTGGTATTATTGATATACATTTTCATGAAAATTTCTATATTAAAACACAATTATGGACAAAATCATATTTATGTACATTTGCAGGATTTATTTATATATTCGGAATACAATCATCCATTTATGCATTAACATTATTAACATTTGAACGTTTTTATACAATTTTATTTTCATTTAAACGTCAAACACAATGGCCATCAAAATTTACTTTAATAATTATATCACTGGGTTGGTTTATAAGTCTCATAATTGCATCATTACCATTAATTAATATTAATAATTTCCATGCTAATTCATTATGTGTACCATTTCGTATAGAAAATTTATTTGATCGATTCTATTTATCATTATTAATTATAGCTGATCTTTGTTTCATTGGTATAATTATAACATGTAATGGTCTTATATGTTTTAATTTTAGTAAATCACATGTTCATACATTAAATGATGCACGAGCAACATTAAAAATTCTTACATTAGTTATTGCTATATGTATAAGTCGATTACCATTGATAATATTTATTTTTTTTGCTTTAATTATTCATCCGAATTCATCAAATAATGTTAATAATTATGGTTTTCATTTTAATAATATTAAATTAGCTATTCTTTTTTTACAACCATTTAGTTCATGTTTTAATCCATTTATGTATTCATCTTTATCAACATTTAAATGGTCAACAACAACTGGTTTTGAACGACCAAAACCAAATAGAAAATCAATGGAATTTTCTCGATTTCGTTCGAAATCAGTTGGTTTTAAACGTGGTTATCATCCATTACGTATGATGTCGATAACATCACTTGACTATCGATTTTCTTCATTAACAGATACCTCATAAATTACTTTTTTATTGTCTTTTGATGTTTGTATTTTATTACTTTATTCTTATTTATGCCTCATCAAATTATACGATTAAAAAAAGTTATTATCATGCGATAAATCTCATTGATTAGATTGTCACGATCATAGTTAATTTGAATTGACTCATAAAAAATAAATATGCATTCACTTTATGAAAATAAAGAATGCCCGATTTTTTTTCCCGAGAAAATCAAACTAACACTTATTTGAGTCATTGAAAACATACTGTCAAATATTAATGAAACATGTTATGTCAATCAGTAGTTTAATTAACTAATGGACATCTATGCTTTACACAAAATATGAGAATATCTAATAATGTTTATATCGTGATTTTATATTTTCAATGTAGTTTTGAACTTTGTTTTATTATGTTAATCAAATATCTATACATATTAGATTTATTCATGCTGTCATGACTAATATTAAGAATAATAAAGAATCGTAGACTGATAAGAAAACAAAAATTCGTTAATTTCGACTTTTTAAAATGGATTAATTCGACCAAGTGATAAGAATTCTTCACGAGATTTTGGATCTTCACGAAAGACTCCAAGCATTGCTGATGTTGTTGTTCGTGAATTTACTTTTTGAGCACCACGCATAATCATACACATATGACTAGAGAAATATAAATCAATAGATTGTTTTTTTTCTTTGGATTTCGATACTTACAGACATTCAACAATAACAGCTACACCTCTTGGTTTAATTGCTTCAGCAATAGCTTCTGCTATTTGACGAGTCAAACGTTCTTGTACTAGAATATAAATATATAAAAATATTTTATCATTCTTTTAATAAAACCTACCTTGTAGACGTCGACTAAATACTTCAACAATTCTAGAATAATATAAAGATTTCAATTTTGTTTTGCTTGAAAATAAATAAATTTCAATACCTTGCTATTTTACTTAAACCAAGTACTCGTTTATTGGGTAAATAACCAACAGATACTTTACCGAAAAAAGGTACCCTATAAAAAAGACAGAAAATTATGAATTCAATGAAATTGTTTTTGTTACTTACATATGATGTTCACATAAAGAATACATATCAATTTCTTTAACAACAACCATATTTTCACAGTCTTCATCAAAGATAGCATCGCTAACAATTTCTCGAATCGATTGTTCATAACCTTTTGTGAAAAAAACTAATGCCTAAAATAAATCGATATACGTAAATTGAAATATTCAAAGAAAATGTATACATACCTCAGCAGCACGTTTAGGTGTTTTAAGAAGTCCTATAAAACAAATTTTTTTTGACAGAAAAATTGATAAAAATAATTTTTACCCTGTCTTGTTGGATCTTCTCCAATACTTTCCAAGATAATTTCATAACTTCGACTCATCGTTTGAACACGCTGATCGCGTACTAATTTTGTATCATCCTCACGTAATGCTTTTTCATCGAGTACACTGTATTTACGAGGAGCATTTGTAGTTCGATCACTATCACCATTGTCATGATTTGAACATGTACATGATTTTACTGAACGTACGGTTAAATTTACTGAATCATCTATAAATTAAATACACAAACTATATTTATTGAAAAAAATCAAATTTTGTTTACGTGGTAAATCTTGATTAACTTTCATTATTGTTCTTAATTTCGATGTAAATTCAAATAAATGACACTCTCTACTCGTTGTTGAATCAATAAATACAATATCAGTAGACTGTGACGTCATTGAATTCATAGATATTCAGCTTAACTAATAATCCGATTTATCACAGTTGTTTTTATCTTGCTCTCTCTCTCATTCCTTTCTTTTTCAATTATTTTCTTAGATCAACGAGGACGGAAACCGTAACAAGTAGACAATGACAGGAAATTTAATGATACTATTAAAATTCATGTTCTCTCTCTCTCTCTGTCTTATCTATAGATAAGTATAAGAAACTGATTGACATACGTAATCAAAAGCTATTATCATTTTAATAAAATTTAACATACCAGATTCGACATCTTCATTTGACTGCATTGCTTAGAAAATGTTTGACTATTTTATGATTTTCTTTTCGAATAATAATTGACCTATACTTTTTTTTATTTTTTTGTAACACAAAGAAAAGATAAGGCAGCATATACAACCAGCTGGTGCCATTTTAACTATAAAATGTATAATATAATTCATATGACTATTTATTTCATGTTGTCGTCGTTGTCTACCAGAATGGTCTAGGTTCCTCTCTTTCTCAGACATAATAAATCTAATAGAATTGCTTATTGAATTTTTTATTATTCTTGCATTATATATATATATATATTTTTATACTTTCTCTTCGTTCTATTGATGATCATAGTATATTTATTGTTAGGATTATTTTCCTTGACATATAGTAATTTCTCTTTATACGTTTATGTTTTTCTTTTTTCAACAAAATTTATTCTTTTGATTATTTCCACATCAATTGTATTTCTATCTTGTACATCAAAGAATACGATGACAAGATAGACAACAAAAACTAACTGATCGATATAATGATTAAAAAAAAGAATATCTTAGGCTGTCAAAGATCTTATCTGGTAATTTGATTCAATCATTTCCATTCGTCTATTTATAATTATATTCATACATTTGACTTTTTAAAGAAAAAGATCAGATGTCAAAAAAACGGAAGATAGCACAATAGTTCTCTGATGAAGAAGAAGAAGAATAGAAGTATTTAGATCTTTTTTTTATATTTTTCTTGATTAATAATTAATTTAAATATTTTGTAGACTTAACTATATATATTGTTGAATGATTATCAGGAGCTTTAAACGTCCCAATAGTTGTTCTTTTGTAATAAATGATTGTAAAACATAAATGATGAAGAATCTCAGAAATTGTACTTGAAAAAAAAAGAACAATATGATAATACTATTGTTATTAGGCATTATTAAATAAAACAGTTCAATCACCTGCCAAAAGTTTTCACTAATAAATAATATAATATTTTTAAATAAACTATATGGTTATTATTTATTAATCTTTAATTATTCCACTCGGTATAAATCTAAAGCTAAAAACTAAAAAAGAATAATACAGAAAGCAAAATTTATTTCTTCTTCTTCTTCTTCTTCTTCTCTTCCAATTCATCGAGTAGTTATTGTAAATACATCAACAATATTTTCTCTTTGCATGCGACGTCATCATTTGTTCTTGGTGATGTTGCCGTTCACTATTCCTTTCCGATTCTATATATATGTAAGTGGATTCGATGGTCATGCCGCCCAACAAGACAAACGGCTCTAAGCACATGAGCCAAAAAAAAGAGAAACTTATTTTTTTTTTGAATCGAATAGTAGTAACATCATTCTTGACGACTTTCTAACAAACGACGTAGATTGAACGAGAAAGAAAAAAAGAACTAGGACAAGAATCGAGAGGCGGCAAAGCAAATCTAGCGCTATCAAATATCTTTCATACGACTTTTTTCCTCTTTTCCGATCAGATCGATCAAGAACTTCCCTAAAAAAAATATGCCATCGGTATTTTGACGAGCTTGTTTTTTTTCGAACATTATTTATTGAGTAAAAGCAAAGACTAAGAATATTCTACGCTAAATCTCATTGATTGTTTTTATAAGTATCGAATTTATATTTACTATGATATCAGTATAGATATGCTTTTAGAAGAATAATTAGTTTTATTAGAAATATTGAACAATATTTCTTTGTCAATTAGATATAGTACGAAGAATAACAACAAAATAAGAAACAATGACCTATATGGAAAATTGTGAATAGATTCGAATTTCTTTTCTTTAGTAAATTGGTTTCGTTCTGTTTTTCTATAGAACATATGTATTTACCTTGATTAAATTTTTTCCTATTGAATAAGCATTAATTTGTTTTATTATAATTTACTATTCATATGTGGGGTGACTGAAAGCTTTTTTTTCTCTTCTTGTTTGTCTGAAAATATTCTCAATCCAAAAGAAGAAAAAAAAAAGAATGTCTATAAAAATTATCTTAAAGAATATTTTTTCTTCTTATATTTCCATTAGATCGTATGGTTTTTTTCTACTTATGTCTCGTTTTGATCGATCTACTGCCACCAACACTTAAAATATGAGATAAAAAAATAATGTTTTTTTTATATATATATATATGTTTGGTCGACATAAATATAATGATACCAAACACACACACATATATATATATATATATATATTATAATAATAAACTGGATGTAGGCAGTTTTGTTTTTTGTTCATCCATTTTTTCTATGGTTGCTTCCTTTTTTCATTACGATTATCAGAGAAGAACCATGCACAAGCACACGCACTCATACTGACAGTAATGTTGTTGCTTGTAGAATGTGCTATGAAAGAATAAGATAGTTCTCTATCCGAATGAGAGTGAAATGTGTAAGCAAGCAAAAAAGGAAAAAGATACCGTTGAGTTGTCAGTAGCAGGAATAGAAATAGTAATAGCAAAGAAAGGCAGAATAAAGAAAAGAAAGAATAGCAATGAAGGCAAAACGAGATTCGTGTTGGGAATGAACATATATGTTACCATTCTTTTAAATTGTCACATCAGTTTTTTACTCGACTCTTTTGTTTAACAATGCATTTTGTCATTACTATTTTATTTCTATTCTAGGTTTTAGATTGATTTTAGTTATATTTATTGAATTGTATATATATATATAATTAATAAATCATCATGGCTTCATTTATCATGAAACAAATGATGGGCTCTCAGTTAGATAAAGTTAAAGGTATGTGTTTTGTGTTTTGTTGTTGTTGCTATATTTAATATTTATGTTGATCATTGACTTTTAAGTATGTTTTTAGTGAGAAAAACGTCTAAGGTTAATTTACTGTTCGAGTGAAACAAATATATTTTTTATTATTTTTTCCCTTCTGTCCTCACTTCACATATCCTTTCTAACTATTTGCCTTTTAAACATACTCAGATCTACAATAAAATGCAAGACAGGAAATAAGTAAAGCGACAAATGGCCTCGAATTCATATATTTTTTTTCCTTGACTACTTGCCTGTATATTAGTATCTCATCAATAACACTCATTTCGAATAGTAATTTTAATAGTCAACATGATAGTATTATAGTCAAGACTACATATTTTATATGTAAGCCAAGAGCTGATTTGATGATGTTCACATCCGAATGAATTAGCAATTTCATTGAGCTTTTAAAAAAGAAATAAGAGAATAGAGCGAGATAGGGAGAGAGAGACAGAGACAGAGACAGAAAAACGAAGGATGGGGAAAGAGACTGATAGAGAGAAAGATAGATTAGTTTGTTGGTACTATGAGAAAAAAGAGAGAAACTCGTTCAGTTTACTATTAACTCATATATAATAAAAATGAGCAATAAGATCGAAAGTAAAAGTGAGTTCTATATGAAAAATTAATATTTCATTCTAATCGTTCAATGATATTTTTCTTATATTTATTATAGAATTGACTGGCGGTGATGGAGAGAAAAAAGAAGGTGGTGGTGCTGATGATGAAGAAGATCCAGAGGTAATATGAAACTACCAATATATTATTACATATTTTTTTCATATTTCTATTTCTATTTCTATTATTATTATTAAAGTATCTACTTAGTAATTAACATTTTTTTTCTCACTATTTCACATATAAAAAATATATGTCTGAAACAACAGACTAAGTTTATTATACTATTCAATTTTAATTATGTTTTGTCATAAGTATATTATTGTCGAAAGCTTTTGATGAACTACTCTTACTTGATTGAATCATCAATGAATCTTTTAGTTATATGTCATGCTATTCATTTTTCATATATATCCAGTCCTTTTCATGAGAAAACAAAACAAAATTTTGAATTCCAATTAAAATAGATTCATTCGCTGTACCTTTTCTACTCGAGATTACTATTTATCTATCTTTCCATTATTTACTTACTCTACCTCTTTATTCTATCCTGTTTTCTATCACTCTTTTTCTATCTCATTTTTCCAAATAAACGTTCCAAATATATAGCCTTTCTTTTTGATAATATAACAAAAAGAAAAAGCCGTTTTATATAGTCCCGCATCTCTTCAATATACACAAATTTATGAGTTTCAATATCTTTTTACAATAATGAAATCAAACAAATCAATGGATAAACTTAGTATTAATACACTTTTCCTATCAGCTGTTTCACCATCTCCAAATCGACGTTTTTCATTTATACCACCATTTACTAAATCTACACCATCATCACTTTCAACAACACCGACAAACCTTCGGCGTAAGAGTATGATTGATTCACTCACAGTAAGTTGTAAATTATTAAGTAACCTGTAAAGAATAAGTTTTTTTTCTATGTATTCATCTAGTATAATTACACTACTTAGAATGATTAAAAATATTTACTAGGAAAACAAAAATAAATTTGCTTTTATTAACTATTTAGGTCGCTGAAGCTCGACGTGAAGCCGATGAAAAACGTACAGCAAAATATGCCAAAATGGAACGTCAACGAGAAGAAGTTCGACAAGGAATTAGAGAAAAAGTAAAATAAAGTCAATATGTTTTTTGCTTCATAGAAATCATTACATTTGTCTATTAAATAATTATCATAGAGAATAGATCGTTAAGATATACAATTCAATGGAATTTGATAGTCTTTTGTTTAAGATTATCATGATATAACTAGAACACGCTATTTTTTATTGTGATTTCATCAATTGTGATTATCAAAATTCTATATCTGAAAATGAATCTTAGATTATTTGCATATTTACTCTTCTTTTTTTTTATAAAATCGAATATCTCTGACTAACAATCATTTTTTTAATTCGATTTCTTTTTTTGAATAGTATAATATCAAAAAAAAAGAAGAAGCAGCTCCACCAATTCCATTACCATGCGAAGGACGTTTAACTCAAGATAAAAAAGGACCTATTCCTTTACCAGATGATGATGATAGTAAGTTTTTTTTTCTTTAGAAAAATTCTTCTATATTTCTATTATTATTATTTAGGTTTTGATCCAATTAAAATGGCAACTGATGCATTGAATACTATCACTGAAAAACTACCGTTTAAATTGCCTTGGAAATAAGTTTATTTTTTTATACCCGTCAGATATAACAAAATTTTCTATGTCCTCTTATTCGTCTAACATGATACAAGAAGGAAAATATTTGATGGGTATTTACACACATATATATATACATATTCAATTATTTATTTATTTATTTTTGTTCGTTTTAATGAGCACCTACTCATCTATGTATTAGTTTTGTTTTGTGTAAACAGAGAAAAAAAAGAAACAGAATTTTAATAAATTAAACTATTGAACTTTGTTTAAATATAGTATCTGTTGTGTTTTGTACATATGATTTGATATAGTTTAATTGATTCTCATCCAAAAATAGAGCTATTAATCCAATAATAATAGCAATAACAATAGAAAATTTTAGTAAATTTTGTAAGAAAACTTGTGTTTGTGTAAATACATATGTTAATATACGTATAGGTAATGTAACGAAAAATGTAAATAAACGTGTAACTAATGTTATAACACGATAAAATGGATATGCTATACGATGAATTCGATTGATAAGTAATATATATCCTTGATATAATGAATAAAATGGAAAACAAATTGTTAATATAAGTTGAACAATATATCGTATACAAAAAGGTAATGATGATATCATATTATTGAATGTTGTTAATGAATAATGTAATACATGCATTAATTGAAATATACCACGTGTTAAATTATAGAAAAATCGTCCGAGTTCAACAAAACGATTTGATGTTGATGATGGTCGTGCATATGAATATCGAACGAATCTAATTGATAAGAATAATAATATTTAGTTATGATTTAAGAA
Source organism: Adineta steineri (assembly GCA_905250115.1). Taxonomy (NCBI): domain Eukaryota; kingdom Metazoa; phylum Rotifera; class Eurotatoria; order Adinetida; family Adinetidae; genus Adineta; species Adineta steineri. The sequence goes on from CAJNOI010000038.1 coordinate 243,173, forward strand.
AAAGTCGAACAGTAACTGAATGTCTCGTAAATCAATCAAGAAAATATATGTAATCATGATTAAAAAAAGAAGTAGTAGTTGGTTAGTATGTATGGTTTTGTTTGTAATCTCAATGAATACTCTCAAAAGAATTAATTGAACAAAGTTTTACCTTCCTCCTTTTCCATTAGGAACAAAACTAACATGTTCATCAGCAGACATTCTTTGAAAATAAAGATCGTAAAATAAATACCTTTTTTCTCTTTGTTTATTTTATTGATTTTTTATAGGATTAAAAAAGAACCACTAAATATAAGTTATCTATCATTGTCTGACATCTATGGAATGATTTTTTATGACTCGAAATTATATTAACCATCCATTCTTTCTGTTTCTCTCTCTTCTTAACATACGAACGAACGAAGAAGTAGACGATGTAGATTATTCTGTCAATCACTCTCGCTCTATAGATTAACTTCACTTGTTGACTTCAATTTCTTCGTCATTTGTTATTGTATATTTTTTATAATTTTTAATGGTTTTAAATCCATCTGAAATGACAAATACCGATGACGAATCACGTTGGATACATTCAGACACAGATCTTATATCAGGTCATGGTGTCAATTACAATGTCAATGTAATACCATTAGTGATTTTTTATTACTCATTGAAATTCACGTTTTTTTTTTTATCTTTTTATATTTTAAGTATATTGGCTCTGTTGAGGTACTTTGTTCAATGAAGACACTTGATTTTGATGATAGAACACGAGTTGCTCGTGATTCTATTCGTTTAGTATGTGCAGCTGTAGGCGTTGCATTACGAGAGCGACGTAAAGTAAATATATAGTTTTTTTTTTGAACTAATAAATATCCATTTAAACTTAGCCTGAATCATCATCACCTGTTCAATCAATGATAGCAACACAAGCAAATTTAACACATAGTCTTACACCTGTTCAATTAATCATTAGTACAGAAGCTCTTGTTCTTAAACGTGTAAATGATTCTCAAATTCTTTATTCACATCGTATGGAAGGAATTTCATTTGCAAGTGCTGGTGAACATGTAAGAATCTTATTGATTTTATTTAATTGATTTAATTGTTTTTTCTATTTTAAGGATACAAAAGATTATATAGCTTATGTCGCAAAAGATAATATGAATAAACGTGCATGTCACGTACTTTCATGTGTAGAAAATGAATCATTAGATGTTATTACAACTATTGGACAAGCTTTTGAATTAAGATATAATGAATATATGCAAACACAACAACAGCAACAAACGCATGAACAACAAGGGTATTGATGACTATAATTTAAAATGATTATTCTATTTATTAATTATTCATATTTAGAACATTAAAATCATCTGATCGTGATAGACAAATTCAACAAGTAAGATTTAATAGGATTATTTCTTTGAAAAATAATATAATTTCTTTTTCTCGATTATAGAAATCAGAGGACAATCAAGATCATTTTATTTCAAGCAACAATAACAACCCATTACAACAACAATCACAAGGTATCCTTAAATTTTCTATCTAGATATTAATCGGTATTGATAAATACTAATGCAGACATGTCCTTTTTCCATATGTTATACTTTATAGTTCATGGTCATTATTAGATAAGCATGTATTAACATAGTTACATATTTGATATATATATCACTGACATATTAGGAGAACGAACTACTCTATCTCTAATTTACAGACTTTATTATTATTTCTCGTTTGTATTTTGTAGTTGTTGACATAAACTTATATGTAGACGAATAATTTATCAGATAAATGTCTATTGCTTTTTTATGCAGACTGTTCAATGCTTGTAAAGCTTCTTTCGAGAAGACAAATATTATTATTTTTTATGAATAACAATTGTTTGTTTAATAGACTTTTATATTATAGATAAATGGAATACAATGAATAGTTCCGATGTTTACAAAGAAGATTGGTTTCATGGAAAGATTAGTCGAGAAGATGTAATATGATTTCAATAAATATTGAATCGAAATTTTTCAATTATTTCTTTTTTTGTTTAGGCTGAACATTTATTAAATCGTAGTGGTGATTTTCTTGTACGTGAAAGTGCGAAAATTCCAGGTCAATTTATTCTATCAGGTCGTTCTCGTGATCAATTTAAACATTTACTTCTTGTTGATCCTGAAGGAGTAGTAAGTCGAATTCTAAAATCAAAAAAACAAAAATTTTTCATTCGATTTTTTGTTTAGATTCGTACAAAAGATTATGAATTTGATTCAATTCAACATCTCATCACATATCATAAATCAGGCAATATTCCTATTGTATCTGCTGATAGTGAACTTCTTCTAAAAACACCCGTTCGATATGTTAAATGAAATTAGTTTAGAGTTTTATTTTTATTTTCAAAATTCTCACACGCACACGTAATTGTAGATAGCCGGCTTTGAACAAAACAAAAAATGAATATGAGCTTACACTATAGAATCATAATGTATATCTCGCCAAAATTTGCTCGAATTTTGTTGTGAAAACGAGCACTGCTATTTTGATTGAATAACTTTAAGTTTCAGTTTGTTTTTTCTTCTTCTGACGTAACTCGTTTATTAGAACAGTGTTATTAGATTTTGTTTTTGACTTCATATTTTTTTTCTCTCTCTCTCTCATACTTATTCTTGACAATATGAATTAATAGAAAATCCTTTACTTATTCATTCATTCATTCCCTTGTTTTGTCATTTTATTTATCTCTACTAACTAATCTGTTTCTTTTTATTTTGTGTCTATACATAAAATAGATATGTTCAATTCGATAAAAATAATAATAATAATAATAACATCTTTTTCTTTCTTGTCAACATAAATTACCATTTTGTATATAAATGATCATTATAATCACCACTACTATTATTATTATTGTTAGATTTAATTGTTGATTTTATAGCAAGTTTAATATCAGAATTTGTTATTAATTTTATACGAGAAGATTGAGAATAATTATCTTCAGATTGTTCATCATCATCGTCATCATCATCATCATCATCATTTAAATAATCTTGTACATCATCATTTGTTTTTAATGATAATTTTTTATCAAATCGTTTTGTATATTCTTCTACTGTTTGAGGAATTTCAATACCTTCTAATTTAGCAATTGCTTTACTCTTTTCAATTAAACGACTAAAATTTATTATTGAGTTTTTTTGTTCTGTAAAAAAAATTTTTTTCTTTTTACTCGAGTTTTTCTTTATATGTTCGATTATTAATTGGATCATCTTTATATTTTCGATAATCAATACTAGCATCAATATTCGCTGGTGAAGATATATTAGGTTCATTAAGCATTGAAATAATACTTAATAGAATAGATCGAACATTTTGTACAACACTCCATCGTTCACATGCTTGTTCTCCACTACGTTCATCTTCGCCTGGTTCATGAAGAATTGATATACATATTTGTCCATCAGTATAAACATTTGGATGCCACATGTCAGAAAGAAATTTTAATTTTGGTGGTCGATAAGGATAATCGACTGGAAATTTTAGTAGAGCTTTATAATAACCACCAGCAAAGAGTGTATTTGGTGCACCGAAAATACCTACATTCCAAGTAAAAAAATCATTTTGATCCGGTTCAACGATAAATCCTTCCGGCGGATCTTTAATTAAATCTGATAATTCATTTTTTAAAACTTTTAATGATCCATGTTGATGTGGATCAGTACTTGTCACGGATGTATTATACAACCGTTGATGATCATGATGATGACTACTATTAGTCATAAATGAATAAAATAATAAATAGAGAAAACGTGTTGATATTAAATAAATAGAAATTTTTATGACAAGAGATGTTAAATGGCGGGCAGAATTTTTCAAGTTTCTATTGATCTTTTTCATTTTTATTCTAGATTGAAATATTTCATCTACAATGGACAATCGAGTAGAGCAAACAATCGTAAGTTTATTGAGTCATTGTTTGTATAAATGATTATATAGACTAAACATTTTGGCTTTAAGAGTAAAGAAAAAAAATTCTTTGACTTGACCGTTAAGAGGACATTGTTCATTCAGTTAAATAAAACATGCACTTACTTTATGCATACTAAATAGTAACATTACTTTTTTTTCCGGAAATAAAATGACAGATGAATATGAACACATAGAGTGTTATGTTAATTGATTAGCAAATATTTTAGTTTATCCATAACTCTCGTAACTATTATGTGATCTTTACTATCCTAGTAAAAATATTATTGATTTTCATATCGGCGAAGAAATCAAAAAATGATCGGAATGTATATTGACGCCTTTACGTATTATCATTGACGTAAGCATAAATCATGACAATACATATATAATCACAAAATCGAAATTGACAGAAAATATCTATTTATTTTATTGTTGTCGATATTGATAATAAATCATTTATATATATTTGACAAATAAGAAAAGAAAAGAAAAGAAAAAGTATTTTCGAAATCAATTTTTGTTTCATGTCTTTAGTTAGTAAATCAATTTTTGTTCATTCGATTGTTTAATAAAACTCATTTCATCTAATGAACATTAAATAGATACGAAAGTAATAGATTGTCTTGTTCTCATCATTTTTCTTTTGATAACGACCTAGAAAACAAACGACCGCATAGAGACATCTGATAGTGTGCATACGAACATGCAATCGGACACAATATAATAAAGGAAAAAGAAAAGGACGTTGAGACAAGAAAAACCTGCAATGATATACAACAGAAAAAGAACGAAGATGAAGAGAACAAGAGAAGAATATTTATCGATTCAAATTTTTTTCTCTTTTTTTACCTGAGTAACCCAAGAAAGAAAAAGAGGAAAGAACAGAAGAAGAACGCAAATCGAAGTCTAAATAAACGACGTTGTTTTTCGTCGTCGTAATACGAATCGGTCCATTTCCTATATATACTTGAACTTCTTTCTACAAACGAAAGCACAAAACGTCGTACAAAAACGTGCACCTTTCTACACAAGCACTCCTTTTCAATACGTTACGCTTGCTTTGCTTTTTTCTACCCTGTCCCAATCGGTTTTTTTCTCTTCTAATTGTCTAATATTTGAAAAAGACTGAAAAAAAAGGTGCAAATCATAATCAACGACGATCATAAAGTAAAGAAAAAAGAACTATTATGGCTACTGATGTACTAGACGAACATCGTTTTACAAGTCAACATTCATTGTATGAACCACGTCGTAATCGATTTTTAAAAGAAGGAAAACGTCGTCCAACAACATCATCAACAGCAGCATTATATGATACGGCATCAACATCAGGAGTTCGATCTCGTCGTATTCGATATGCTACTCAAACAAGCGCACCTCCAACAAATAATTCTAGTCAAAATCGGCATTCAGTTTCCAATGATTTTCTATCTTTATTTCGATCACTTGCAATGAAACCATTCAAAACATCATCAATGACAAATGCCATAACTGAAGGACAAGCAAATAATATTATAGGTGGTAATCAAATAAATACAAAACCACCAGTCAGTCTCCTCAGATATCGTCCATTGAGTGATACCGTAATCGATGAGACATCTTATACACAATCAACTCGTGTATGTATATAAAAGAGAAAATCTAAGTATGCATGCTTGCGTGCATGCGTGCGTGTGTACATACGTCAAAAGTAATTTTCACTCTTGACAATTGAACTCAAACTGAGAAGATATAAAATAACTTTCTCTTTTTCTTTATATAATGTACTTTAAAACAAAGAATCTCGGAAATTGAATGCGACAGAAGTATATATTATAAATTTTGACATGCAATTGTAAATAGTTTTTATTACAACTCTTTTCTTAGAAATCAAAAGACAAGAAGTAAATTTCGCGGAAAATAATCATATAATGTACTCAATATGATTCGCACTATTAAAATTTTAATAGATAGTAAATTAACTTTTCTCAAATTTTTATTCGCCTGTAACATAAAACCTTGACGAATACGTGATAAATTCTATTTCTTCAGAGAATCGACTAAAATAGAAATAACTATTAATTATTTCTTGCAATTATTTGCTAACAATGCAATAAGAGGGAAAACTACGTCAACATCTCGAAAGTGTTTTTTTTTGTCAAAGGATTTAACAAGTATCATTAAAATCTATTGATAAGAAAATATTTTGGAATTATTATGAAAATTTTCTTGAAAACGAAATATTTAGCTTATCAAATAATTTCAGGGTAATTAAGTTATTTTGCCGTAAATATTATGCAAAATAAAGTCGTTATTTTTTTATTTAATTAGCAAAACATAGTGTAAACAGTTAATTTTATTAAATATTTTATTTTCTTCACACTAACAAAATTAATAGATATTTCTTAGATAAAGAATGATGTGAATTGTTATGTTTTATAATGTAATCGAGCAAATAAGAGTGAGAGAAAGAAACAACCTTGAGTCTTTCGCCGAAAGACGTCAAGCACTAATTGTGTTTGGTTAAGGAAAAATATCTTTTTCGAAGATTTTTTACCATTTTAACTATAAAAAAAGGCGGAAAAAAAGGATTTATTAGATTATAATATAATATAATGCCCTGTAGTCCTTGTATTATAATCAGATATGATATGAACGATATCAAACAACGAGTAAACAAAATCTTTTTTTTTATATAAAATATTTTCTTTTTTTTTATTGTAGCAAGTTGAAGAATTTCTTAAGCGTATGGGATGGTCAGCAACTTCAGCAACTGATGAAGCACGTTTAAAATGGAAAATAGCTATGAAATTTTTAATTCCAGTTAAATTTGATGTTGCACGAGCAATTTCTTTGTATGGAGCACATGAAGTTAGTAGACGAATTTATTTGAATTTCAAATTATTTTTTTTATTTAGAATAATCGTAAAATTGAAAATCTAGATCGAATTTGGATTAGTAATCCTCATCTTATACGTGAAATACAATCAAATAAATTTTATACATTAGTATGAATTTGAATATATTTTGTTTTTATTAATATTATTTTCTATTTCTTATATGATCTTCTAGCCAAAATTACCAAATCAACCATTAACAGTTTATTTTACAGCATCACAATTCACATCAATATCATCAGCAAATTCACTTTCACAACAAGAACGAGAATTAGTTGCATTACAAGCTTTAATTTGTCAACTTGATGTTGCTACTGAAACGTAAGTCTTCATTAAAAAAAATATAGAGATGATTATTCTTGTTTATGTATAGTATGGAAGTTCAAGAAAGTGGTTTAAATTTTATCTATGATATGCAAAATTGTTCAGCATCACAATTTGATATTAATGTCAGTAAAAAAATTCTTAAACTTCTACAAGTATATTCATTGTTTTATTTTTATATAATAGATAATTTCTATTTTTTTTTAATTTTATATAGGGAAGTTATCCAGCTATGGTAAAAAATATCTTTATCATTTCAGCACCAAAATGGTTCAAAATAGCCTATAAGGTACTCTCAATTTTTCTAAGTCGAAAACTGCGTGATAGGGTGAGAAAAAATTGAGTGAATATTATTCGGACCAAAAAAAACTTGTGTAGAATATGTTTGTATCACATCATCGCACGCGCATGTTCATATGTTGTAATTCACATTTTACACATAAATGTTTGATGTTATATTTTCATATCTCTATTCAATAATTTTATTTTAGGTAACGATGTATACGCCAGACCAAATGCGTGACGTTCTTCTATCTCAATATGGCCATTCGTTAGATGATATTCCAATAACATTAGGGGGTTTATTTGATCCATCAGCTAATGGTGATAATCGATATCAAATATGTTTATCATCAGTAACAAATTCTCAGTCGATATGTTTCCCATATTATTCCCTTGATTATCAACCAATAACAACAAAATCAACAAGTAATATATTATTTTTTAATACGGATCATCATCATCTTCATCATCAAAATCAAAATCAAGATACGCTATTAACATTACCAACACCATCATCAACAAAAACAACAAAAACAACGTCTCCACAACCAGCATTGGTTGCTATTGTTGCATTAAGACGTAATCATGAAACAACATCACATGTTCGTGTACGAAAACGTGAATCCTCATCATCAAGTGATAGTGAAAAACGACGACGAGGATCAAATGAAAGTCTTATCGAAGAAAAACCTACTACTCTTAATTTATTAAGTTATATACCACATGAAATACCTTCAGAGTAAATATATGATATTATTTTCTTTCTTTTTCATTTCATCCTTCATAACAACATAATTTCTTTCGTTCGCATTTGTGTCATGCGCGTTTACACTAATAATAAAAAACAACTGTAAGAAATGAAAAAGAAAAAAACAACATTGAGTAATATAGAGACACATATGTCAGTAAAAATAATATATGTCTGTTGACGATTAATCTTTTTTTCTTGTTACTTCTATACGAAAATTATAGGAAGAAATCTGTTTAAAATGATATGGTATGAATCTATATTTATCTAACATATTTGATGATTTCTAGGTTACATAGAGTCAATGATTCATTGAGATAAGTTTGATCAAGCGATTTTGTATGTATATAGGCGTGTGACGCTTTGTTTTCATATCATTGAGCCGACAATACTATCTTCATCATTTACGCATCCCTCATGAGTGTCATCAACATGAATACAATCGTATGTATGTATGTACTTTAGGATAGGTAGACAGAAAGACGAGAAAAAAAAGAGAGAAAGTGAGGGCGTCCTCTTTTTATTTCTTTCATTCCTGTCCATGCTCCACTACCTCAAGCATCCGTACACTCTCATTTTGCCTCTTCGCTTTAGTTGGTAAATATCTATTATTTCCTTTTCTCTCTCACCTATTATCGATTAACTTACTCTTTCTCCCAACAATGAACAATTACCCTTCTCAAACACTTTCACCTATATATCCCTATTCAGTAGTTCATCAATATCCTCCACAACCATATTATTATTCCTATAATGAATATTCATCATCACCGTTGTTATCACCAACATCATATATTTCTCAACCTCATGATCGATACTCATCAGTAGTTAAATACTATGATGACGCAGACGCTTATATTTCTGAATATTATCATCATAATAATCATTCTCATCATTCTAACCAACGACAATATTCGAATAATCAAAGATTAAATAGAGCGCGAACTGGTTCAAGGTAAAAACAATTTAAAAACACCCGCTTAGATTCATATATATAAATATACATACATACGTTTATTTGTTTTTTATACATTTTTTTTTCTTTCTTATTTTCTAGTCAATCCCAAGCGACAACACTAATCAATGACAATTCTTTTCGCTCAATAACTGGTCATCAAGAACGAAGTGAATATGAAACAAAAAATACTATGAATGAAAATGATAATCGTGAACATGTTATTACTAAACGTGATAATAAAAAAACAACAACAACAACAACAACAACAAATAGTTTATATAAATCATTAACTCCAACAGAATTTCTAAATAAAACACAATCAGAAATTAGACAAGAATTTCGTAAAATGCCAAATCCACCAGCTAAAGATACACATGCAGCAAGGTAACGAAAAAAAAATTATTTTTTGATATACAGAATATTTTTCTTCATTTAAAATAGAGAGGAACGAAATCTTGATAAATCACGTTATCGAGATGTTATACCGGGTGAAGCAACTCGTGTGAAACTTCAACCAGATGGAGATGATAAACATGATTTTATTAATGCTAATTATGTTAGTGGACATAATAATCAGGAAAAAGCTTATATATTTACTCAAGGTATAAATAAAATCTAGATTTTATTTATTTTAAATATTCACAAATTTTTATTTTTGTAGGACCACTTCCAACCACAGTTAAAGATTTTTGGCGTATGATATGGCAAGAAAATATTGTTATTATTGTCATGACAACAAATATACGTGAAACAGGTACTATGAAATGTTTTCCATATTGGCCAATGGATTCTAAAGAAGTTCTTAATGCTGGTTTATATCAAATACAAAATGAAAAATCAGAAAAATTCGATAGTTTTGTAGTAACAACATTATCATTAAGAAAAAAAAATAATTCAGAAAATCGAACTATTTATCATGCACATTATCTTAAATGGCCTGATCATGGTATACCATCAAATACAAAGGATGCTTTATTATTTCTTGATAAAGTTGAATATTATCGACAATTAACAATGACAAAAGCACCTATTCTTCTTCATTGTTCAGCTGGTATTGGACGTACAGGAACATTTTGTGCAATTGATATTGGAATTAAAAGATATTTAGAAAAGAAGATTATTGATATACCTTCAACAGTACATAAGATGAGAACAGAACGTGCTGGTAGCGTTCAAACAGAAGATCAATATTTATTTGCTTATTTAGCTATGATGGATTATATAAAACAACAACAAGCATTACAAGAAAGAATCAATGAATCAAACAAATCTTCTGAAACGAATTTCATTGATGTAAATATTTTTCATTTTTTATCTTTCAATATATTTGTTTTATTTTATTAGACATTCGATGAACCAATAATACAAGACACCGAATTCGATGACCATATAACTAAATCATCACGATCAAAGTTATATGCAAAGAAAGCTCATGATTTAGAACAAATAAATCAATTTCTAGCAGGTAGTTCTGGTAAAATGGCAAATTTACAAGAACCCACATCGCAGCGAGGAAAAACATTAAGTGATTCATCTGTTTCAGCCGTTCAATATTTAACACCATCTACAACAACATTTTATACTGAACCAAGTCGACAACGATCTTCAACAGAACATATTTCAACAATGCCAACTATGCTACCGGGCAATCCAAATAATAAAAAAGCTCGTAAATAGTCAACGAACAAATCCATTGAGGACGGCTAGTCTTCCTTTGTCTTTATATTGTGTTCAATTCACAAAATGTAGTCGTTATATCTTTACGGTTGTTTGTACTTAACTTTTCTCACACACACATACAAATTTCATTGTTGTTGTCATATTTTTTTTCTTTTGACACCTATAAATATTCATCCGAATCAAATTAGAAAAAAAACTTTTTTTTTACATTCCTGACAAAATATATAGCTAATTGAAAATGCAATCAAATGTAATATTTTATGTCTATTTGATATTTATCTTCTATATGACGTCGGATAATTAATTAAGATACAATTTAAAGATTCTATGGATGTATTGTGCGTCACAAAAAATTTATAGGTAATGGTTTCCGACTAGAATGTTTCCGTCTAATTAACACATGATATGACAGGATATGATTTAAAGATTCACTTTCATATTAAAATGAATGTACTAGTTAAACTTTTATTATAGTAAAAATAATAACTTTCTGTAATGAAATAGAAAGAAAAAACAATCAATAAACAGAAAAATTTGAATATCTTTACTTATCTCTTTGTTTTGCGATTTTTTCATCATCAAAAATAAATATCATTTAATATTAAATCTAGATTAACCTTTTCTTAACAAAGACATATTTTATAATCCGATTAAAAAAATAAATCCATTATTTGTTACACAAAAAAATGCTACCCTATCTATTATTCATCGATGTTACATAGTCTTAATAAACAATGGCACACTAAATGATATATATCAAATACATATATCCTTAGGTAAAAGTCTCTTCACTTTACCATATTTTTTCTTTCAACTTGTCATATTGTAATTATATCAAGGTTTTATTATCGCTTAGACTTATAAAATGTACATTATCAAGAGATAAAAAAAGCTTTCTGCCTAAGGGTATTTATAATATATTTTACTATATATACATCGATCAATATGAATGTTAATAAATCTATTTAGAGACTTATATGATGATTTACAGATACTTTATCATAATTGTGAACAAATCAATGACTAAACAATAAAACAAGAGAATGCAAACTGAAAATTATTGAAAAGGAATTTGACAATAGAAATAAAATAAATAAACAGTGTATTAGAAATACAAGAAATGCTTCTATATTCTTATATCATTTTTAAAATGTAATATAAGATTTCTAAGTTGATTCGATTGTACACATCTTCCCTTTCTTATAACAGAAGAAAGAAAAAGTAATGTTTACTGTCTAACTTTTACCTCGATAAATTTATCAGCCTATTCATGAACCAATCTCGTCTAATCGATAGGAGTACATTAAGAGAACATCATATATCTTCTCTTTGTTTTTATTGTTTCGTATGATCACTTTCTTTGTCATAATAGATATCATCTGATTATATCTTTCTTTATGTATTCTAGTGTCGTTGTTAGTCAACGATCTATATAAACGAATAAATTTATTCACTAATATTATCATATACACATTATTCTATCTATTTTACAATCTTCAATCATGCAATCATCAATCATCGCTTTAGTTACCTTTGGTATGCTTTTGGCCTGTGTCCAATGTATTGGT
>CAJNOI010000038.1:258242-269141 GCA_905250115.1 Adineta steineri
TGGATGTGGGTGTGGGTGTGGGTATGGGTGTGGATGTGGGTGTGGGTTGGGTGTGGCTATCATAGATATGATACGCCAATACTCATACCGGCATCCACACGCACACCACTCCCACACTCTCAAGATGGTTTTTCAAGGTTTTCCCTTTCGATCATCCAGCTTTTCGAGATTTCCTCTTTTCGGTATTTCCTTTTTTCTTGTTTTCGAAATTTTGATATCATCCCAAGATATTTTATACATCTCGGTTTAAGTATATTCTTTTGATTGAAAAAAAGAACTTCATCATATTACTAATTAAATAATATATGCATGTATGTTCATTTATCGATCACACAGTTATTATTATTCTTTCCAACTAGACACATATATATATATATATATATAAACAAAAACATCGACAATCTGACAGCATAGATGATGATATACAACAAAATACTGTGTGTAATGATAGAAAAACGAACTCCAGAAGAAAAGAAAAACATCATTATGAATTGATTTACTTTGACCTGAAGATAGAAAATAGAACAAAAAGGCGAATATTTGTATAAGTTTCTTTCTTATTTTTTTTTTATATCTCAAACAAATACAATACAAAAAAAATTTATTTCATTCTAGTAGTCAATGATAAAGACAAGAGAAGAGATTCAACAAATAATATATTTTTATTCTTTTTTGTCGTATTTACAATGGCACATAAAAGAAACCAAAAGAAAAAATTTTAACCGAATTGTTTTGTCCATTGTGATTGAAATAATGTACGTAATAAATGTCCAGCTTGACCAACAGGACTATCATCTTCATTAAAATATTCACAATTATTTAATATTAATTCCATATCATGAAAAAAATCTTCACGTTTTGTATATTGATTATTACGCATTTTCTTTTTCATTATGGAAAAATCCATTGGATTTTTAATACATTCATAATATTCCGGATGTTGTTTAGCATCAACAGCTGTTTGAAATGGCCATGATACATCACTTTTTAATAATTCATTTAATATAATTCTAAAAACCAAAAAGGAAAAGTTTTTTTTGAAATGACTTTCTTTTGTTTACCGGCAATGTTTAACATCGTTATTTATTTTAGATTTTTTCGACGATTTCTTTTTTGAATTATTAGTTGTAGTACCAATAGTTGGTGATGGAATATCATCATCGATATCATTTGTTTCAATAGATGATGAATCATTTAAACTACTCATTGTTGTTGCATCAGCATGAGAAGAATTTGAATGTGATTCTTGTACTATTAAATATTCAGTATTATTATTATTATTTGATTTTGATTTTCGATTATTTGTCGATTTATTACGACTTGTATTCGTATTTGTTGTTGTTGCGGGTGGGGGCGGTGGTGGTGGTGGTGGCGATTGATTTATAGTATCACCATTTGTATTTGATGGTTGACGAGAATTTGCTGAACGTGATGTTTGACGGTTTACTTGCTAGAAAAATAAGATTTTTTTATTAAATAAAAAATAAGATCAATCTCATACGGATTTAGTAGGTGTATTTCCATTTGAAGAAATTTCAGTTGCTGAACATAAAACACAGAACCATTTTCCACGTTGTTGTTTAGCATTTTTTAAGCAATTTTCATGAAATAATTTTCCACAATGTTCACATCGATTCAATGGAATATCACCTTTATTTCCACAAACAAAACATAAACTTTCTCCTTTAGCCTTTCCAATACAAACATAGCAATACCAATCATTCGGTGGTATAAATGACATAGGTGGTAAAAAACAATATGTATGTGTGCCATGATCACATCCATCACATAATAATAATTTTTCTTCATCACTATCGGAATTACATATTTCACAATAGACTTTCATTATTGATCTTTCCCATGCAATACAACGTTCTAATTGTGTTAAACATAAAGCTAATTGTGCTGGTGTACGTGATTCATTTACAGTACGTCGCCAACGTTCAAGTTGTTGTGGTACTTCATCATATTTTGATGGTGAAGCAATTTCATCAGTAGAATTTTCTATTGTATGATGATATGTACTATTTTGATTAATACGATTTAATGATGATAAATTTATTTCATATCGACGAACAAATGGATGTTTTAAATAACGTCGTTCAATATTACGTTCAATATCAATTAATAAATGTTTGACTTCATCAAGAATATCGGAACCTTTTGATTGAATATCCGAATAAGTTAAACGATTACGAATATTATTTGTATCGTAAGATCGACAATGAAGACTTGATGAAATAATACGATCGGAAAAATCATAGATTTCATTTAAAACATCCATTTCGTGTGTATTATCATCATTGACATTTTCATTTTCAACAGGAGCATTTGCTTCATTTTCTGCATTATTTTCAGCGGATGATTGTGAAAGTTCAGGTTTGGGATTTAATTCAGAATGTAATTTTATAGAATTTGTTATAATATCGAAATAACGTTGAAGCATTCGACATAAATATCGTTCACGTTGACCACGTTTAACTAAAGATTTCATTAATTGACGTATTTCATCAGATGTTTGAATTAACCACCAACCAGATTGAACATCTAATATTAAAAAAAAGTATGTTAATTACAGATACAAGTGACGCTCAGCTCTTTCTCGTAAAAATGATATGCCTTAACTATTTATTCAAACCGACATCAGATTCGTCGTCGATCAATCAGTGAAGTGCGGAGACACAAGTAAAAAGACAGTTTATGTTTGCAAGACTCTCCTCTACGGGAAAGAGCATTATCAGTACTCAATAGATATATTAAATCAAGTTAATAGGATTAATATTTACCATCTGGAATAGGTAATGGTTGTGAATATTGAAATTTTTCTCTTATACTTTGTTCAATTTGTTTAAAATTATTTGTTGATGATTCTTGTTTGATAGATGTTGAGAAATCATATGGTGACAACATTGGATTTGTATGTGTTAAATTAAGAATATGATTTGATGTTAGATTTTCTTGTTTAATATTATTTAATAAAATCGCAGTTGTTGCAAGACCATTAAGTTCTTGAAATTGATCAAGTTTATTGAGTGATGTTGAAGGTAAAGGATAAGCAGCTTGTTTATGTTGTGATGACCAATAATCTTCTTCACAAGAACGTTTAGGTTTTGAACAGGAAAGATCAAGTGGAAGATTAGTATCATCGATAATTTCATTTAAATCACGTTTATTATTATTATTATTTATTTCATCACTTATTTCATCTTTAATAATAATTGATTGATTTTCTTTTTCATTAGAAATTGTTTTCTCGTCATTTTCATCATCATCATCATCATTATCATCTCTTTTAGCAGCCATACAAAAAGCAGATAAACCCATTGTTGTAAGATCTTCTGATAAATTAACTTGTGGTTGTTCTTCTTCATTATCACTATTTTCATTTTTGATTTTATCTAATTCAATTGGAATTGTTTGTTCGGTAGAATTGGTCGATAATGTTAATGATAGTGGTGGTGTTGGTGGATTTATAACTTTTGTTTGTTGTTGTTTTTTACGTTGTGCTGAACGTGATAATGGAATAACTTCTCCTGTTTTATCAAGTTTTAGTTTAGTTGCATTTTGAACAATATCTTTTATATCATTCGATGATATATCACCTGATGTTAATCCTTCAACATAAATTCCTGATAAATGTGAAAAATACCAATAACGACGACGATAACGATCTTGTCCAAGATGAATTGCACGTATATAACATTGTTTATCAATAACACGACGTTTAATAAGTGTATATTTTCTTGTAACAAGTGTTAAACGTTTATCTAAATCATCGATTTTAGTTTCATCGATAGTTTCAATATCTTGATCATCAGCTGTAATCGCTGCTGGATCATTTGTAATCGATATTTCATCATCATTTTTCAAAGATTCTAGAAAGGGAGAAAAACAGAATTATTTATTGGTTTGAAAAAGAATAATAATAATATATTACCACCATCACTTTCATCCGGACTTTCATTATCTGAACTGTTCACATCTTTTTCGCGTATTATTGTCGTCATTTTTTTAATATTATTATTATTACTATTTGGGTTATTTGATTTTTCAATTTTCAAACGTCGTAAACGTTTTTCAATTTCTAATTTTTCATGTTTTAATACATTTAATTCATCAAGATTACGATCAACTTCTCTAGAAAAGACAAATTCAATATATAAATCGAATTCAATGAAATAAAATTCAACTTACTCTACTACATGTTTATTTGCTGATAAATCATTACATAAAAATGCTAATATTTCAAGTTTATCATCCATTATTAATGATTGAAATGATGTATCTGACAAATTTTGAGTGATCTATTCATAAAAATAAAAAAAACATTTTGTCGTAAATCTATTTCATTTCTTTTTTACTTTATCATCAAAACCATTTCGTTCTCGAATATATAAACGAAGAATTTCACTGAATGTATGTTCAGTTATATCAATTTCGGATAATTTTTGTCCCAGAATAGTTAAACCTTTTTTAGGATTTGATATACCAGGATCTTCTATTGCAATCGTAAGTAAAATTTGACAAAGAGAATTTATATCTCGTAATGACGATGATTGTTGAAAAGTATTTAATGTTGGAATTAAATTATCAGCTATGAAAAGAAAAAAGGAAATTTTACAAATAAAAGAAAAGCATTCATTTATAAATACATACGAATTTGAAGAATACGTTTGAAATTATTTAAAAATTGAATTATCATTAATGAATGAGCAAATCCTTCAATTGATAAACGCATATTTTCCACCGGTTTTAATATCGGAAGTGGCTAAAGACGAAAAAAAATAAATATTTTTTAATAAAAAAGCGAATTTTTAAATTTACTTTAAGATCTCGTAATTGCATATCTTCAGCAATTCTTTTTGCTTCTTTTGCATGTACTATTTCGATATATTTTTCTTGCTGAAAACAAAACAAAAAATATATTTAATTAACTATAAATAATATATGAAATTTACTATTTTCTTTTCACGTTCAGCATTTTTTTCTGCTTTACGTTGTTCAATTAATAAATTTTTTTCATCTTGACGTTTTTTTAATTCAAGTTGTTTTAAATAAGCTAATTCTTGACGTTTACGTTCTTGTTCCTAGAAATTTTATGAATGACAAAGTTTATCCTTAGAATTAATTCAATCATACTTGTTGTTCTTGTTGTAATTTTTGTTTATGTTCATGTTCTTGTTGTTGAGCTAATTTTTGTTGTTCAATAATAGCTTTAAGAAAATCATTATGTTGATATTGAGAATTTGATAAATGTTCAGGTGTTTTAGAACTTTCACCAGTTATATTTCGTAATAAACGCATTGTTTCACGTTTTGTTTTGATTTCGGCTGCTCGTTTAGCCATTTCTATTTCGAAAAAAATTCTATTCTTGAAATAAATATAGATCAAAAAACAAACCTTCTTGTTCTAATCGTAATTTTCGATTTTCTTCATACATTTGTTGAATTATATCTTGTGGTGCTTGATGATGATCATTTATTCCATTGTTATGACATGGACTTGATACAGTTGAAGTTTTTGTTGGTGTATCACTTTCATATTCATATCTAATACGACGAAATTTTGGATTCATTTCTGTTATACGATTAACTATTTCATCTTCTGTTGATTCTTGAAAGATTGTCTAAAAATGAAAAAAAATGATTTCTTATTTCATAAAAATAATGAATTTACTTTTCCATCGGGACCTTCTTTTGGTTCATGAAAATGACCAATATGTACTTTGGAACTGAATGTAAAATGTGAACGATCTAAATCTGTGATATTCTTCTTCGATAAATACTAAATCAAATAAAAACTATTAATTAATAAATATAAATATAATTAATTTACTCGATCGATTTCTTGAAATGAACGTAATTTTCTTCCACATGGTGCATAATATGAAACATCACCACGTACACCAGTTCGTGTTATTGCACGAACGATTGTTACACGTTTCCATCTGAAATATATATATATATATATAGATAAATCAAACTGACATATATACACTACATACCCGCGATTTAATGGTGTTCGAACTAATGCTTCATTAACTTCTTCAGTTTTGCGTCGTTTAGGATTTGGATCTGAATCATCTAGAACATATTTTTGTTTGTAAATTACCTATTGAAATTAATCGAATAAAAATTTACCATCATCATTTGATCTTGATTCATCTGCAGATTGTATCAATGGTGTTTGACGATTTGATGATGTATCATTAATACTACTTCGTCGACTTGAATCTAATAGATTCTCTCGTGAACCATTTATATATGTTGGTTCGGTCTAAAAAATACAAGAACAATTTTATTTCTCAATGTTTCTAAAATCTTGAAATGACAAATAAATCTCACATCACCACTTATGTTGAATCAATTGAAGATGATACAACAATATCATATGAGAACTTAAACTTACTAATGCTGAATGAAGAAGACTTGAATTTTTTAATTCTTGTTCTTCAGTTAATGCCCGAATTGATTTCGCACGTTTTTTTGACTAATATAAAGAAAAAAAGTATTTCATTTGATTTTCAAGGATGATTTATTTTTTCAAAGTTGTATACTTTAGATGATGATGACGATGATGAAGGCGATTCGTTAAGTAGAGAATTAAGTGATGGTAAATGTTTATTTTCAGATGTTATATGTTTTTGTGATTGTTTTGATTTTGACTAATGAAAAAGAAAATGAAATAAAAATATTATTACTTCATAAAAATTTTATTTACTACTTGATGTGAATTTGATTCTAAGAAGAGAAAAAAAAAGAAAATTTATAATGAATATGAAAAAGAATTTGACTTCAATTACCTGTTGATTTATCAGTATTAAAACTTTCAAGTAATTTTGCTGATGATGATGATGATGTGAACCAGTCTGGTGATAAAAATGGATACATTGCTGCAGCTGGATTTATTAATGATGATGACAGAGCTGAGAATGGATAATTTGTTGACGAATTATTATTTGTTCCTGTTGATTGTGAAAGTAATGATGGAAGAAAATAAGGAAATGTAAGACTACCACTTGCAGCAGCAGCTGCAAATGCTAATGGATCGAGTACGGATGAATCATTATTAGTAGGTAGTTTTGACGAAGATGTTACATTCGAATTATGATTTGATGATTTTTTCGGATTAGTTGATGATGAACGACGTGAAGATGTCGATGATGATGTAGATGTAGGACGATGATGAGATTCATCGATAGGTTTTGATGTAGAAGTTTTACCATTAATAATATCCGATGAAGATAATGGTGAAGAATTAGTAGTAGGTGTCGATCGTTTAGATTTTGAAGATTTTACATTTGATGATGCTACAAAATAAAGATTATTTGATAAAAATAATTTTTTTTTTTATAAAATTAACTTATTTACATTTCGATTTATCAACTTCTGGTTTTAGTTGTGATTGTTCATTAAATGCATTCATAAGTAAACCTAATTGTTTTGCATATTCATTATAATCAATATTTGTATTTGCAGCTGCTAAACCATTTGACCACATATCAGATGTTATTGAATTTGTAGAATCATTTGATAATAATGAAGGTAATGGTGGAGGAGGAAAATTAGCCGTTGTTGATGAAGCAAAACTGTTCATTGATGGAAAATTTGATGTAGGTAAACCAAAAGGTGGAAATGAGCCGAATGGTGGCATTGAGGAAAAACCCATTGGAAGACCCCATGGGAGATCTATAAAATATTATATCAATAGATAGAAAAACTATTCTTTTAATAAAAAAAAAGAAAGAAAGAAACCATACTATTAAAAGTTGAAGCAAGGTCATCTTGTTGCTTTTTTGTCATTGTTTCTTTGCTATTGCTCATGGTCGTTGTTATTGCTGATCAGAAAATGAACATGAAGCGCGTATACAATACATACGACCACCGGGAATGAAAGATGAATCTTTCTTCTTCTCCTTCTGTTGTTGCACACAGCATTATTGTGTGAACATCACATCTAGAAAATAAGAAGCATATACATTATTCTCTCTCTCTCTCTCTTTCATCGGTCAGAGATGGTGGCATGAGAAGAGTAGAGAGAAAAACGAATACATATACAAGGCTGTGCCCGCTTGCCGCCGTCGAACATTGACGACGTTCAACATCCATTATTGACACTTTTCTCTTTCATACGCATACATACACTTACACTAGTTGTGTGCGTCTTAATTTGATTTTGTTGCCTGGGTGTGTTGATTTTTTTTTCTAGCATTACTAAACAGAGTTTCTTTCTTACTAGTGTAATAGGATGCAATGACATTCGATAGAGTAGTATTTGACGAATTAGCTTGCGTGTAAGCTAGATTCTCGATGTATATCAGAAAAAAAACAGAGTCAAAAAGAATAGTAGTGCTTAGTTAGAAATAAGAAGAAAAAAAAAGGCAAAACAAAAAAGAAAAGAAAGGTATGCAACATATAAGAAGAAAAGATGAGTTATGACATAAGAAGAAGAAAAAAAAAGAAAGAATTAAAATAAGTACGTATGTATGAAGAGTAAAAATGTTTCTCGTTTTTCTTTTTTTTGGCAATAAAATAAAGGAAGAAAATGAGCGACTTGTGTGAATGTGTGTGTGTGTGTGTGTGTGAAAAGAAGAGGAGAAAAATCGACTATGACTGCTGCAATTAACCGGAAACGGTATCTACCCGCCATACACATACGACAGAGACAAGAACAAGTAAAATGCTCAATAGTAGTAGAACTGACGACAATGTCAAGAAAGGCGATTCCCTCTTCTCTCTCTCTCTCTTTCTCTTTGACTGAGAAATAAAAGTCGCTTGCACACTCGTCTCATTCACTGCTTATGTTATTGTTGATGATAATGATCACATAGAGTAATATATATATAAATGTGTGTGGTGGCACTCGTTGTAGTAATAGAAATAGTAGCTTCTAATCGCAAGAGCAAGAAAAAGGATAGATGGGTGTGAGAAGCCAGGCAAACTATCGAGCAAACGAGAGAGAGAGAGAGAGGGAGAGTTGTTTCTATATTTTTTCATCTATTTGCACTCGATGCTGACGTGTGCGTTGTACCCCTTGTGTATACGTGTATATGCACGACTAAGATAGACAAATCGACGAGTAAGCAGTACATCATTGTATATATGTATGTCTCTCGATTACTTGCACATTTTTCATTGCCTAGTTTCTTTTCTTTTTTTTTTAAAAATATACACGTACTTATAGTCGAGATATAACACGTGGCTTCTCGAATATTAATAAAGTACTCGATCAAAATCTTGTTCCTTTTACGTTTGCTTATTTTCAATACTTGACAGTTAGCTAACTAACTAGCAACATTATTATTATCATCATCATCATAATCTACATATAACTCACAAGCGATAATCGTAATTTTCCGTGTACATACCATTTATGCTATATCGACGTGTAGCCGTACTATGACAATGAAGAATAAGAAGAGAAAAATTGATAGCACAAACACACTAAGAAAAGGCGAACACATAACTCTTCCTTCTCTCTCTCACTCTCACTCTCACATATACACGCACATACACACTCTTTTGTGCCGCGCTGTTGCTCTCATTTTTAGGTTTTCGCATTTAAACAAAACCGTTCGCTACTGCCGCTTGGTTGCACTCCTTTCCTGCTCTTTCTCATCGACATGCGTTTGCACACATACATCGTCGTCTACCCTGTTTCTCTTTTTAAGCATATTTATATCTTTTATGGAGAGACACACCACATCTTTCGTGTAGTAACACACAACAACAATCAGACAGACTAAGAAAAAGAGAAAAAAGAGCGATGGCACACGCCACTCTAGTGAAGAGAGAGAGAGAGAGAGAGATGCTGCTGTCGTCAATGATGATGATGATTTGCCAATCTGCATCAATCCTGAATCTAAAATCGCTTCTTTTCTCCTCTTCTTCTTCTTCTTCTTCTTTTTCTTTTTTCTTTTGTCTAAAAGAAATAACAGTCAGTTTTTTGTCCATGATCGGTGTAACTGTCTGCTGATTGACCGCTTGCTTGTTCAAGGCGGTCAATAGTAACATTCTCATTCGCTTACAAATTCAATAATGGTCACCCATCGTTCTCATTTCTTGCTTTTATACATACTATGGTAAAAGATAACATATGTACATACGCATACATTCATTTTTTTTTCTTGAATTGGCTATAGTCGTCAGCGTTGTCGTTGAGACAAGATGTGAAAACAATAACCTTTCGCGTGTGTTTGTATATTAGTGCAGATATGCTGCGATCATATTGTAGACGAGGACGATAGAACATACAATTCAATGCTCTATTTTATCGTCTTTCTATCACCCTTCTACTGCTACTCTATAACTATCATTCGTTTATATTGCGTTTTGGACTCTGCACGCACACATACATGCATAGATATATCTATATATATGTACTCTAAATTACAAAACATGCTTAATGATGGTGATATATAAAACTGAATAATAATTGACAATTGAATATAGAACATCAATGATAATATTAAAGAAAATTTGTTCGTCGTCTTACTTTCTTTGTTGACAGCTGATAATGTCAAAAACGGCATGCATATAAAAATGTTCATAAAGAAAGACGAAGAAATAGAAAGGATAGAAATTGAATGCGTGTATGAGAAGATTGCGACAACGTCAAATACTTATTCACAATGTTCAGCAACCTACTAACCTAATTTGCATTCAATGCGCACATTGGCAGGCAAGCAATAAGCTATATATATATACGCGGCGGACGACTGAAAAGCTAAAAAAGAAGAAAGATATGTGATCTCTATCCTTTGCGTTGACTTGTCGTCATCGTCAACGGTAGATGATGACTCTTGGAAACACACAAATATATATTATATATATATATATAGATATATATAAAGAGAGAGAGAGAGAGAGAGAGAGAGAGAGAGAGAGAGAGAGAGAGAGA
>CAJNOI010000038.1:278307-467660 GCA_905250115.1 Adineta steineri
AAACATGTTTTAACATGAGAAAAATCGAGATCATCAATTGAAAGTACTGATAAATATAAATGAATTAATTTAATATGATCAACTTTTGTAAAATGAAGACCATATAATGACATAAAACGTTGTAATTTCGATGACCAATGTGAAAACCCCGGTCTTAATTCACGTAATTGTATAATACGTGATATATTTTCTTTAATTTCTTCGAAAAAATCATAACCTTGCCGTTTAATTGAATCGTTAAAAGGTAAATATTTATTGAAAATATTTGGTTTTTGAAGATTATCTTCAGATGTATCCATTTCATCAACATCTGTACTACGTTCACTTTCAATTTGTTGATCATCCATCTAAATAAAATATCATAGGAAAATATTTAATAAAATTAATCTTGTAAGATTTTACAATATATATATTTATATACAAGTTTTCCGTTATCTATTGTATTATATAATATAGGAATGATTATTCATCGGTATAATTCGAATGACAAATAAACAGAAGAAAAAGTCGAACTAACTGATATGAAAAAAAAGAAAAAAAAATGAAGGACAAAATATTATGCTACATCATCATCATTGCAGGATCATTTCGATTCTGAACGTAATTATTGATCAAAACCTATCCATTTATTGAGCAATTGTGGGCCTTTATCTCTTCTTTATTATCAAATAACATCATAGTGCGACATCTACATAAAATGAAACTATAATTATTATTCTGACACAATCTCGAATTTTTCTGATGAAATATATGGAATGAAAGAGTGTATGTTTGTTTTAATTATCTTTAATCTAAGCTATGTCTTACATATACTGAAATACTATTCTTCATTTATTGTGTATGTGACTAATGTTGCAAGATTTATTCACACAACTATGACCTCAGTTCGGTTATGTTTAGATGAATTTTAATATCTTTAAATTAAAGTATTAGGATGGCCTGCGCGAACGCAAGCCAGCGTCAAGAAATTAGCGGATCTCTTCTATTCATTAGAATAGAAAGCGTACGTCAATCATAGACCGATGTGCAATGGTCAGACCTTCACACGGCGGATCGAAGTTCTTGATCGTCGAAACCGCATCCGAAAGTAAGTATGAATATTCATAAAATATTTCCATCTATTAAAATAACTTTATGCGCAAAATAAAACAGGTGAAAATAATGTAGACCATTCATGAACAAATGACGACAAGAAATCGGCGACAGTCAGAACGAAAAAACCAATTTAAACTATTGGACTAATTTTTTTCAGAAGAACAGAAAAAAAGTGAATCATAGTGGAAGAGAGATATCAAAGTTTGACTGTGCAATTTATGCATTGTGTAATCTTATATAATAATATGTTAATGAAATTCATAAGCATACTTACCTGCCACAGGAACTTCCTTGAACATGAAGAAGGAAGCCCCTGGCGGAGGCCTTGTCATTGCACATCGACAACGCTAAAGCCAGCGAAAGGTTCACATAGAACTTTCTCGAGTGGATCATTTTTCCCAACGGATCGAGCGTTCGCGCTTGATCCTGCTCATTAAAATTAATGATAAAAATCTTATATTGAAGATAGCATATAATGTTATTTTATTATTCTACTACATTTTGTTTTCTCGACAACAAAAAACAATTTGATATCATTTTATTTTTGAAAGGCATACATAATTCATGCAGAAATATTTTCAAGAACAATAAATCAAAGATAAATATATTGTAAACATAAGTAACAAGAAATATAAGATAAAAAGAGATTCATTCTTTTCTTTGTTAAATAATAACATATACAAAAAAAAAAGTAACCGTATAAATCATTAGTACTTTATTGTAGTTTCTACAATGTGTATTTTAAAATTTGATCTTGACTTAAAGCAGAAATAACTAGATAGTTTTCAAATTCACATGTAATGGAATGTATATGTTGATGAATGAAACTATCGAATATTATTACTATTTGTATTCGTAACTGTTTCATCACGTCGAGCTAAGAAAATAGCAATAGCATTACCAGTTAAACATAAAAATGCTAAAAGTCCCATGATCTATATGAAAATAAATGATTAACTTTGTACTTATGATTTAAATACTCACTCCACCAGCAACTTGGCCTGAAATTCGACAATAATTTATTGTGATACTTGATGCAATCTAATAATATATAAACATGAATCTTTTTATTCTTTTTTTTGTTATTCATACCAAAAGATAGAGTGCATCATGTGCTGTTGCAAAGAAATCCTATAAATAAATATTATACAATCAATATATGACAATCCTCAAAAATACAGAAGCTGTCGTCTATCTATTGACTCGAAGTGATGATGTTTCGTATATGTTTGTGGACAAACGATCATCCTAACACTCTCTTCTTCTTCTTCTCCGTTATGTTTGACTCTCGACGCGTCGACTGATCAATACATTCTATAATAATATCAATAGAATAACATACTTACCAAAAATTCAAAATCAATACCAGGAAATTTTGTTTGCAAACGAAATACAAAAACAATTATAATTATAACTTGCATTATAATAACTAACCATGTAACAGTAGCAAGAAATACATGAGTTCCATCACATTTTTGCGTTGATACCAAACATACAAACGCAATAAAACTAAATAACTATATATAAAGAAATGATTAGTAAACTATGTTATTTCATACGATATTCAAGATATATAAATAAATACTTGATCTATGAAATTAGCTTTCACTAGAGATCAACAGTTTAAGGTTATAAAACATATGTTCAAAATAGAACTAATTGACTTGTTTTATAAATATCAACTTACCAATGCAATAAACTTGAGAATGCCACGAATAGATGTAATATAAGCTTTATCAATACGACTTTCAGACTCTGCAGGTGGTGATGTAGTATAATTACTAGCTTGAGCATGTCCTGTTGTCATATAATTTGATGATGTATTTTGTGCATTCATATTTTTTAGTGATGATTAATAACAACTGGTTGTTGTCGTAATCTGAAGTTGAAAAAGAAACGAATATGTCGATAATAAATTGCCTTCTCTCTCTCTCTTGTTCTATCGTCTATTCTTTCGTTTCAATAATGTACGAACGACAAGAGAGATGGATTGTCTTCTTCTTCCTCTTCTTTATCGAACTTATCTGGCATCATTGATATACATATCGAACGAGAAGAGAAGCGAGAGAGAGAGTACAACGATGTGCTCTATTTATGCGACACAATATGAAATCTAGAGAGACGGGTCAATATATCGTTGATCAAAATCTTCAATGAGTAATGAACAAATATATACGTACACGTACACTTTCATGATCGTTTATGTCTATGTCTTGAAATAAAGAGTAAGATTAATGATTATCTCTATACTTATCATGTTCAATATGATTTATTTCTTATGAAATATCAGAACAATTATACGGAGTAGCAGCTGTTATTTCGGTTACGTATTCATACCAGATGTTTACCATAGACTGATTATTGAAAAAGACGTTATGCTATCGTTGTATTTTTTTGTCTTCTACTTGTTTTATTTTCAAATATACGTGTATACGAATGACAACGAAATAACAATTTAATATTATATTAATTATTGAGGTAGCCCATTTGACAATTCATGTAGTGTATAATTGGACGTATCAAATAGTATATCTATGTACTTTTCTTTGATTAAAAATCGTTTATTTGACAAGACAGTGATTGACAGAAAAAAGAAGATTGAATTGATATAGTTAATAGAAAGTTGACTTTAATCTTTGTTTTTCATTGGTAAGATTAATATATCAATGCATATATATATTCAGCATCGACATTGATCAGTTTCTTGATAAAATCGATTCATTTAGTCGTATTTGAAATATATTTACATAATATCACACTGATTTTATAAGCAAAAGAAAATAATTTTTAATAATAATTCTACTGAATTAATTAGATTGCAGAAGGTTATTTGTAATGTGATATAATCAGAAACTGATTATTTGAAGAAGCAAATTTGCGTATAATCCATTTCATCCTTTAAATATATATTTATCAAGAAATGATTATCGTTGTACATATTCTATCGATACGATACTCCTGTTTAAAAGTAGCACGAAAAAATTACTGTTTAGAAATCTTTGAAAATTTGTAATCGTCTGTTTCGGTGTGCATAAATTTAGTCAAAGTCTATGCGATGAATGGAGCACGAACATAAAATCAATTTGACAGTTAGAAAATGTTTTTTCTTATCTAGCACATCTGTTACTAATAGACATATTATGTTTTATAGACGTCAGGTCTGTAAATCTAAATTCCAGCTCGAAAGTTACATTTATCTTCATGATTTCAAAATTGATTGAAGATTATTTTAGTCAGAGGTATATATTAAATGAAGACAGAAAAAAAAGAAATGAAAATGAGAAGACAAAAAAAATATAGAAGTTATCTTCGAGCGCATTTCTAACGATGAACATAATATAATAAAAACAGACAAGAGAACATCATATACAACATAGAAGAAAAAAGAGGAGGAGGGGGGGGGAGGGTAGATTAAGTAAAGTTTTGTTGGTTTCTTTTTGTTACACAGACACAATAATCCTAATAATAAATACACTGATGTGCATATCAAATAAGAAAAAGAAAACAGAAATTCAAGTACACATATACAAACACATGAGGTGGAAGACATCGAGACAAAATTTTGGAATGTAGTCTACTAAGTAGATCGGATTGTTAATCAAAACACAAACAAAAAAGGAAACTAAAAATAGATGGAATAATTATACAGTCTGTAATGCTGAACAAAGAGTAGTTGGGATAGAATTTGATGTTCGAAGTGCTGCACATAATGATGAAGATGACGATGACGATGATGATGATGAACTTGAAAATGATGGCGAAGAATTTGATGAAGAAAGAGGTGATGATGTTGCTTGTGGTATTGGCATTGATGGTGAAATTGGTTGACTTGTTGATAAACCTTCAAAATGACGAAATATTAATGCAACATAATACATAACACGTTCCCAATCGGGCCATTCTGACGAACACATTTCTTCAACATCCTAATAAAATACAAAATATAATATAATATATTCATATTTTTTTTGTTTTGTTTATACCAATATTGATACAATTCCAACACTACTAGCAACATTAAACGCTATTTCGAAACGTTTTTTCTAGAAAAAAAAAATAATTTCAATTAATTTTTTTTTCATATTAATTTTATTTACCTTTGTTTCTTTTTTAATTGTTTCAAGATCAATACAATCAGGTAGATAACAATGTAATAATGAACAAAATGCAATTCCATCTATCCATGAATTTGAAAAATTCGTTATTGAAATTCCCTATTGAATATTCATATAATTGATATTATTCACATAAGAAAAAGATACTTACATAATTTGCTAATTTTTCTCCACACCATTTTAATAATGCATCACGTTTACAAACACTTCCTGGCATTCGTGCAAAAACTGCTTCAACAATTGACTTCATTTCATCATATTGTTCACTAGAAAGATGATAAATATATATTTTTTTTAACAAATTAAAATTCTATACTTCGTTATCGATCGAAGTGATATATCTGATCGATGACTATTATTTAAACAAGATGTTGATGGTGATATTGTATGTTTTGTTGTAGTCGTTATTGTTGTTGTTGATAAAAGTTTTGCATCATCTGTTGTTGTACCAAATTGTCGATGATGATGATGACTATTTGTTAATAAAGCACTTGTTTCTGTACGTGTACATGGTTGGGATAATGGACGTTGACGAATTGGAGATTCAATATGAGTAGTTAAAGAGCCTAAAATAAAAATACAAGTAAATTTATTTTTATAGATAAATATTTATATATTACTATTTCGAGAATTCGCTTCTAATGTTCGAATCATTTCTTTGATTCTTATATGGCCAAAATCTATTCAAAGAAAAATATATTAAAAGAATATCAATTCGATCTACAAAAAATCTTACCACATAATGCATTATTATGTGGATTATTGTTACGATTTGTTGGTGGTAATTGCATCTAAACAGATCAAGCAATGTTATGATATTAAATATGAAAATAACAGTAGATTTCAATAGTGAAGTCTTTTATAGGTACAGGATTATTGAACAAACAATATGAGATATAAACTTTGTTGATATCTTATTTTCTTAGGAAATTCTCTGATTAACTAATGTATAACAGAGTGGAACTAATCTCAAATACAAAACCTTGAGAGAAGTGTTAGCTATCGAATCCAGTTTCGAGTATCTCTCCAATACATAAGGAATGATTGGTCATAAATAATTTCATTAATATATTCGTCTCTTTCTTGAAAAATGAAATAACAGGCATTTTAGATCTATTCGAACTTTAAAAGTTCTTCGTTTTGATTATTATATCAATAATAGAACTCTAGTTATACATCTATACCATTACAAAGATCAACAATAGGTTATATCAAACATTCCAACTGTTGACATTTTCTCTGAGCTTATATATATATATCCGTTATTCATTTTGAACAGGTGCATTTTCCTTTCAATTATTATCACTAATCATTTTGATCATTTACTTGTCTTCGTTGAACTTCTTTATTAATTGCTTTTTCTTGTTCAATATGTTCCGTAACACGTTTAAGATCATCTGTAGCTTTTGTTAATCGATCTTCAGCATCTAAAAACAAACAAAAATAATCAAAAAGTTTGTTTTTTCGAAATATAAAATCAATACCATGTCGCATTTCACTTGCAACTCGTACAGCAATTAACATATCAGCTAATGTTTCATCTTTTTCTTGCGTAATATATTCCAGTTGTTTTTTTGTATCAGTTAATTTTTTTTCGACATCTTCAATTTGTGTTGATAATAAAGAATTTTTTTCTTTATATTCAGCAATTTTTTCTTCATAATCATCTTCTTTATCAATTAAAGCTTTTTCTAATTTACGATTTTCTTCAATCAATTCTCCACAACGTATCGATGCTAATGCTTTATCTTTAATAACTTCTTCAATTTTCATTTCTAATTCATTAATATGTTGTTTTAAATCATGAATTTCTTTTTCATGTTTATCTTCAATTGTACGTTGATTTTGTTGTAATGTTTGATATTGTTTTTGAGAATATTTTAATGAATCATCTAATGTCGCAATCTTTGTTTCATGTTCATATCGTTGTGTACGTAATTTTTCTTGTATATTTTGTAATTCAATATCAGATAAAGTCTTTAATTTTGTACATTCTTCAACCTAGAAACAAAATTTATTATCGAAAAAAAATAATTTTTTGAATAGAGACTTTTTTTCGATCATTTTCAATTTGATTTTTTAATTTTTGATTTTCTTGTTCATAACGATCACATAGTTTTTTCATTTCATTGGATTCATTTATTAAACGTTCATTTTCTTCGGTTTTTTTTTCAAGTTTGATTTTTGAACATAAAACATTATCATGCATTTTATCAGCATCAGTTTCATAATATTTTAATTGTTCTTCTAATTTTTGTATACGTTCATGTGTTTGTCGCTAAAGAAATTTTATGAATAGATTTTATATAGATTTTTTTTCTTCAAAAAATACTTGTTGACTTAATAGCTCATCACGTTCTTCTTGAGATTCTTGTAATAAAGATAAGAGTTTCTTTTCATCGTTGCTGTGTTCTTGCTCTAGAATAGATAAAAAAAGAAATTTTTTTTTATTGTTTAAACTATAATCTCGTGGTCGGTGAATGTGGATTTATATGTTATATTATTTACCATTTCTTATCATTTGCTCCAATTGTTCATTCTTTTGTTTTAGATTACGTAATTCATTCGAACGTTCATCAACAATAAAACACAACTGATCGCGATCCTTCTTGCCGTTTGCTAAATGTTGTTCTTGCTGTTTGATTATTGCCTGCATAGCACACATAACATAAAAGAGAACAAAAAAGAAAAGATTAACACTTGTAGTGGATGTGTATGTGTGTGTGCGTGATGGGGAAGATAAAAGAAAAAATAATAATAAATAAATAAACGAGAACAACCTATGTACTTCATATATATCTAAGAAACTCACCTGGCTATCAGTTAGTTCACGTAGAAGTGCTTGAATTTTTTCATTTTTTGATAATGACTCATCCGTTATTGCTTTAAGTTGTTGTTGTTGTACATGATGATCATGTTGATTGATTTGTAATGGTGGTGTTTGAGTTTGAATTGAATTTGTTTGAATACGACGTTTAACTGATTGATATTGTTGAGATATTGATTGTTCATCGGAAAGTATTGTTGGTGTACGTTTATTTATTGATGTAGTTGGTCGTAAAACAGGTGGAAAAGATGATGTCGATGATGGTGAAGTATTATTATTATTATTTGTATTATTATTATTAGTATTAGTTTTTATTGATCGTTGTTTATCATGTTTAACTTCGATTTCAATTTCACTTTTATGACGAATTTCAGATCGTGATGTTGGTACGGAACCTGTAAAATTTGTTGATTTTATTATTGAATTAGTTGAGTCACAAGTACTGGGAGTAAGAAGAGAATTATTTGCAGGTGTATTTGGAGCTATAATATAAAAATATTTGACATAATTATAAGTACATATAAAGGTAATTTTTATTTATTAATGTAATTTGTTCCTTTTTACCTTGATTCATTTCTTACTATCTATACTTATATATTTACAAATCTTTCACCTTGCTATTATCATCGTCTTTTCTTTTTATTAAAGTAAAATGAATTTGCTTTTCTTTTTTTTTTTTCATTTATAACACACATGGTAGTTTTAACCTTCAAAATATATGAGATGACTTTTAACGTGATAAAACTGAATAAGTTAGTTTCATAAAATATTTATATTGATGAATTATCAATGAAGAAAAAAAGAAAATCGTCATAGGAAATCAATCTTTTTGTCACAAGAGACATTCTTGTGATTATAATTGACTTGACTCAAGCGATTTGTACAAAAAAGAAAAAATAATATAACGCTTGAAGCGATAGACAATCTATAATTGAAAAATATCGATTTGATATACTTGTTTTTAATAGGATATCACTTTTCTTTTTACCGTAGTTATATTGTTGTCGCTTAATTTCATGCCATGTTATTGTAGACGGATATCTATCACATCTTATCGGTACCCATACATAAGGTTTTAATGAGCAATAATTACACATCGTAATTGAAGTATTATTTAACATAATAATAATGATATCTTTTTATGTAATTAATATTAACTCACTCATATCTTATTCGGGGCTCTTTTTTTTTGTGTTATGTTTTGTCGACTAGTCATTTTTGTCGTATCACTTGTCGCCATCTCAATTATTTCAGGGACGATCATTGATACTTTTCTTTATCATTACAACGGATTTTACAATTGACTATACTCTTTTTTCTCCTTCATTATTCATAAGAATATAAATACAAACATAACATCTAATAAGGTCAGAACACTGATAATGATGAATATACACACATATTAAGGTGTATCATCAACCTTGATAGACGAACACAATAGACTAGCAATTTTTGCCTATCAAAATATTTGTAGTAGTAGGTAGGTACCTGTGCTGACGTCAAAAGTTACCTTCAATCTGTCTTTCATTGTAACACGTACAATATAAAAGCGAAGAAAAATCTCCGATTTTTTTTATTTGCTTCAAGTGAATATTCATACGAAAGAAAACGATAAAAGAAATAGCAAACATATATATATATATATATATATATATGATTCTAATTAGATCATTTTTCAATATTTTACTAATCACTATGATCATTTACACACGTATTTAGTATTGAAATATTACTTTTTTTCTTTTCTTATTAAAAACGTAACTACAACGAACACTAAATTCGACCTTATGTTATATGCATGTGTTTATTTGTCACCTAAACTTCGTATGCATACACAAATGATGTTGTAAT
Source organism: Adineta steineri (assembly GCA_905250115.1). NCBI lineage: Eukaryota > Metazoa > Rotifera > Eurotatoria > Adinetida > Adinetidae > Adineta > Adineta steineri. Next base: position 288,196 of record CAJNOI010000038.1, read on the forward strand.
GAACTAGCATATACATACAAGGACTTTTCCTTCTCCTTCCTTTTTCCTACTAACTATCATGACGATGATGCAATCGAACTAGTGCACATATACTTAAAGAAATTGAATCTGATGGAAGATTAACAGGAGACAATGTCAACGACGATATGATATTCAATATCATACATTTCTAAGTTCTCAACTTACTTGCTGGTATAGTACAACAGATGTCGGGTAATAGAAGCAACTGAGAATCTCCAGGCAATTGATGAGTATAATTAGGTGATGTACAAGATGGTGAATTAAGATTTTTTTTAATTGTAACATAGATTGTATGACAAAATGATAGCGCATCAACATCTGAAGTAATAACCTTCTTCGATATTGGTTGTTTAGTTGATGTTGGAAAGACTGATGGTGATGAAGAAGAAAGTGGTGGATTATTTAATAGAGATGAATTTATTAAAGATGATGTTGATGATGATGTATACTCTTTTCGTTTATCAAAATAATAAAAAGAGTCTTGTTGATGCTGTTTATATTGTTGTTGGTGGTGGTGGTGGTGTTTGTGTTGATTAAATGTATTATTCATTTGACGAAGAAGAACTTGTTCTTCGTACGGTGAATAATAAGGTATTAAATTTTCATAAAACATTTTAAAAAATAAATACGAGAAGAGGAGGATTGAACAATTTTCCTCTTATCTTAATTAATCAGTTTTTTTTTAATAATAATAAATAATGTTCGATTGAATAATAATAGTAATAGTAATAAAAGCGAATAGGTAGAAAAAACACAAGGAAGAAATAATATAATTAGAATGCAACAAGTAAATAGGTATTGTATTTAAATAATCAAATAATCGTCTTATTATTGATGCATAGACGCTTTCAGTCTGTCTATATATATACTGAATTGTACTAGGCAGGAGTCCATAGAATATTAAAGAAGAGGTGGTAATTTTGACAATCATGCGCGCGGGCGCGCCACTTTAAAATGCATCGTATATTTCGAACAACGTTCGGTATACCAGAACGCAAAGAGAAAAAAACTGTATATGCATATACGTATATACTTTATCACTCTCTTTCTCTGTATAGTGTGTGCAGTATGGTGAACTGAGCCTTTAATGATGTTACATAAGATAGAATAGCCAATGGAGTATAGTGTGAAAAATGAAATCAATTTTGTTTTTCTTACTGCCTGAATACAACGTCTTTTTCGTGCTTCATATAATGATCAAAACGAATGCATACAAATATATCGTTTGAAGATAACATTTCATTACTAATGAACATATATCATATAAGTGAGGTTTCGCGAAAAGAAAAACGAGAACAAAGACGAAGAGATAAAACGAATATTAAAATAATAGTCTTATTTCTTTTAAAAGGATATACACTATTCTCTATGAGGTAAATAATAGAAACCTTATTAATAATTATTATCTTAATATCTTATTGTCAATGTATTATACACTTGATATATATAGAAATGAAATTTTTCTTTTTAGAGACATTATTTTATTTTTTTTACCTTGAAATAAGTATACGGCAAATGTTGAACATACAGATGACATTGGTCAACCTTCAGTAGTTATTTAACATAGATTTGATTCACGTGAAAAAAAAGCGAAATCCTATTTTGTCTGGCTTAACAATAATTGAAAAAGGATGAATACAAATTTCTGCTTACTTAAAACAAAAGATGTATATTCGATTTTTTTTCTTCATTCCTCATCGGATTGATTGTGCAAATAGACAGATCTATTTTTATTCTATTATATCACACACACACACACACACATATATATATATATATGTATCGAAGTACGAATAAGATACTACTCAATTGAATTAGATCAGCTTACAAACCTCGATTGAGCTTGGGATGTTTCCATTTAAAATAGTACATTTAATAAGAATATGATGAGTCGACTTGAACTGCACTGTATAGTGATATGATACATACAGACAGTGAAGAGTGCACAACGGTAATTGATAAATAAAAGAAAAAAGAAGAGGAGAAAAAGAATAGAGCGCATAACATCATCGATTCACTCGAAATTGACATGTCAGGTAGACGATGACGACATTGTATTATTTTAAATAGGATGAATGTCTCGTCTTCTCATAGTATAAGAGTCAAACAATAATTATCATTTGTTTTCCGTATCTACACACATCACACACATAAACACATATATGTATGTATAAAAATATACAGACATAAATCTCCTTTATTCTCTATTTGAAGGCTTAATGTTCTAATTGGCTACTGCCGACAAAATAAAGAGCATGAATCTACTTAAAGAGAAAGAATAGAAATTCCTACCATAACATAACAATAACAATTAATCCTCATTCAAATATTCGAGCTAATTATCAGAGAAACAAAAATTTTTTCTTCACGCGCAAAGCCAAGGTTTTATCTCTTCAATACTAAATTAAGTACGTGCAAATAGGTATTTTTTATCGTTGATAATGATGATCATCAGTCAAATATATATATATATATATATATGTTCGTATGAACGTGACACTCATCAAAACAAAAAAATGTCATTAAATTAATGTTTACTATATAAAATTGTACGACATGTAAATCTAATAGATATCGGTCAGATTACTACTGATGATCATTTGAAAAAAAAAAAAAAAAAAAATTTTTTTTTTTTTGATTATGAATAAATCACTAGAATTGCAATAACAATGTCAAGGACAAGAGGAAAAATCTTGATATATTTTTGAAGTATTTTACCTTTATGTACAACAATGGATTGTGATGGCGGAGGTGGAGATGATGATGGATGTGGTTTTCGAAATCGTCGAAAAAGACGCATTGTAAAAAATATAATTATTGAAACGAAACAATCCGATTGTTATTACTAATACCGATAGGAAAGAAAAGTTGCTGATCAGCTTTTAGTTCGACCGATATATGTATATGTATGTATGTGTTGTTGTGGCGAGTGCGATGAAGAGAGAGGAGAGAGAGAGAGAAATAGATGAAAATGCAGAAGAGAAGAGAAACGTAATGTGTACATCTATGTACAGAATAAGAATAAGAAGACAGGAGAAGAGAAATAGAGCAGAAGTGAGGTAGAAGTTTGTCATTTTTTTCCTTTCTTTTTTTTTAGCTATTTGTGTGAGACATATTATACACTAAACAAGGTCGGTCAGACTATGATTCTTGTTCACACACACACGTCCCCGATAATACAACGCTTGATTGAACGCACACGTCCTCGATCAGTTACTCTATAATATATATATATTATCATATTATAAAGCAAAAATTATATTGGTATATCATTTCTAAAAATCGATTTCTAATGCGTTGTCAAGTACATGTACTTTAATAATCTATTATATCATTAGATGAGCTTTTCCTTTCTTTTTCTCCTCTGATGTTATTCTATAGACAAAACTATGTCTCTATCTTTGGACTAAGTGAATTTCCTGCTGAGTGACTTCTTTTGTCAACAACAATAATAATCGGACATGATTTATATATGTCTCATGTCGATAAGAACCGATATATTGATGGATGATGATTACAAACGACTTAGCGCACTGATTGAAAAGTTCACTGTTCACAATCTAGAATAATATGTTATTAGATTAACTTACATTTTTGTTGTTGAGCAAAAGCTTCAAGTTCTTGAATACTCTTCTTTAATAAATCATTTTCAACAAGCATTTCTTCAAGTCGTGCATTTAACATTGTTTGTAATTGCATAGCTTGTCCAATAGTTTCATTTGATGGTACAGCTATACTGCTGCGTTTTTTTTCAATTCGTTGTTGCATTGTTTCAAGTTCATCCGTTTTTATTTGTAAATCACGTCTCAATTGATCAATTATTTGTTGAAGAGCATGAACATTCGAATTTTCATTTTGTACATCATTCAACAATGGCTGTTGTTGTTGTTGTTGTGCAGGACGTTTAATACGAAAAAGACTAAAACGACGACGTAATACAGATGTTGATTGAAGTAAAGGTTGGACTGATTGACCATTTTTTGTATCAAAACCATTTAATACTGTTTGAGATTTTTTCATTTTAGTTGTTTTATTTGTTTGTTTTTGTCCTTGATGTTCAATATTTGAACCGATTTCTGATAAAGATTCGGAACTTTTACTGAGAAATTTTGATGATACAATTTGATAATAATTATGGGATGATAATCTATTTGTTGCCATTTATTACGTATAGAAATTATAAGTAACCTAGAAGAAGAAGAAGAAAGAAAAAAATAAGTAGAAGATAGAGAAATAAATATCTGAAGATTTTTTTGAGAAAAGAACACTTATAACATCATTAGTTTTGAAATCGGAATAAGATTAGATTAGTCAAGGAAAAGAAGTCACACACACACATACTAAAATAATACGAATAAACAAATGAATGAAGGAATAATTACTGCAAAAGTACTCATCATCATCATCATCGTCGTCGTCTTCTCTTTCTCTAGAACAATTAGTGAAATAGGATCAACTGAACAGATGGTTTCTTATATATGTATATAGGCTTTCACAATTATGAGCATGCACTATACATAGAACGTGTTATAATCAATCTGTGAAGTATTTTCTTTTTCTTTAATATAGAATATATGGCTTCTCTTCTACTATCAAGATCAGTCATACACCTTATTCAATATATATATGCATTCTACTGATGACACAACTCAAAATGCTTCCAATACCACATCTATACATAACACATATATATATATATATATATGTATATAAAGAATAGGTCATCATCATCATATTCATCACTTCATTAAACGTATCCATACGATGCTTGTTTTATAAATCTAATATAAAAGCGAATGGACATCGTCCATGAAGTTTGCCAACATATAAAGCGCGAAAAAAGACACTGTACTCTTTTGTATACATACGTATATAAAAAGCAAACAAGATGATCTCTACTATAACCTTGTATATATATATATATATATATGGTATCTCATTTACTGATAAGTAATGCATACAATATACATACCTGCTCCACCTCTCTCAATCACGACAATATCTTTTTTTTCTTTTTTTCAAAGAATCTTAAGGAGATATGTACGCTCATACAATTAGATATTCTATATGTTTTGATCTCGCTTACTAGTTTGTATGATGAACATATGTTCTCATTATAATCATCGTACCCGACAATAATCGTGACGATAGAAGTAGAGAAAAAGCTATGAACCGTAAAACAACTGTACATAGTAATTAGCGTGGATAGAAATGCAGAGAGACAGAGAGTGAGAGAAGCAGAATAAAACGAAGAGAAAATTAAGATGATTTGTAGACAAATAACTATTATGCTAGTCTATATACTTCAAAAGGATACCGCAAATCACATACTGTGCCTAGGGAAACAATTCGGACAAAACTAATATGACCCGTGAGGCGTACAAGTAAAAGACGGAAATAGACTTAACTTCTTCTTAGTCTCAGTGATCCCAATCAAATTATAACGCTGATAATACCATCATTGCATTTGTATTACGTCAAAATTATGTATCATTTGTTTGTCCTCTATACTAACTATTTCTCGTTTACATTCTTAATTCAAGGAAAAAGCACTTTGATATCTGAATATTTGATCGTAACATCTTACTAATTTTTGAACATCAGATCATTTATTAATGTACATTAAATAAATCAACAAAAGAAGAAAAGATTGAACATGATGATTACCATTGACAAGAGAGATTGACCATACACGACCTTTCTAACAAGTAAAAATCATAGATTAGTACTACTACTAAACATTATTTGAAGTAAATGACAAACTAGAAATGATCTCGAGCTAGAAAATAAGCACGTATTCATGTACATGTCTCAACACTAGACGATAAAGAAGTGAGAAAAGAAAAAATCAATCACGAGAAAAAAAGAGCCCCATGCCTTTTCTTATATATAAATGTTATGTATTTAAAGAATTAATTAAGACTTTCAAAGTTGTCAATAAAAATTATTATATACCTTCATTGAGAATTTCCAAGGTTATTAATCGTTTAATAATATATCCAATAAACACCAATTACTATGTTAAATAAAAATTTCTGAATTCAATCTACGAAAAGAAAATAAATAAATAAATCATCAGACACTATAATCAACGCCACTATGAACACTATCATTTGTTCTTTCTCTCATATATAAAGAATATAAGAAGAAAATGAAGTGTTTTAACCCATGTCGATGGCATATACCAGAAATTGTACACGTGTGTGAACGACACAAAGAAAAGAAAAAGCAATGATGAATATTAAAAAAGAGAGAACCGTGAATAGCAAATGTACAACAGAATAATAATTACCACGTCAAGCTAAATGAAAAAAGGAGCAGCTGCTTCTATTCTCAACTGACCAGACGACATATTCATTGTACAAAAAAAAAACTTTAAAAAGGACAAAAAAAATGAGGATAAAGAAAGAAAAGACGATACAAAAGGTCATCAGTCGTTCATCGAAGAGTTTTATGTTTACATATGAAAAGGCATATACACACACACACTTATATGGATAAAAATCAATGCGCACGCAAGACAATCTAATCATTTGAAGTAAGAAGATTTTCTTTTTCTCTTTTTTGACTTTTATAATGTGTTTTATTTCCTCTTTTCTATTTCACAAGGTATACTTGAACGTTCATTCAATATTACTGTAGTTATTATATCGAGAGAGAGAATAAAGTAGGTAATATGTATCTAAAAGTAAATAAAAAAAAAAAGTTCATCTATTCAAAGATTTGATGATATAACAGTACTTAAAAAGGTATTGAATAATATAGATCAAAAATTCTCAGCTGGACTTTTCCTATCAAAGTTATACTTAGAAATAATGCGCTAGATTCAATTTCTTTTTTTTCTCTCTCTCTCTTTGAATGAATTCAATTTTGAAACTATCTTTTCGACAAACCGAAAATCTTCTTCGTCTAACAAAAACAATTGTACATGCATATCAATTACAATATATACTTGTCAATGATAATACAAATGATCAATGTTCATTTTCATATGATTTATGTAATGAACTTCGATTTATACAAAAACATTTACATTCCACTTGTTTTTTACTTCAACAAGCACTCTATCGTATTCAAGCATTAAGACAAGTACGTGCCGATTTACCTATTCGAATTGATCAGAATATTTTTATTAAATACGAAGAAAATCTTTCGTACGAATTAAAAAATATTCAAGAAATTATTTTATCAATAATTAATGAAAATATGTTAATAGATTCACCTTTAAATACTCTACAAATCTTATATAAAGAAATTCAAGAAAATTTCGAAATATTTCTTGATTATATCTATGCAAATCCGATACATAAAAGTACGGTATTTGTAGGAAATTTAGTATCGAATACACTTGAAAGATTTTATTTAATTCTTGGTACACTCGCTCGACTTGTTACAGAAATAAAATAAACAAAATTAATCTTCATTGTCATTAGTTTGAACATTAAGAATATCATAGATTGTATTATCAGCTATTGTTCGAGCTAATTCTTGTACAAGTTTATCAAATTCCGGTTCATAATTTTGTGGAAGTTCAATTCCTTTTCGAATCTTTAAGACAAAAAAAAAATAAAAATTTTATCAGTGTAAAAATATACTTTTGCTTTTTTTCGAAGATTCGGTGATAGTTTTAAACAATTAGTCCAACCTCTGAAAATAATCGAAATAAATCGAAAAGAAATTTTTGTTTTGTAAATTTACGTTTCATCACCAGCTAATAAAATCGGATGAATTGAATTAAATGCAATTTTTGTACATGTTTTTCCTAATTCATTTGTTAAAAGTTGTTCACAAATTGGTTCAAGTTTATTTGAATGAATATCAAATATATAAACTTTACCATCAGCTCCAGCAACAGCAAATAAAGTAGATGTAAATGGTGACCAACAAATATCTTGTAGACTTGTACATAAATCAAATCTCATTAAACACTCACTAATACAATATCAAAGAAGGAATTTATATTTTCTAAAGCAAAAAATATTTACGCAAGTTTTTCATGCCATATTTTAACTGTACTATCAGCAGAACATGAAGCAAAAATATTCGGATGAAAAGGACTAAAGGGAAAAGGTTTTAAAAACAAATTAAAATCATATTACCTCCATTGAATAGAATAAACAGCGAAATCATGTGCATCATATGTCATATCAATTATTCCTGGGTCATTAATTGATGCTTTATAAATCTTTCCATCTTCTGTACCAACAAGAAATATATCTTTTTGATGATGATGAAAATCAAGTGCCAATGCCGGACCTATGTATAATCATACTTGTGAAAAAATATTGATTTCTGAAAGAAAATAAAAAACCTGGTATTGTTAGAAGAGTACCATCATCAAGTCGTGTAGTTTTTGTTGCACTTGGTAAATCTAATAAGAGTACTTGTCTTAATTCACCTTTAATACATGTCCATCGTAGTAATTTTCCATCACTACCAGCTGAACAAAAACGAGAATATTGATCAGTCGATGAAGTACACCATTGAACCTAATTCATTTTATTTGAAGAGGAAGACGTTTTTTTATACATACCTGCCATACACATCCAAGATGTTTACACATATAAGATAAATTTGTAAAAACAGCTTTACCAGATGGTACAGATATATCATAAACAATTACATCACCATCCATTAATCCAACACAAATAAGATATCTAGAATAATTACGAATAAGAATTATGTTTATCGTAAAAGATAGATATATTACGGTTTTGATGATAAGCAATCAATAGATAAAACAGTACTTTCAGTATGAATTAAATTATTCGGATGATTATTATTAAGTGTAAATACAGCAATAGTACCTTGAATTCGTTCAGCACAATCATCTGAATGAAGAAGATAGAAAACTTGTCTAGTATATATATAAAATCATACAAAGTCCATATCCTATGATTAACATATCCGAATAAGTTGGATTCCATGTTAATGCAGTAACAGATCGATTTGGGTAGGGTGCTGAAAATTTCCATAATGGAAATAATGTACCCATTGGATCACGTATTTCATCGGATTTATCTTCGAAATATTTGAAATTAAATATTAATTCATGATATCGATTTTGATTTAATACACGTTCAATTGCTTTTAAAATTTGTACTTGACGACGTTTAGTAATTACCTTTAACGAAAAACAAAATTCTTTGTTTTGTTTTAATTATTATTTTATTATACTTCTGGTTTAAGACGATCTGCTTTAATAATTTTTTTCTCTAATAAACTTTTTGTTGGTCCATAATTTATTTTTTGTTTTCGTTTATCTTTATCATTTTGCTGAAAAAAAAAGAATTTATTTTCCAAAAGAAAATTATTATCTATACTTGTTTTGCATAATCAATAGCATATTCTTCATAGATTATACGTTGATTTGCTAAACCAACAAATTTTTTATATGGGATAAAATCAGCAAGAGTTGTAACATCCTAAATCGAGGTTTATACATATTGTATGAGAAAACAATAAATAAACTTTTTTTGGTGATGAATATGTTTGTATGCCTTGTTCACAATAATTAAAACGATTGAGTATTTTCTTAGATTTTTCAGTTTGCATTTGTGACATTGATATCTACGATTCAGATTTTAAGTATATCGAAAGATGATTATTATTATTTACTGAATCATCAATGGGTTCATTTATTGTTCGTTGTTCATCTTCATCAACTGTTTGTTGTAAAGCTATAGAATAACATGAATTATACAAGTACAATATTTAGTCTTTTACATTCGATGTTTTCATCCGATTTTTTTATTTCTATTGTTGATTCTTTTTTAGTTTTATAAACATCAAGTAATGCTGTTGGAAGAATTTGTGTTCCATCTGAATGGAATCGTTTTTTTCTATTATTTTATATATTATTTTTAATACAAACAATATTTTTCTTTTTGTAAATAATTTTTAGCTTCATCAGAATCAATTGGTATAAGATTTCCTTCATATGAATAATGTATAGTTAATTGTTCGGGATTTCCTAATGGTACAAATTGTTTCTCCTAATCAAATAAATATTTATTTCTATGATAGAATTATACATTTCAATTCAGTATACCAACACGATGACTAAACATAACTAAATTTTTCGATCCATGTGGATTTTCTGTTGTTAAAATACGTGTAATTTCTTCATCAGGATCAATTATATCTGTAGATGATAGAAAACTTGTATGCTAAAGATATGAAATTCTCTTTTATTTCTATTCAATAATATCAAACAAACACTATTATCATTGTGATTATGTTCATCATCATACAATTTCGTAGAACCGATCTAAATATTCAAAATTCTATCACATATTGTTTACCTTCAGAGGACTCACAATATCCTACAGGAAATAATCAAGATTTTTTTTTCGATAAATTCATATGATAGAAACTTACATCATTGATCTGTTGTAAAGAATTCATTTGTTATGATATTTTATTTAAAAGTAAAACATTACGATGGATATTACACTGTTTAACTATAGATTTCAAGCGAATGAGTAAGAGAGAAGAAGCGCGCGAAAGAAAAATGTCTTATTGAACATCGTGAGAAAAAGACAAGATATATTGCTATAATGATAGATAAAAGTATTCGAAAGTATTTATTTAACTTGTAGTAGGAATTGGTGTTGTACTTGTTTGTTGTGTTGGTACACCTTTACTTTTTACATCATCCGGATCACGAATTAATGCAAGAATTTTATCTAATTTAACACTTTCACCTTCTGTTCCTTCAGCAACATCTTGACCTTTTTTAACTTTTGGTTTTTTACGTAAATTAGGCGAAAGTTTTAATGATATAACATTACCACGATCATCACCTGCAAGTATAATCGGATGATTACGATTAAATGTAATATGTGTTAATTTTGTACGTTTTTTTTGTACAACTATTTGTTCAGTAAGTGGTTCATATTTATTAACATTTAAATCAAATACAAAAACTTTTCCATCAGCTGTACACGCAGCAAATACTGTTGATGAATAAGGTGCCCATGCAATATCACCAACAGCACTACCAAGATCATAAGTAAATAATGGTACTCTATAATTTACCATAGGAACAATAAATAAATGAAGATTATGAGATCATTTCTTACTTATAATTGATGTCCCATACTTTGACGGTCCAATCAGCTGAACAACTAAGAAAAATTTTTGGGTGAAATGTATTCCAACGTACTGCATAGATAGCCATATGATGTGCATCGAATGTATCCAAAAATTGATTATTATATGATTTTGAACATTTATGAATTTTTCCTTCTTCGGTACCAACAATAAATAAATAATCTTGTTGTTTATTAAAATCAAAACATGTTCCACAACCTTCAATTAATCAAATAAGAAAAATTAACAAAAGAAAAGAATTTTATAGACATACCAAGTGTAGCTAATGGAAGTGTTTCATTAGGTTCAGTTGCTGGTTTCTCTAATTTTAATTGTACAATATCAGCGTACATTAAATCACTCTAATTAAAAAATTTCGTATGAAAAAAGATAAATAAATAAAATTTACTTTAACTAAAGTCCAACAGACAACACGACCATCGGATGAAATTGAATAAAAATTAAGATTTCCATCTAAATCATCTTTTTGCCATCGTACTTGCCAAACAGGATCTGTATGTTTTCCATTACGAGCTGTACTTTGATATTTAGGTCGTTTCTGTTCATCTGCAACATTATAAACAGCAACTGACCCATCATAAAAACCTATAAAATATATAACGAATAATTTTCTTCGTACAAAAAACAAATTAATCTTCAATTACCACAACAAAGTAAATTCGGATGATGATGATGGAAATCTAAACACATAACACCGCTTTCCGTTTGAAAAATATATTCCGGAAAACTTGGATTTTTTAATGAATAAACTAAAAACATTCCACGAGTTTGTTTAAGAAAATCATCTACAAAAAAACAATAAATTATGAAATTAAATAATAAAATGACATACATGAACCAAAAGCAACAGCAAATAAATCTGAATATTGTGAATTCCAAGCTAAATTTGTACAAGCCAATTTTTTTGTTAAATCATATTGAAATATCCATAATGGTAAAAGACTTCCTTCTTGTTCGCGATATTCATCAGCTGCATCTTCCCAATATTTAAAATCTGTATATAGATAGATAAATATGAAATTATTTCTTAAGAAATGAAAAATAACCTTGAGCGATATCATCAAATGTATTTTGATTAATCATTCGTTCAATAATTTTAAGTGATATACTTGCTGATTTGGAACGAGCAAATTTAGCCATATCATCACCCTATTTAATAAAAATAATATATGTATATAATATATGTTTTTTTCTATTTACTGATAAATCGGTAGCAACAAATTTTTTCTTTCTGTCATCATCTTTTTTTGTTGAACTCTTCTTATTTTCTTTTTCTTTTGCTTTTTGCTAAATAGAAAAAAATCAACAAGTTAATATTTAGTTTTAATTATGTTATACTTGTAAATCAAAATCTTCATTATAAGCATCAAATATTGCCCATTGAGAAACATTATCAGAGAAAACAGCACGTGGAGTTTGTTCAACAAATGTTTCTCGATCCTAAGAATAAAAAATATATAACAATAATTTATTTGAAATTTTTTTTTAATTTAATACTCGGCATGGGTTATTATATGTTTGAGATGCACGTTCGCTAAAATTAAATTGATTTGTTAATTTTTTTGTTTTACCATTTGTTGCACTCGATTCAACTGGTTTTTCATCATCTTCATCTTCACCATCCTGCGTTGTTTTTTCCTTTTAAAAAATAATATATATCAGAAAATTAATTTTTTTGGGTAGAATTTACTTCGGTTGATTCAGCCTCAGGTGTCGATGCTTCATCTTCTTCTTCGATTGTATATTCTAATAATAATAGATGAAAATAATTTTATTCTATATTAATATTTATTAACCTCCGCCATCGCGTGCAACTTGTCGTCGACCTTCATCGGAATCTCGAAGAATAAGATTGCCATCAAGTTGAAAATGAACAGCTAATTGGTCAACATGTGGAATTGGTTTAAATAATCGATCCTTAATTAAATTAGATAGATATTATTAGTTTGTAATTATAATTTACTTTGTAACTATATCGAACAATATTTTCTGCTGCTTGAGGATTGCGTGCTGTAAGAATTCGAGTATGTTCTTCATTTAATTCCTAAACGAATTCAATTTTTCTATAAAATAATTTTTAAACTGAAAATATAAAATACCGCTTCAGTCAGTTTAAGTTGATCATCAGGACGAACAGGTCGAAGTGCCTAATTGAAACCAATCAAAAACAAAAAGAACGAACAAAAAAAACAATTACCTCATCGGACAAATCAGGCATATTACCAAAATCTTGTTCATCATCCTATAAAATTATATTTCAGTATTCTTCATGTCTATATATCTTCTCATACTCGAAAATTTCCCATTATTGAATTACGTGGTAACTGACTAATACGCCTTTGAGCTGCCACTGATCCATTGATAACTGGTTGAACCTAAGATAAAATAAATTTCCATATATACAGCGAAAATATCTTCCTAATAAAACTTTTACAGGTTTTTTTTCGACACCACCTTTATTTGGCATGTTTGTTCTCGAGTAACTAATATAAATGACAATCACAACACTTTATTCCATTACCATCGTCATAGCTCTAGGCAGTACATAGCAACAGATCAATTACATGTTACATATAGATGTCAGTTAACTTTTAAGTGTTATATAATTTTATTGACATTAGAAAAAAAGAGAAATATTTATATTACAAAGAAATCGTTTTTTTATTGTTTAAAATATTTTCTTGCAATATCATCACCACTATAATAATTATGATTTTCGAATGTATTTTCGAACATTTTTATTTTTTTCGTTGTTCCATCGATTTCGCAGACGACCCAAAAATTTGCTTCAGGTTGATTAACAACTGGAATTTGAATAATTTGATAAGGAATCGATGAATTTAAGGCTTCACCATCATTGAATGTAACTGTCGCTCCTGAATTAACTAATAATGCTTCACGTGTGTATCGATGAACAACATAAAGATATTTTAAATTCGGTTGAAGTGTTATTTTAATTGTTTCAGGACCATTACCATTTGTAACATCACAATCAAGTGAAACATTTCCTTGACATTTCGATCTAAAATAAACATGTCGACCATCCGATACATATACATGTGAATCAAGATCACGTGGTAATAAACCCCATTTAAGTACGATTTCTAATTGATTACTTTCTAATTGTCGACAAATAAATTGTGTATTTATATCTGGCCCATAATTTTCATAGACAATCATTCGAAATATCGATGATTTATATTTCGCATGACCACTATTGATTTCAACATCATAACAATTTCTTGGTAATGTTGTTGGCATATGAACAGTACCTGTTGAATCTGTTTTACCAGTAAAAACAATTTGATCACCTAATTTTATCATAACAGTTGCATCAACAAGAATATTATTAACCGAATCACGAAGAACAAATTTTTTTGGCATACATATCTCATGTTCGGGTACAACATTAACTAATGTTTCAACAAGAATATTTTCAGATTGTTGATCATAGATCATTACTGTATATTTGCCATAATTTTGAAAATTATATTTATCATCGAGAACTGGTTGTATAGCAATACTATCGATATCTGGATGAATAACAGCTGGAAATAAAACACCAGTTGAACCTTTTGGACCATCGATTGCTGTTGCAACAGGTACTATATTTGAAGAAGCACCACTATTTGCTGGTAATGGCAGAATCGATGGTGTCATTGAATCGATTGTAGGAATTGTAGAAGATGAAGAGTTAGGGGAGACTAATGAAATTTTTGGTATATTGGATGGTAGATCAAGTAATTGATTTTGAATGGTAGAAGATAACTGATTAAATGAATTAATCGGTGGAGGTTTTTTATTTGTTAACATTTGTAATAAAAATTCTTCAATTTGTTGTGCCTAAAAACAATGTTTATTATATAAGATTTCATAATTAAATTTATGTATATTTTACTTGAGAATTAATTGTTAAAACAAGTGATTTTATTTGTTCAGTTTGTTGTTGAATTGTATGTAGAAGTTGAAGTGGTCCTTCACATTTTTGTTTCATTTCTTTAAGATCAATATTTGATTTTAATGAAATCTTAGCATTACTAATAATGAATATAAAACAAAAAAATAAATAGATTGAAAGATATTATTTATACTTTCGTAATGTTCGTAATGCTTTTTTAAATTTCATTTGAGTACCTAATGGTGGAATTAGTTGGTTTATTATATTATCATTAAGTCCATCGACTTCGTCAATTAATACAGAACCATCAATTTCATTTTCTATAAAATAATAGGTTTCTTTGTTTTTTTTTTAAATGAATTTTACTTCGAAAATTGTCAATATATGCTTCTAATGATATATCATTCAACCATCGTATAACATCATCAATACTCCAATCTGAAGGACTGCTAAGATCTAATGTATGAGTATATGCTCGCATCGATGATGTTAATATCGAATTTTCAATATTATCATCAGGCAAATGTCTATAATAAAACCAGATGATTTCTTTAATCATCTATTTAATTGTAATACTTACTTCATACAATAGAGTATATTTTTATCATCATATCGCATTGTAGCATTGTCTGCAGTTAATTGTTGATAACATGTTTTACAATGAAAACATTTTTTATGCCAACTCTGTAGTAATAAAGAAAAGATTTTGTAATTTTTTTCATTAATTAAATTTACTTTATGAAAAAAAGTAATATTATCAGATGAATCAATTGAATTCGAACATGCAGGACATAATAATTCTGTAGATGAAATGGTCATTTCATATAAATAAATCTAGTCTTATTCTTTCGAAAAATGACTGATTTAATAAAGACGATAGAAAAAAAAAGTTTATTTTGTTGAAAATGACAACAAGGACAGAAAAACAGTAGAAAATGAAATTCAATAGTTCTGATTTTGCTGCATAATCAAGAATATGAAAGAAAAATAATAATAGTAACATCATTTTTTTTCTATTTTTTTTTGAATGCAATATACAAGTGCATCTTTATATTGACTTAGGAATCATTAGAAAAATGTCATTCCAATGATCAAAGACTTATTTTTTTAATGTTTTTATGAAGTAGATCGTCCATTAAATAATGTTGAGTGTTATATCAACATTTTATTTCAAACATATTTGACAAAAACAACAATAATATGTAAAAAAATGTGAATAAGTTATTCAATAAACATTATCGATCAGTTTATTCTCAGGTACTTACCAAGTACTAAATAGGAAGTACATCATCTATTAAAAATACAAATGTACTTAATGTGAGCAGAAAGTATATTACATTTTTAAATGATAAATTATTTTATCTTCATAGTGATTACATACTACTACTAAAAAAACTTGTTGAGGCCACAAAAATGTTGTAACTATTTTAAGAAACTTATGTCTGCTTTTTTCTCTCTCGATGCAAATAGTTTAGTTGTTTTTGATAATTTCGAATTATATGAATATTTATAAATGGTCTCGTCAGCATATAAGCGCACCCAAAAATAGAACAGTACTGACAAGTCTGACTGAAAATAAAATACCTTAAGACTTAATGATGATAATAATGTAACAGATCTTGATGAAATTAATAAAAATAAATTGAATATGTGATAGTTTTTATTAGTTAATATAAAATAAACTAAAGCGTTCAGCACATCAAGTGCCATTGTCAATAGTAATTTTATCAAGATCTGTTACATTATTATCATCATTATTTATAGTTATACAGACAAATATACGTAGTGATCTATTAATTATATATTTGTTACTTGTTGGAGAGATATATAATTGTAGTTCATTATTTTTACATTACAGTATTATTACTTTGTTTTTTACTACTGACGATGGCACTTGATGTGCTGAAAGCTTTAGTCTATTTGATATTAACTAATAAAAACTATTACATATTCAATTTATATTTCCTTAAGACTTATATTGATAAGTTCAAAATATACTTACTTCTCTAATTCATATTTTTCTACACAAGCTTTTCATACAGATGTGCACTGTCAGTATCCAATCTGGGATTGTAGGGGAAACTTTACTTAAAAGTTGAAATTACCCTTTAAGTACCATGGCTCAGCGAATGGATGAAACTTTGCTAGGACTTTATTTTTAACATGTATATTGTATGTTGTGAATATTTTCATCGAAACTTTTTAAAAAACTTTCGAAGTCATTTTCGATCAATACCCGTACACCCCTACAGCACGCTAGTATTTAAAGGCTTATTAAAATGATAAATACTGCGCGAATACACGCATCTACATGTCCTCTATGCCACAATGGCAAGTGCACTTCGATATTGTTTCGCATTCGTAAATTATTCAGAATTTGTCAAGTTCTAAAAAAGTGGGGCTTTTAGGCCCCGTTAGTACTTAAAGGGTTAATCTCGAGATCCAAAGTTAATTTCAAAGTTGAAGAATTATGAGCAGTTTTCCACAAAATCTGGTCTTGTGTATAAAACTGTTTATAACTTAATCGATTCAAGCTTAATTGATCAGGTGATGCGTGTATAATATAAAAACTTGTCGCCTTATCCCAGTAGATCACTTTGATATTGATTTAGTACGAAATTGAAGTTTTGATGATACTTTTTTTGTTCAATTCAACATTGGACGCTTATATACATATACGCATGTAATTACTTTCATTTGTATTACTTATTTGCGAGAAAATAGTTCTTTTTACGGATTAAGTACTTCATGAAATTATATGAGAGTTGAAAGTCAATCATTACTTAATAATAGTATATTATTTATTTTGATAAATTATCAGATTCAGATTAATAAATGAATAACAAATTATATTTACTTTCAGCCTAGTTTTTTTTCTATTCTTTTATTATCAAACTATTCAACCATATCGTTTACATGTATCTAAATATATATTTAGTCAGATGTCGATAGGTATAGCACATGTTGTACATAAAATAAAATATCATTTGGACATATTAGAAGCGAAATAAATATTATAAATAAACAATACATTATCAAAACAACAGCTGATAAATGCTGGTATTCAAAGAAGTTATTATTTATATAGCGATATTTTATTTATGAAAAATATCAATAGAACACCCATAGTCTACTAGAAAGCGAAGGATTCTATAGAAATACTTAGGCTACAAAAGCTATTTTCTTTCCGTTTTTTCTTTCTTATTTTGTTCTGGCCTCTCACTGGTAATTCTCGTTCACACCCACATCTTCTTTACTGTTCGACACTCATTCGCTCTGTAGAACAACTTCTTTGCTCGTTCTTCCTTTTTTTTTTTTTACCGTTTCTTTCTTTTTTCTTTTCTTCATTCCTTAATATTCACGCATATACATCATATTTTCTAATACAACCGAATAGCTATATTAGCTTTCTTTTAAGTAGTCAACATGTTAGAATTTTATCGTTCTTAATTTACATGATCAATCATCAGAAAAATTTTAAAAACAAAAAAATACTACAGCAGAATTTTTCTTTTTTTTTCTAAGTAAATCATACATTATAGAACAGAAAAGACCATGCTGCGCTATTATTTATTTACATCGTTTGTTTTATTCTTTACAGATGATTTCTGACAAATTGAATATAGTGAGAGTAAATTAATAGAAAAAAAATTTATTTTAAAATAGTGTAGTCAACTGACATCATTTTCTATGGATTGATCAATGTCATTTTTGTCCTATATATAACGATCATATAGGCTAGTATATTTTAATAATCATGACTGTTCATAAAACCTTGCATATAGAAGGATTTTTAACTACATTAAGCGACATTTTCTTTCATCTTACACATTTTTGTAAAATTTCATCGTTGATAAATAACATGTTTATATTATAGATAATTATGATTAGTTGATATTAACAATGATAACGAACCGTTCTCGATTTGTTTCACCAAATTATCAACCTAAATCTCACCATAAAAATCCTACAACAAATGAAATTGAAGATGGTGAAGATAATCCAGGTTTCTTAGAGCCTAATGATGATATTACTGAAACAAATTTGGAACAAATCCAAAAAATTGAATTGGATATTGATAATTTACATGTTGCTTTTAGTACAGCAACTTCAACAGTTGATATCAATGATCGAAAAGAGTCATTAATTTCCACCCAACCATTTGCTATCGATGAAATTGAACAAGCATCTGATGAAGAAGTAGCAGCCAATGTTTCGAATATAGATGATCCCAATATGTTAGTTTTAACATTTCGATCATGGTTTCTTGGCTTATTATTTACATGTCTTCTTTCATTTGTAAATCAATTTTTTTGGTATCGAACATCACCATTATTTGTTGGTACACTTGTTGCTCAATTATTAACATATCCATTAGGAAAAGGAATGGCTAAAATGTTACCAAAACGAAAATTTAAAATATTTCGATGGAGTTTTAGTCTTAATCCAGGACCATTTACTATCAAGGAACATTGTATCATTACAGCTATGGCAAATGCTACATGTGTAAGTTAATTCTTTGGTGAAACAATAGAAGAATATATTTTTATTTATTTTTTAAAAAATAGAGTACAGCATATGCAATTGATGTTCTTACAGCTTTACGAATATTTTATAAACGAACACTTCATCCATTAATTGGTATTATTTTTGTCATTACATCACAAATTCTAGGTTATGGAATAGCTGGCATTATGCGAAAATTTCTTGTTTGGCCATCTGCAATGATTTGGCCTGCTAATCTTGTTAATTGTGCTCTATTTCGAACTTTACACGAAGATAAAGAGGGTGTTGATATTAATGAAGAAGGAGGAAATACTGAATCACGTTGGAAAATGTCTCGTCTACGATTCTTTTTTCTTGCATCTTTCTGTCAATTTTTATGGTATTGGTTTCCTGGTTATATTTTTCCTGTTCTATCTCTCTTCTCTTGGTTATGCATGTTGAAACCAGATAATATTCTTGTTTCACAGCTTACTGGAATCAATGGACTTGGCATTGGTTCAATTGAATTAGATTGGAATGCATGGGTTTCTTTTCTTGGTTCACCAATAATTGTTCCATTCTGGTATGTCGAAAAAAAAAGGAATGTTAGTTTAATAAATAAACTTTATTTATATAGGGCTCAAATTAATATAATGATTGGTTTTGTTGCAGTAGCATGGCTTCTAGCACCTGCTACATACTATACGAATCTGTGGGGTTCAAAAGCAATGCCAATTACTAGTAATCGAGTTTTTACTTCAGATGGTTATTTTTACAATGTGTCTGCAGTACTTGATTCACGACTTCGTCTCAATGAAACTGCTTATAAAAATTATGGTACAATTATTTTTTTGAACGATATTTTCTGATTATCATATATATAATCGTTTATAGGTGAACTTCGAATGCCAGCTGTTTTTGCTATTTCATATGCTATATCATTTGCTGCAATTGCAGCAGTTATCGTACATACTATACTATATCACGGTAAGTTTATATTTCTAAAAGAAATTTTTAAATGTCATTTTTTTATATTAAGGTAAAACAATTATAAAACAATTTCGGTCATCTTTAAAAGATAATACTAATGATATTCATGCTAAAATGATGTCTCGCTATCCAGAAGCACCAGAATGGTGGTATGTTCATTTTTTTGAAAAATAAACAAGATGGAAAAGATATAATTTTGTTTGTTAAGGTATACATTATTATTTGGGATTGCATTTCTTCTTGCTATTATTGTTTGTCACGTTGGTCAGTTGATGCCTTGGTATTATCTTTTTCGTAAGTGAGATAAAGTTCGAAAAAAGTTTTTTGATCTTATTGCGTTTCTTTTGATGTACATCTAGTTGCAGTTGCACTTGCATGTACTTTTGTTCTACCAACTGGTATTGTTCAGGCTGTTACAAATCAATCGATTGGTAAAAAATAATTGTTCTCTTTTTTTTTGTTTTACAAAATTAAACTTTATTTAGGAATTAATGTTATTACTGAATTTGTTGCTGGTATTGCTATCCCAGGAGATCCATTAGCTAATGTTACATTCAAAACATATGGATACATAACACAATATCAAGCATTATTACTGATTTCTGATTTAAAATTAGGTCATTATATGAAAGTATGATTTACACAAAATAATCATAGAATTTCTAAAGATAATTCTTTAGATTCCACCACGTGCAATGTTTGCTACTCAATTAATAGGTACAATGATAGCAGGAATTGTAAATTATACGACAGCGATGTATTTAATGAATAATATTCCAAATATTTGTACAACAAAAAATACTAAATGGACATGTCCAAATGCTAATATATTCTTTAGTGCATCTATTATTTGGGGAGCTATCGGTACGTAAATTTTAATGAAATACTATTTTCGGTATTATTTAATATTGTAGGACCAGTGAAAATGTTTGGTAAAGGATCTATGTATTCAACACTTCTTTATGGTTTCATTATTGGTGCACTGCTTCCTCTACCATTTTGGTTTCTTATGAAAAAATATCCTAATGCTAAATGGCTTAAATATATTCATTTTCCAATTATGTTATCCGCGACAGGAATGATGCCACCTGCACCACCTGGTAATTATCCATCATGGCTTTTAGTTGGTTTTTTATTTAATTTTGTATTACTACGATATGCACGATCATGGTGGAAACGTTATGCATATGTTTTTTCGGCAGCAATGGATTGTGGTGTAGCGTTTTGTGTCCTACTTATATTTTTCTTCTTGCAAAATAATAGAATAGAATTTCCATTATGGTGGGGAAGTGGTGGTGTAACAGGAGATGGTTGTCCGCTATCACATGCTAATTATTCCGGAATCATTCCAAGCGATCGTCCGGTGTCTTTCGGCTGAGAAAAATCCTTAGATGTCATTCGTAAATTTATCTGTTATTTATTGTGTGTTATATTTTTTTATTTAAAAATTAATAATAAAAAATTTGTAACAAGTTGAGACTTGGTATTCATGTTGTTTTCTTTGTATAGTGTGGCAAATTTACAAAACATGCTTTCAATATATTTCATGTCTCTTTGAAAATTTCTACAATAATACTTTGATATTATCTTGAAGTATTATTGCTATCGTATTCCCTATTGTTAAACTAAATATATACGAAAAAAAAACAAGTTTATTCTGTTGTTTATCACAAAAAAACTGAAAACGACAATATCTTTTCTATTCCATGGGAAGAAGATCATTCGATGCTAAATCTCGAACCATATATATTGCTACAGCAAAAAATCCGATACTTTTGATAACATCCCTATAATATAAAAATCTATATCAGAAATATTTTTTTCTAAAAACCTACCATTTTGCTTGATCGGAATAAAATGTTTTAACATAATCCCATTTGCTTGATGATCGATTTGAACCTGTTCGACGACCTCCCATACCCGAAGATGAACCTCCATCAGATGGAACAAACATTATGTATATCTAAAACGAAAAGCAAGACAAAGTTTCGAAAGATTTCTTCACTTGCAAATAACAAAAACAGTAAAAAACAAAATACTGTTTATCTCGTTCTTTAAGTATAACAATACAAAAAACAACTAAAATTTAATCAATATCCGGTTTTGAATTGATCGAATTTGTTGATGGTTGTTGTCTTTGTCGATGGCGATGATTGAATACTCGATGTTTATCTTTACGTTGTATAGCTTTACGATGTTTTGTACGAAGAGCCTAAATAATATAAGTATATATTTTTTGCATCGATGAAAAATTTGATGTTATACTTCGCCTATTTCTTTTCGTTTTGTTGGCCATGTTCGTTCAAGTTCATTTAAATCTTCAGTACGTACAAACCCTTCTAATCCATCTAATAA
Organism: Adineta steineri; assembly: GCA_905250115.1. Classification (NCBI taxonomy): domain Eukaryota; kingdom Metazoa; phylum Rotifera; class Eurotatoria; order Adinetida; family Adinetidae; genus Adineta; species Adineta steineri. Next base: position 311,060 of record CAJNOI010000038.1, read on the forward strand.
AAAAACACGCCATTGAAAAGTTTCTTTTTATCCGAAAAAATTTTTTACCTTTTAATCGAACATCAATATCAAAGAAAAAGAATGTATCATTAACTAGTTGATCTTTTAATTTAGCTCTATATAAAAAACAATCAATACATCTTTATTTAATATCATAATCCTTACTGTTCTTGTTTTTCATCATCATCTTCCTCACTGGATGTATCACCAGGTTTATTTAGAAATAATTTCGATTTTCCATTTGCTATTGGTTTAGCTACTTGAGCTATTTTTATGAATAACAAAAATAATCATAGGAAAATTTTAAGAATAACTAAACGAACTTGGAGCAGGTAATGTTACTGGTTCTTGATTATTAAAAAATTGAAATTGAAACTGTCCATTTCCATTTGAAGTAGTTGTTGAATCTGATGTCTTATCAAACAATGTTTTTAATTTTGATTCATCAAAATCATAAGTTCGTTTTGAATCACTAGAAAAAAACATAAGTCATCTGTTTGTCAATTACTAAAAGAGTCTTACAGAATTGGTGTTGTTCCTATTATTCTTTTTAATATTGATTTTGGTTTCGTATTATCTGATGTATTGAAATTATCATCATTTAATTTAACTTCTGAATTAATTTCATAGATTCTATGTTCAGTTTTACTCGGATCAAAACGAATCATTTTTGTTTTTGGCTTTGGTTTGGATATAACATTTTTTGCATTTGTTATTTGATCCAAAATAGCAAGTGATTTATTTTTTTCTTCTTCAAATGAAACCTCATTGATTTCTTCTTCATTATCATCCTTATCCTCATCAATAGTTTTATCACGTTCATCAAGAAATTGTTCAGAAAATTGAAATCGTGGATCACTTGTTGTTGTTAAACGTGCTTGAAGATCTTGTAATTTTCTTTTTTTCTTCGGAATTTTATTCGTACTAAAATGTTCTTCAACATCCAATTCATCATTATCATCAAATAATTTTATTTTTTTTTCAATAAATTCTTTTGGTTGATTATTTCCATCACCGTCTTCATTATCCGAATCAAATGTATAATGTGTTTTTTTATTTAAATTATTAGTTGATGAATCTTTTATTAAACGTTTTTTATTTTGTTTCTCACGTTCATAATCTTCCAATGATTTTAAACGTTGTTCATTTGCTTTAATCGAACGTATTGACTAAGATAAATTAAAAAAAAAGTAATAAATCTTCTTCTTCTTATCAACTCATACCTTCCACACTAACTACATACTTCTATATTAGATTGTTGATTTGTCATTTATTGTTTGAATATAGATCAATAGCTAATCTAGAATATACAAAGTATCTCAATTTGATATATTTACAAACCAAAATGAAGAATTTCAATTAGCGATAATAAACTGCAAAAAGAAAAATACAATATACTTATTGCGTTTTTTTTTTTGGAAGACAGATAATACACACGTATACACAGTTAGTTAGGCTCGAAATTTTTCTTTTCCCTTTCATTTTTAATGATCATTATGAATAATAATAATAAAAAAAACAACACTAACATAATCTTTCAGAGAGATCAAATACAAAAAGAAAAAAAAAAAACAAGACACAGTTAATTTGATATAGGAGATGCTTCGGAGAGTGATGATGGTGATACTGCTTTAATTTCACCTGGTGATAAATTCGATCGTGGTGGTGAAGGTGATGCTTGATTATTTAAATTCGTATCAGATTTTGATGATTCAGTTGTTATTTCAGTAGAATCTGCTTTATTTTCCGTTGTTTCTGTTGTTGTTGTTGTTGTATCAATATTTAATTCATTTTTCGATTCATCATTATTTATCGTTAAAGATTTTTCACCTGAATTATCGTCATCATTGATTTCATCTTCAATATTTTCATCATTTGTGAGTGATTTTGATAAACTTTTTCCAATAGTTTCTTCGATTTTATAAAGTTTTTGAAGTTTTTTTTCAACATGTAATTGTATTAAATCAGCTTGTTCTTCTGAACAATGTCCATCTTCAACACATCTAAACAAAAATCATCATTATATAAAAAAGAAATCATCTATTAATACAAGTAACGCTCGTCTGAGAACTCGCTTAGCTCTTTCTCATAGAAATGTATCCTTTTCACATTTACTGGATAAACTGGTTTTCAATGTATTCTGACCTATGCACTCTCCTCCTTCATCATGATCACCCAACAGATCTCAGATTCGAAATACCTCTAGAAATGTTTTTTTGACCCTGCGGACATACACGCATGCAATCAGACAATTTATGTTTACTGGACTCTTCTCTGCGAGAATAATACCTTGAAATTGTAATAAGAACAGGATGTGGTTTAATTGATTCTAAAATTTTAGTCATTGATTCAAGTAAATAAATAATCATTCCTTCTGATGAAACATGTAATGGTGGTCTTGTATCTGCTAGATGCATACCATAGCTATGAATTAATTTCCAATCAAGTTTTTTATGACGAATTACAGAAATTAATGCAGATAAATAAATATTATCAACAAGTATTGGTTGATCTGGTTTTGGATCAGTTAAATATTCATTCATTAATGTACGTATTTGTTCTAAGGCACTTTCACGTGCTGTTATATATTGTACAATTTCAGGATCAGCTTGTTCTTGTACAATACGTGTATAAACATAACGAAGTATTTCATATTCATTTTCATCAAATTGTTTACGTATTGAATCATCAGTAGAAAAAAATGATAAATCAATATCCATTAGAAATTGTTTATTCTCAAGTAATTCATTGATTAATGTTGCATCAAGTGAATGAACACGTTTTGTTGTCGATTGGGAATCTTTATGATTTGTATCATTTATTGATAATTTTGGTTTCTTTCGATTATCACTATCTAAACTTTCACTTCCACTATCATTATTATAAATAGTTTCATCAGCAGCTTTTTCAATTGTTGTTGCATAATTTTTAGCTAAACCACTTGTCGAGACATAAAGATCAACAGTTTGAATATTAGAAAGTTTATCAATAGATGAATAAACACAATTGGAAGTAAAATATGGAATTGTTGAAGCAACTCTGAAAAAAGTTATACAAAATCTATTAGAATCTTTTATTTGAGCATACTTTAATACACCAGTTTGTTGACATTTTCCTATTTGTAATTGATATAGACCATCTTGAAATTGATGAGCCCAAGGTGGTTTAAACCAAAAAATTTTCTTTATCAATCCTCGATAAACAGCTGGAAGTATCCAACATTGATTATCAATTGCACTAAAAACATAAACAATAGTTTCATAAGTTTTTATTTTGACTATCACATACGGAATAAGATGATCTAAGGTTTCAATTTCATCAGCTTGAACATTTTTTGGTACAAGAAAATCAGCATATGTATCAAAACGAATTAAAGCAATATCTTCATCCGATTTTAAATTTTCTCCAATATCATTAATATATATTGGAAGTGCCTTAAAATATAAATTTATCTAATATAAAAATATCAAAAAGAATTAAACAATCTTACTTCATTATTATTTTCAACAATTTTAATCTTTAATTTATCTTTTATGATCACCATTACATGGTCTTATTGTCAAATCTTATCTAAAATATCTTCGAAATCTTTTCTTTTTATTTTTCTCAAATGTAAAAAACATCATAATATACATATATACATAAATATTAACAAGAAAACGATAGTATTATATACAAAAGTCATTTAAAATCCATCACTTTCATTAATTAAAGCACGTTCAAGTATAACTCGTCCTTCTTTATAACGTTGAGTTTCTTCTGTTGCAAATTCATACATCCAACCAAGTTTAGTATCACATTTTTTACAGCTTATATCTCGAACAAAATGACGACCTGTTAACATCATCTAAAAGAATGAATTCATTTATTCGAATCGATAAAATAATTTTTATTTACTCGTTCTTGTACAGGACTTTGTTTTGTATTAACAACACGGCTAAATAAAAATGCTCGACCAGTTGCACCTGTAAATCGTGTTGAAACTAATTCATTACGATTTGTTAATGGTGTTTCACAATGTGCACAAGAAAATATACGTTGACCACCAAGATGTTCAAGAAAAACGCGACCCATAATAAAAAAATTTTTAATCGAAAATAATTTAACGATTTCTATAAAATTAAGAGTCCAAACCAAAAGAAAACATAAACGAAAAAAAAATAAACAATCAATCAATCGATAACGGATTTTAGAATTAACTAATCATTTATTAGTTTTCTTAAGATGTCGCTATATAACAAAAATATGAAGAATTATATTTTGTACTAAATTTTTGTAGACGATTTATTATGAAATAAGATAATAGATGATGATTTTGTCAGTGACGGATCTAGGCTTTTGGAAGGGGGGGGGGGGGGGGATTTTTTTTTGAGTATGGAGGAGCGATTTTGACTAAAAGCTATTTTTGAGTCCAATCGAAGTAGTGTGAAGCTGTTTTTTCGTTCATTTTTGCTGTGATAAATCAAAAAAAATTCGGAAGGGGGCGGGCGATCGCCCCTCTCTAAATCCGCCACTAGATTTTGTATACATAGAGCAGAAAGAATTTTGTCCGATCGTACTCATGCGTCTTGAGTATCGTAAGAATTATTCGTTCATCTTGCGTTTTTTGTTTCATCAAATTGAACAAGCTAAAAAGGGAGTCATAGATCAAGGTTTGTACGTTTAGGTTATAGGTATAAATAGTATCACACTCGAATATTTGTTTCGTTTCGTGATTGGAAGAAAATAAAATACGAAAAAGCACAGGTGAATGAATAAATTTTCTACCTACTATAAATATTTGGATATTTATTATATTTTTATAATTTACGTTATTTTCGAAGAGTGCAAAGTACTATTCTGTTTTTACCACCTGTATAATTTTCTCACGACTTTATCATTTAAAAGCGCTTGATATCCAGATATCAATTGCTTCATTATTTTTGCTTAACTATGGCTACCATTTCGTTTATCATTCTTGCAATATTCTTTACATTTGTCTCATCAAGCAATGAAAATAATATTGTAATTACTAATTCTGGTTCTACAAATACTGCTGGTTATGTAATTAACGTACAACCTAATGGACGTTGCAGTTGGAAAGTAACACCTCATGGTGCTCATCTACTTATGTCAACAACACCAAGTAGTACAACTACACAAACAAGTATTCAACTTTCATCAGCTCGTACAAAAAATATGTTTCAAATTGCTCAAGAAGCTCAACCATTTAATCAATATCCATCTACCGGCTGTATTAAAAGTGTTTCATTTGGTACAACACTTCACGTAGCCTACAATGGACAACAAACACCAGATCTCAGTTGCCCATTAAAAGATCAACGATTAATCAATTTGAATAATGTTATTCAGGAATTAATTAAAGATCTTAATATACATACAATGGGTTAAATATACGGACAATGTGTGCGTAGTGTTTTTTTCTTATTCAGAATTCCGTTAACAAGATTTAAAAAAAAATATAATTAAATCTCATCTATACAAGCAAATAAACAGAATAAAGAACTAGAAAATATATATTTATAGAAATTTTTATTCATATCATTCTGTTTTATGATTGATGAGTTTCAGTTATAGTTGTATCAAGTGATGTACGCCGAAATTCTGCAATAGGTACTAGTGAACTATTTCGACTTGATGTTCCATGTAACATACTCCATGGATATAAACGATGATTTTTCACTCGTTCACTTGTGCGATAATTAACATTTGATAATGGACGAATTGTTGCATCAACAGGTACAGTACATTGTGTACCTGCAAGTTCAAAACCACGTATTTCAAGTGGCATCGATTGACTTACATCATGACAATGTTGATGATGAGCATCCTAAAATATATAAATATAATCCATGAAATTCTATTTTTAATATCATACCATATCTCTTGAAAGACGTATTTCAGTTGCTCGATTTGTTCGAATACTTGAATCAAGTAATGTTCCACTTGCAAAACTATTTTCACTAATTCGTGGAGTTGAACGCTGGAAATAAATAAGTATTAAATATAAATATTCTACCAAGGGTAACTTACATATGGTATTAATTCTCTTGGTGTATTTGGTTGATGAATAGGAGTAATTGAATGTACAAATGAATGGTTTGTACTTCCACCTTCAGTATCCATTCTCTAGATATTATTTTTTTAAATAAATATTAGAATTTAAGAAGATAAAGTTTTTTTCTTACATGAGTTAGACGAGATTTATTCATGTCATCATACCATTCCTGCTGTATAGGTCGATGTGAACGAGGTGTATCACTTGGTAACTTCAAATTAATGAAATAAATATAAAATTTCGAAAAGAAAACAACGAAATTTATTTACTTCAAGATCAGGAAAACGTTGGTGATGATTTAGTGGGACAAGTGCTCTACTCGATCGTCTTGAAGATGTTTTAGCATATTCACTTCTACTCGTATGTCCTTGCTAGAAGAATAATATATAATATATTTTTTTTATCTAGAAAAATTCATTTTTAATCATTTACTGCTATTGGAGAAGGATCATAATCATAATCAATAGCTAAATGAGTTGCAGGTGGTGGTAATTGTGGTATTTGTTCATGTTCTCTTTTTCGTTTTAATGGTGGTAACTTAATTTAAAACGAAAGAAAACAATATTTTATCAGATATTTTAAATATATATACTTTATCAACACGTTTCCGACGTACTTCTCTATCTCGTCCTCGATGAATCTAAAGAAATAAATCATATTTTGTAATTTAATTAGAAAACTTTATTTACTGTATCTGCATGTTTTGCTTTTGGATTGTAAACTGTATTAATACTACGTGTTTTGCTTACTTCATTCCATTTTGGTTTATTTGCTGGACTCTAAGAATAAAAACGAAAAAAACAACTAATAATGATTGATTAGACATATCAAATGACCTACATTTATACGTCGAAACTGACATAAGTATATATTCGAAAGACGTAGATCAAACGCCATTTCTTTTCGCTTTCCTAAGAGTGAGGGTATTTTATTTTCAAATAAACTAATTCATTTCTTGTATTATGCGATTATAGAAAATCTTGATTCAGATCTTATCAATTATTATTAATGATTCAATTCAGAGAACGGCAAAAAACATTTTATTTATTTTTCCAGTACTTTCAAAATTATGTAAAAACTAATAGATGTTAGTCGATAAATTCTTTAAGCTTATTAAAATAATGATTATCAAAATATAAACTGCACTAAGACAAAAAGAAAAACAATGAAAATAAAAACTTACTTTTCTCCTCTCTCTCTTTCTTTACTTTATTAGATATATACACATAGAATCTCAATAAGAAGTAGAAGAGAAAGAAAAGTTGACATTCATTTTGTTTTATATACACTTAAAAGAAAAAGAAAATGAATTGTCAAGCATACTTTACTTGCATGATGTTTTTACATGCAAGCGAGTTCCATAGAAAAATTTATAATAATCAATGTTTTGCTTCGACATAGACTTTCTCTAATGAATATATAAGTCTCTATGTGTTACAGTTAAAATTTATCATACATAGCAACCGTGTATTACCTTACGAATTCGACGATGAGGTTTATTATTATCATTTTCCCAAAGAAAATCGTTTAAATTTGAATCTCGTTTCTTCGTGGGTTGATTAGAAGTCATCTATTAAATATTATTATGATATAAAAGATTAGAAACCTTTCAATATATATATATACTTTTGGACGCGTTTCATTGATACTTGTCATCATAGGATTCTTTCGTTTTGGAGTTTGATATTGCTATAAATAAAAAAATTTGATGAGAAGAAAAACGTTTTTTGACGAACTGCGAAATTTGATTTCTTTTTTCCTATTTGACGAAGATCACTTTCTGACCAACAATGTACTTTTGATTTTGCATTCCAATTTAATTTTTCATTAAAAATCTGAAAATAAAATCTAGACAAAGAATAGATTATTTTTGCTTATAATCTTACTTGACCATTATTTAATGTTGTCCGTGATGGATTAACTTTTAATGGTAAACGTATTTCAAATTTCGATTCATCATTCCATGGAGTTGGTCTAGGAAAATTCTAATATAAATAATTTTACAATTAATCAATTCATTTTATTTGTTCATACTTGAACTTCAGATTCCTTTGGCTTAGGATTTGTATTTTGATCTGGTATTTTTGATTTTTTAGTCCATCTCGGTTTTTCATCAAAAGTCTAAAACAATAGAAATAATATAAAATTCATAATCATACGAATATTTACATCATAAGATATATTATTGGGATAATTCGTTTCTAATCTTGTATTAAATTGTTGTTGATAAAAATAGGATTCATCCGCATCTGTTATAATAGGTAATGAATTAGCTGGAACAAGAGCTTGTGTCTGGCCAAAACGTGGAGATTCTTTACCAAATTCTGATAATCTTGATTCACTATTCCATCGAGGTTTTCTATGAACCTAAAAATTTTAATTTTTCTCTAGAGAAACAAATTCAAATAAGAAAATTTTTAAACTTTAATTTCATGTTGACGTGGTGTATAATGAATATTTTCATGTACATAATCTTTAAGTTTTGATTGAGCATTCCATTCGAGTGGTTCATGAAAAATTGTTGGACTTCCATCAGATAGAAACATAAGTCGTCCAAACATTTGTGCTGGTAGATTCTGAATATAAAATATATTTTATCATAAGAAAAAATATAGATTTCCTATACTTTAGCAGGATGAATTTGTTGTTCATCACCAATTTGTTCATATACATAGATTTCTCTTGGAACTTTTGAGTCTTTAGTCTATTAGATAAGATTAATTTTATTGCAGAAATATCTGTGTATTAAACATACTTTCGAATGGGGTTTTTTCTTAGTAACAATAGGAAATTTTCTTGGATGATATTCAAAATTTTCAAATGAATTCACTCGTGCTTGTACATAAGCATATTTTTCATTTGGATTATGCTAAATTTTATAGAAATAAATAAGTTTTCTTAATAAAAATAGAATTTTTACAAACTTTGCTTGCTAAAATAGAAGCAACACGTTCACGCCAATTAGCTTCATTATGTCGTTGTTCTTCTTCTTCTTCTACATGAGCATATTCTGTACTACCAGAAAATGATACTCTTCGATGATGTTGATCTTGTTCAAAATGAATTTCATCATTATTGATTGGACTTATATTTCTCGGCTAAATTTAATTGATTAGTAAATATTTTATGTCTCTTTCAAGGTATTCTTACAACAATGTTTGGTAATGGTGCTGGATGGTTTTTGATCGAATGTCTTCGTTCTTTATGTTGTTGATTTGATGGTAATTCTTCTTCATTTTGTATTGATGATGAAGATGAATGATATTTAGTATCAGGAATTGGTGTGGAACGAGGTTGTGGATCGATATCTTGTAAAGATTCAGAATGTAATGATGTATCTGACTTTTCCATTGATGGATGTCTTTGAATTTCAGTAGCAAATGTTGGTTGTGTTGATGGTAATTTTAATGTTTGCTTTTCAGGATGATCATTATGAGTGGAAGAAGTACTTCTTTCATTCTGTAAATTTTTCGGTGAAAGATCAACACCTTTAGTAGACGTATGATTTGAAGGAGTTGGTGATGAATGTGTATCGTGATGTCCGACTTTACTACCTAAATTTTCAGGTGAATGATTTTTTGTTTCATTAATTGATATTGTTACAGTTAATAATTGTTCTTTTGGTTTTTGTTCTTGTTGTTCATGTTCATGTGTAGATGGAACTGTTGAAGAAGTCGAATGTATTACATCTTTATGATGTGTCGGTGAAGTGATTGAAGCATTTCTATCTAATATAGGTTGATGATGTTTATTCTTTGATGTTGAAGGTGTATCTTCTTGTTTATGATTTGATGGCAATGGATCATTTTTAGATTTAACTTCAGCGTCTTGTGATGAATTATGATGTGTATCAGTGGAAGGTTTATGTAAAGGTTCTTTCATTTGTAATACGTTATTTTGTAATTTTTCTACTGGTACGTTATGAACTGATCGAATAGATTCTTTACGTTTCAAATCAGATACTTCTCTATTTAATTTTTGAGTTGGCGACATTTGCAAATGTTTTGTATTGTTTGTTTTATCAGTTGGTGTAGGAGATTTATCGTGATGATGTTGTGATTTAGTAGTGGAAGAAGCAGAACTCTTTTTCTTTGGTGATTTTGTTTTTAATTTTGATGGTTCATCTTCTTCCATATCCGATGCATCAAGATCAACAGGAACTGCTGAACCTGTTGATGAACTTAAACCTGATCTACTAAGTTGAGATATTGAATGATCACTTGGTGATCGTTGATTATTATCACGTGATGTTTCGGATTTATTATCTGGCGAATCTTCATTATCATCGACTGGTGTTTTATGTATATGTTCTACATCATGATTAGTAGAAGAAGAACTTGAAGATGAATGTCTTTGTCGACTTGAATGAGAGTGTTCACTTTTAAGCTGCGATTTCTGACGAGAGATTGATTTTCGAGTAGTTACACTTTCTCTATGATTACCTTTTGATGATGTTTTACTTGATGAACTAGACCGTGATGATGATGATGATTGAACTCTGTGATCAGCTGAATCAAGTCTTTCCGGTGTTTGATTATCTTCATTATCGATATCTTTTTCTGAATTCCGACTTGTTGATGATATACTACGCATTTCTTCATTATTTTGCTCAATTTCTTCATCACTTGTATTAGGTATTTCTGCTGGCATAGGAAAATGTATTTGAAGTATTAATGATGAAGACGAATAAGGAGAAATTTTCGAATTATTTGAAAGTTTCTTTTGTTCTTCTTCTATACTTGAATAAAATGCATCTATGTTTAATATTGTATTTGATGGTTTTCGATAATAATTGTTGTTCTTTCTATTATTATTATTAAGACTAAATTGCGTTTGCACGCTGTCGATAATAGAAGAAGGTAACACTTGCTTCAGTGACGATGACGATGGCGACGGTAAAATTGAAGTAGCAGTTGCGATAGGTTTCTTTATAACACTGATTTTTTTTCTTTTTATTTCTTCTTCTTCTTTTTCTTCTTCTTCTTCTGCTGCTGCTGCTGCTTTTACACGCTGATTGTTTCTCTTTATCGTTGATGGTATTTCTGAAGTAAGATTTTGTTGTTCTTCTAACACGTTTGTTGAAACTGAAATTACTGATGATGTTTGAAATTGTTTCATTGACATACAATTACTGTCAGTATTAATAATGATATCTACATTAGTTGATATAATAAAATTATTTTCATCAATATCTATAAAGAAATCTTCTTCATTTTCAGAATCACCAAATAAATATGTCGCAAGACTATTAAGATCATTATCTTTAAGAAAAGAATTGATAGTTGTAGACTTATTTGTTGCTGATTGTGAAGAAGAAGATTTCTTGTTGGACGTAACTGGAAGGATTATATCATGAGAAGCAATTTGTAAATTAAGTTCAGCTTCTAATTGCATTTCAAATACTGCTTGAAGAAGTGATTCAGTATCTTCATTTGGTAATATTAAATCATTATCGTTGCATTTCGAATCAAAATTTATGGTATAAGTTTGAGATTCAATAGGTAGGTCAAGAAGAAATTGATCACTACTTTTTGAATCATCTAAAAGATCCTCAGTATCTAATTCATAATCATATTCACTATGTAATGGAAGATTTGATGATGAAATATCTAAAATAGCTCAATAATATTATTCGTAAACCAAACTACGAAATTCTATTTACTTGTTTTCATTATTTCTAATGATTGATTTTCATTTATTTTAGTTTGTTCAGGTGGAACATCAACAGCTGATGCTTCTGCAGAATTTATTTTTAAACTAGGCCGAACTTCATAAACTCGTTTTGGTTTATCAGGCCAAATATAATTCTCATATTTTTGTGTTGTTATTGTCTGTTGAATCTATATTGAACAGTAGATTTTCATTTAAAATTAAAATACAAAAACAAATTCATTACATTTTGTTTTATAATAGGAGGAAAATGAGTTGGTACATCATGTATTATTGCAGATTTTTGTTCAAGAGAAGTTAAATTTCGATCAATATCACTAATGCGTTTCTGAATATCAGCTCGGACATGAGAAGTATCTGTCGGATTGATATTATTTATGGATGGAAGTTGAGTTAGATCTGCTGGGATATATCTTGAAGGTTCTACTGATTGTATATCATAAAATGTCGATAAGGATTCTGTTAAATCAGACTTCGTATCTATCGATGATAATGGATGATAATCATGTTGATTATATGATGGGAATGGATTTGAATACTGATATTGTGTATTTTGAAATAATCTTGTATTTTTTGGATATCTATTATTTTGATTCCGTTGATCCATGATGTTTGTTATTCAATTTTGAAAATCAATTACTCATTCGAATTTAATCAAAATCAAATATGCAATAGACATCATCTTTTCTTGCATTTCTTTTTCTGTCGTATGAAAAACTACACGGAATAAATCAACATTGAATTATATGTCATTTCTATTATATTATTACCTTTAAATAAATATAACAGACATCTTCTGGCCTTATTTGAATATGGAATTATTTCAAGAATTTGAATTGAAGACAATGTATAGATGAGAAAATCCTTTCAACTTTTTCTTTTTGTTCAATAACTATATATTAGATCAATGAACATACTAATATAAAGATCAAGGTTTCAATATAGCATTGAGATATGTTTTTAAGTTATTGATATCTGATAGTTTTGTCATCTATTGTAATTTAATCATATGTTAATATGATGAGTATGTTGTGTTAATATTTGAACATTATTATTTATTTAGTATGTATTCTCTTAACAACGAAAAGCAATCGAAATTTCATAGTGATAAAAAATAAATAAACGATATCTATGATTTGTATTTATTGATTTAAATTGAACATGTATAACCTAATTATTAAACTATTATCTTAAGATAACAAAAAAAGTCGAGCATGATACACTTTTTTTTAAAAATACGATTGTCGTTTATTTAGTCGAAGAAGTTTTTAAAAAATAGAAAATTTCATAGGTTAATTATTATTAGTCTCATTTCTTTTTTTTGTTTCATTTAAGTTAATAAAAATTCATTTTAACATCTAAATATTAGTTTATGGTCGTCAAACGGTTTATCATATCAAAAAAAAAATAATCAAGCAAACGTAGTGCATTAAACCATAAATTAATACCAAAACAAAAAAAAACAAACACAACACAACACACAAAAGGTGATAACACTATTAATAGGAAAACAAACATCGCAGAAGAAATCAATAACTATTCTCTAAATAATAATTTCGATAAACGTAGGTTTCTTCTTTGTCTAAAAAATATTACACAGCACACACAAAATTATGTGAAGGAAGTAATCACAAGCTTATACAATAAATAATACTGTTCTCTAAGAGTAACCCACACATATATAATATAGAAGAAAAATAAGGTAAACGAGACAAAAAAAAATATAAATGTCTCTTTGAAATCATGTAATTGAAGGTTTTCTTGTGAAATGATTCTAATTCTTTTATTTTTTTACTTTAACTCACACTACCCAATGGTTTAAGACCCATCATAGCTTCGGCTAAACCTAAGTAATAAACCATTTGTGCAATACCAAATAATGGTGCAATAACCATAACACGAAGAAGTGAACCTTTAAAAAAGGCACTTGCACCTTCTTCGCTCATTATTTTACTAGAAAAATATGTTTACAATACAAAAAAATATTGACAGTCAATTCACTTACGTAGTACAATCAATAAATCCTGAGTAACGATTTTTATTTTCCAATGTTTGCAAACGTGTTTTAATAACTAAATAAACAAATTTCAATAATAGACAACTAAGTATAGTTTATATAAATTCATACACAATTTGTTTACAAGACTCAAAATCTAGTAATATGAATTCTGATTATTGTCATACTGTACAAAATAAAACTTCATTGATCTACTTTGAGTTTCGAAATATTCAGATTGTATAATTAGAGAAGAAAAACAAGCTCGTACTATATCTATCATAACATGAACGAAAATTCACACGACTGGAAAGAGTCATAAATTATCTCACGAATGAATTGACGATCAATTAAAGAACTAGTTCATCCAATCGTGTATATCTAATCAGCTAAGTATATCTTACCATCAAGAGGTGTTGCTAGAAAAGCAGATATAGCACCAGCGCCAATACCCGATGCAAATGAATGATAAAAAGGTACTTGATTACTTCCAGGTGCTTTACCCTGAAAATAAATAAAAAATGAAAACAAAATTAAACATAAGCAAATAACTAACTTTATCATTAAAATAAGCAAATAATGGGAAGTACATCATTGAAAAAACCACATCACGTGTAAATGTTGCGCCAACACCTTGATATAACCCACGTATACCTTTTTCACGATATAATTGCATGGCTAGTTGTCGAGAAGTAAGCGAAGTAGGTGAATCTAAAAACTTAATTTAATTCACGAAATTAAAATTTAATAATTCTTCTTACTTTTTGATTTTGCCATTTGTCTTTGAATTTTAAGTAATTCCATTGGTGTTGTTACAACAATTTGACATGTTCCAGCACCAGCACCAGCTAGAATTTGTCGATGCATAGGAAGAGATCCATCTCTAAATTAAAAATATGTATTATTTTTTCAGTGATTATAAATCGTTTTATTTACTTAGTTTTCAATAGTTGACGAAAAGCATCATTAGCAACAAGTTTAATCGCTTTTTCTGGTGTGATGAGTAATATATTGACTGCAGAACCTATCAAAAGCAAACTTTGTATCTATTTCTAATTGAATAACATTGATAAAAGAACACTAACCACTATACATTCCACGAAAACCTTCACCACGAAATGTTTTAAACGCACAATCCAAACTAAATAATAATGTTAGAATATATCTATTCATACTAACTAATTTTTAGTGTTTATTTACATATTTTTATAGGCTGGCGGTTGACCAACAGCTTTTGATTGATTTTGCATTCGAGTTTTAACTAAATCTAAGGGAAACACGCATATTACACCAACAATACCAGCAATACCACCATTAATAACACGTGGTAATAATCTATAATAGATAATCATTGACTTAGAAATATTATAAAGAAAAATAAAACCTACCCGAAATCTTGACTTGCTCCAGGTGCCATGTTTTTTTTTCCTATAAGTTTTATCAGGAGACAGAAAGTCTCTTTTGATTGATATTAAGAAATATTTTTCATAGAAAAAATAAATCTATAAAAGAAAAAAGAAAAGATTTTTTTTGTCTGTTTTGTTTTCCTATATTAATATATACATTTTTTGTAGTTAAACATGTTTATAATCAATATGAAAAACGAGGAAATAAACAATAAGCTTAATATTATACATAAAAGAATATCACACAAAAAAAAATAATCAATTTTAAAAGCAAAAGAGAAGTGGAATGTAGATTTTTATTTTCTAGTGTTGCGCTAGTGGAATGTACCAAGAGAAATAAAAAAACTTTTATATTTTTATTGGAATGTGTATGTCCGATGAAAGACAAACTAAATATTGTTCAAAAAAAAATGCGTTCATCTTGGTTATTTTAAAAAGAGTTCAGTGTAACGTGCAATTAAAATTTCTGTAAATGTATTTATAAGTGAATAATTAGCCAATGTATTCATTTGATCATCTTCAGACCATGCTAGATTAGGTCCAAAAACGATTGATAAATTCGATGTTGTCATCAAATTTGTATCTGAATAGTTAGCCACCTAAATCAAAAATATACATAAATGTTTCATGAGAAAATAGAATGATGCGGAAATAGAAGAAAACGATTTCTGCCATAAGGAATTTTTTTGTTAAATCATTTCCGGAAAATATTAGAACAGGAAATATGAGTTTCCTTAACAATCTTTTCAATCTAGTATTTAAATTAAAAGCTATTTTTAATTAATAACAGGCCATATGTCAATATTAGGGATGCAACGGAGACCGGTCTAACCAGTAACCGTTCCATCTTGAGGGTGTAGGTGTGGGTATTTATTTCATCTATCACTAACGTCCACCCAACACCGACTCCTACTCTCGCACCCATGCCCACAAGATGGAACGTTTACCGGTTGAGACTGGTCATCAGTGAAAAAGTTACCGGTTCGAACCGGCGAAAAGAAAACCGTTTGGATCGGTGAGAGCCGGTAAACGCTTTAAAACCTACGGTGAAGACCGATACTTTGGCATCTTTAGTCACCGTTTTTCTGAAGAGGTATGAATTAATTAATATACCGATCTTCACCATAGTTGTTAAAGCGTTTACCGGCTTTCCCAGTTGGACTAGTTAATCGTCACCGGTTCACCGGTCTAAGCGGTTATCGTTTCACCGGTTCGAATGGTTATCGTTTAGCTACGGCTAACGATGAGCCGGCTTTCGTCACTTTTACATCCCCTTACCGTTACCGTTGCATTCCTAGTCTATATTATTGTCTTTCATATCTTACCAAATTTAAAAATTCAATTAAATATTTCAAAACATTATAATTTTGTGCTGGTAATTTTTCAATAATAAGATCTCGAATAATATCAACTTGATCAGGTCGTTTTAATGCTAAAGAAAAATTTTATTAGATTTATTTTCTCTAATTATCAAGCAAATCAAAATAAGAAAAGTGCAATATATATAATACTGTGTACCACATTTAAGCAAAGAAAAAGAAGGCTTGTCCAACTAACACTTGTGTACATAACAACGATGATAGACGAAGATAAGCTATCACATACTCACTACCTGAGAGGCCGAGAAGTTCGGGATATAAACGAAAAGTCATTATTGGTTCAGATAAATCTCGTAAAAATGTTTTTAAAACACATGCTGCCAAATGAACATCTCCATACTGTTCAAACATAACTGGTTGACCTATTTATTTATTACAAAAGAATTAAATAATACGAAAATTTTTCTTCTATTAAACCTTCATTATATTTTTCTTGTATTTGTTTAATTAATGAAACAAGTGCAGCTCTTCGAAATATTCCTGGTTCATTAAGTCCTACAACAACAAAATATTTAATTCAAGATTTCCGATCAATTAATAATTTACCATTATTTTTAATATAATCAATTGTTTGACGAATAACAATTGGTACAGTTTCGCCTGGTTCATTTTCTAGAATACTAAACAAAATTCAAATGAATAATAGATTAATTAATTCAATAGAATAAAATTACAATTGAAGTGAAACATGAAATTTCGTTGTTGGTCGTATTTGACCAGCTGGTAATTGTGAACGAACAACAGGATCAAAACTATATTATATCATACATATTTTAAATAATCCAAAAAAAAATTTCCATCTTACGTTTTAACTTCATTAGGTATTCGAATATTTTCTAGATGAATATATTCTGCTAGTTCACCAAGACGATTGATATAAGTTACTTTACGAGAAAATTTTGCACTGTAAAAATTCAAACAAAAATCATTCGTATATATAATAAAAGATAAGATAAGAATTTTCAACCTTATAATTGACCGAAGAACTGGCCATAAAAATTTTATCCATTTTGTTGGATGTACTATATAAACTGCTTTTAAATTCTTCTTATATCTAATCAAAAATAAAATATTTAGAGAAATAAATATATATACAAAAACATACTTTCGATCAATTCTAACATAAGCTTTCATTAACCAACCATAAGATGGTCGATTATACGAACGTAATCCATGATGAAAATAAATAATAACATAATCTACATCAACATATTGATCAAATGTTCTCAAAAAGTATCTATTGTTCGAAAACAGATTTTTTATATGTATTTTATAACAAAATATATTATTTTTACTTTAGTAAACATTCATGAAATTTTTGTATTGTTTTAAAATCACTGTTTTTAATAACATCCTCAGAAGGTAAACGACATGCTGAGCAAACAATCGTTTTACGACCAAATTTATCATCACCACAACATTCAATAATTCCATATTCGGCGATTTTTGCCATTAATTGATAATCAACATCTTCTGTATCATGTAAATTCTTTAAATATATACATAGAAGTTATAGAATAGAAAGAAACTTTTTCACGAACTGCTGGTTCATGTCCACCTAATTCTGATTCAAAATCATCATCAATAATTCCATCTGATGTTATATTGCCTTTGATTGCACCTCGATTTTTATTTGTATTAGATAAACTCTCATTGTTATATACATCTAAATAATAGGTTTATATTATCGAAAATTGACATTCAAAAGAAAAAGGTCAGTAATGTAAAAAGCGTTATTTACCACCGCCATTATCCTCATCGCCACTGAAACCCAAATCATGTTGGTGATCTTCATAACCAAGATGTTGCCGTAAATCGGCACCGTCTAAGTGAAGAATGGTGCAAAAAAATATTAATAAGCAAAAGCATTAGAATTAATAAAAAATAAAAAATAAGAATATTAATATTAAATATAACCCCATTTTAAAGGTCAAATTAAGTGTACTCCAAATCCGGATATCTAAGTTTTCGCGAAAAACTGTTTTGACTGCTCTAATAGATACTCTGAACCGACTGGTGATGCTCAAGAAAAAAAAGCACATAATTAGTCGAAAAACTTGAAACTCTAAATTTGTAGCTCACTTAACTTGACCCATTTTAAAGCATTAGATATTAGTTTAATCTATTTCATTCTTACCGTACTCTAATTCATAATCATCGACTTCTTTAAAAAATTATTTTATAAATGTTTTTTTTTTGTAATAAAATTTAAAGAAAAAATTAATGAATTACCTCTATCTGCTATTAAATCAATATGATGTTCATCATACTCAAGTTGAGGAGCATCTTCAATATTTGTACGTCCTGATGGAACATTATTCCAATATGGATGTTTGTCTAAATATAAAATCAAAATCAATATAATAAAATGTTCTATTCTTTTATTAAACAGTATTATGATAAGAATCAATATTTACACACGTATGTACTACTTTATGTATGCGAAAATGAGCAATAAAGCTTCCATATTTTTTATTTATTCAATCAAGATTATGTCACATTAAATTTATGTTTTTTTTTTATAAGCAAATTTTATTAATAATAGTAACAACTGAATTAATAGAAGGAAATGAATAAGCAATACTTAGTTAATCAATATATGTCAAAATGTATGCATGCATGATTACTCAAGTTGTAACAATTCTAGAGAGAATATATTCTTAGAAATCTATATATATCATGGAGATTATATTACTCTTTCGCACATTTAAGATTTTCTTATAGAAATAACAAAAGACAGCATGTTACATAGGATTACCGGAAATAACGGATGTACAGCATATATGTAGAGCTTAGAATGATTTAATAGTACATGTAATTGAATTCTTCGTTGATTTCTTATTGAGATATAGCGATGTATTATGGATTTGTATTAAAAAAGAAAGCGTTAACTGAAAAAAGTATCGTCAGCAGCTTCTTATAGGAACCAATGAAACAAGAGAAATTCATTTAGAAAAAGGATTATTTTTTCTCCTTTAATAGTATATGCCTCGAAGATATTCTTACGGTGTCATATGAAGGTCTTTTGTGCATTAGTAAATTAATTTCCTAAGAAACCGAATTATAGCAAAAATAATGAATACCTTTTTAATTAATAGTTCTAAAATCTCAAAATTTTTCAATATGTCAAAATAAAAATCTCATGATTACCAGCAGGTAATAGATTCATTGGAATTTCATTATGTGAATCAAGATCAGCTGTATTATTTTGCGGAGTATTCGAAGCTTTATGAGCATTTATTTGAGCCATATCAAGAGAATTATGTATTAAAAACTCATTACTAGTTGACGGAATTGTTTCATCTGGTGATGTTGATGACATAATTCAATGAATAGAATATAATCTAAAAGAAATATATTCATTCTTGTGTTGAAAAAAAAATAATTTTTCGAGAAAAAACAGAAAAAAAGAAAGAAGAAATCGCTAAGATTATCACAAAAACTTTGCATATAAATATATTTCGCCCAAAATAAAAAGAAACAATAAACGGTATATCAACTTGTTAAAATAATATAAAAGAAAATCACAAAACGGATTAACAGAAAGAAGAAAAAAAAAATTTTTTTTTGTACAAAAATGTTCATTTTACTCAACTCGTCAATGTATCTAAAAACAAATCAAATACAAAAATAATTCAAATAAAAAAAATATTCTTACGTCGCTTTAATGGACTTGGTCCTTCACACATTTCACATACATCTTTACGTGTTATTATATATGGTTCATTAATATATGTACAAACTTCACAAGACCATTTCGAACAAACACGATCTTTCTCTTCTATAAATAAATAATTGATTTATATTGAAAGTAAAATCAAATCATCAATTACCTTGTAATCTTTTTAATTCTTCTTTAAATTTTAAATTTTGTTCAACTGCATCTTTATAATGAAGATCAAAATCGATTTCCTCCTACATAAATATATAAACATATATATATATCTTCTTTAATCTTTTCTTACATTTTCATTTTGAGCTAAATCTTGTTGATACTCACGACGTTCATTATTCAATGCTATTTCATATATTGTTATTCGTTCAAGATCATGCTTTTGTTGTACAACTAAAGAGAAAGAAAACGTTTCTTTTTTTTTCAATTTTGATGTAGTTTTAATTACCATAATCGATATCATTAAGTGTCGATCGATCACTATGTATAAATTGCGAATCAATATTCGATGAATCTGTTGATGTTGATGAATTAGTTGCTGATAATTGTGTATCATGACCATTTGATTCATCATAATTAAGTAATGCACATTCAACACCGGCTTGTGTTGCTTGAATATCTAATTCACTATTTGAATCTAAAATTTAATTTATGAATATAAAAATAAATAAAATAAATCCTCCTTACGATTTATAAGAGGTAAGATAGATGAAGACGTTAATGTTATTTGTTGTGGTGGTAATAGACTAGGTGTAACTGGTGTACTTGATAATAGATGATTTTGATTTGTATCAGCACTATATTCATCTAATTGTCCATGTTGACATGGTTCAGCATGACGTGTATGTTGTTGATCGATATTATCATGTGATATTAAACCTAAATCAGTACCATCTTGATCAATTAAAAGAAAACCACGATTTTTTTCATCATTATTTTCATCTTTTTTTGTTGTTTCATATCTGCATGGTGCTAATCGATGTTTTATAGTTGAAATTATACGATTTTTATTCGGAATTGTTGGAGAAGTACAATATGTAGATTGTGATGACTAAAAACAAAAATAATAATTTCAGTAATAAATTCTTTTAGTTTATTTTACTTGTTGATGACGTTCAGTGATTGTATCATCAGATATTGTTGCATCAGATGGATTAGTATTATTTCTACTTTCATTATTTGGATTAAATCTAAGCATTTCATCTTCATCCGGTGGATCACTAGAGTATAAAAATCAAATGATTATATCGAAATAGATAATATTAAAAAAACAAAACAAAACAACAGTTAGAGCAAACGAGCAAACACAAGGAATGAGCATTGTAAACCTACCAAACTTCAAAATCTGCCTTATTTAAAAGTAATGAAAGTTGTTTTTTTGCTATTCGACCAGGTTTAAATAAAGCCGGTATCGATCTACGATGATAAGAAGTAGTCGAAGAATTATTTAGTTCAACCCCAATTCTACATTATGCATTCGTTATTATTAGCGACGTAATATATCCTTTAATCGTATACATACCTATTGTTAGTTGAACGATCTAATGATGATCTCGACATTGTATAATAATAATGTAAAGATCTTATATAAACAAATTGTTTTTAAATTATTTTTTTATTCCGCTTCTCCACACTTTAAGTAAGGTAATCGTACAAAATGAAGTAGTTTCCAAACAAAACAAAACAAAAATATGAGTTTTGATTCGTAAAGAACAAAAAAATGCTCTTCCAACGCCACCGTCATTAGGTATATGACTCTTAGATAGTAGCAGCACCTAGATTAGAACTAGAGATGTCGTAGATGCTCATTCAAATATGGAATAATCAGTTTTAAATAAACTTTATCACGTACAAGGAAAAATGATAATAATTATTTTTGATTCTTTGAATGTCTGTTTTCTTGACAATGAGACTATGAGAGTAGATGATGCTCGTTTATAAATATATGAAGTAAATTAAATAAAAATTACTTCTTGCTGAGTTAAACAAACGATATTATCAGGATATAGACTAATGAATTTATCAATCAACACCGTTCTATCTATATAATTTAATTTAACATGTCACAACAGTGTTTTACACTTAATTAGAATGCAATACAATTCTAGGAGGTTTTATGCTTATCATATAGAATCTAGATAATATATATATATATATAGTCAAATAGTTTTATAAATAGAATGAAGAATTTTATTTACATTATACCAAAAGTTTTCGTTTTTGAAAACTATTAATGTTTTGAATCCATACAATGTTTATATCGATGATAGTTTATTCAATACAAACATCATGTAATTGTCAATTTCAGATTGTTATAACAGTACAGAAATACGATCAACAAATAATCAAGTATATGTATCTATATATTGTCATCAGATGGATTCTTTGATCTTTTGGAAGTTACCAGATGATATTATAGTAGTCGCAAATCAGATAATATAGATATAGTATTATTAAGATAAAACATTTGTCTTTGATTCTTTCAACTTGTTGTATATACAAGCTCATATCTTAAAATGCATATTTCAAAGATATCCTGTAGATATAAGTGTAGGGTGGCAATTTTTTTGATCATCACAAAATGGTACAAGTGATCACCAAATTTATTATTAATAAATAGATAGTACATTAATAACAATCGCATACACTAAAGATAATACTACACACAAAATGGGCACAAAGATAAATAAATAATGTTAATAACAAATCATGGTAACCATGCCGTGTAAACTTTTTTTGGACGGCCTGAAACTTTAAAAGTATTTTTAGTTAATTCGATCATTCAGATCGAGATGAATTATTCTTTTTTTATGTAATCTTGTTACATTGATAAATCAACCTTTACGACAAGTATATGATCTATCATAGATGTATTATCTAACACATAAAATGAACTCGTTATCGCTCCCTACGTGCTAATTAGTTTGGTGATCAAATGTATATTTTTTTGGTGATCATTTAGCACTAAAGCAATTTGGTGATTATTTGTACCTATTTTTAGTGATCAAAAGTACATTTTCCCATAAGTGTACATATCATTATTTCTCATTCAGCATCCTTACTTATTTGTCTCTTTCTCTTTTATGAAAGAATTCTTCACTCTTTATCACATACGTGTCACATTTACAAGGTTTTTTTTCATATGACTTGTTGAAGAAAGATTTTTTTTATCTTATTTGCTTTTTATCGGGTATCCGTCAATATTTATCTAGTTGTGCGTTATGAAGGATATTTTTATGCTTCTCCTCGCAGCTTTTAAATCCACATTTTTGTTCGTCTCATATAACTTGTCAAAGAAACGTTGTCTGAGTTTGATCTCAAGCTGGAAAGTGTCACGAAGAAACTCAGGCAAGACGTATTTTATTAGAATATAGAATCTGGATGAGAAAAATCGATATGAAATACAGAATTGGAGAGATTCAAATTATAAGGATCTGAGTGCGTATCGATGAAAGAAAATATTCTTACATCTTAAGTTTCTTTGCTATGAAATATATACAGTATACTAAGAACGACAAGAACGATTTGTTTCTGTGTACTATTCTAGATCAGTTTGGTAAAAAGACATTACTTTTAGCCAACACTATAATATTGACCTATTATTACCAACAGATTATATTGGAAAAGGAAAGGTGAAAGTTTCAATACATTGGTGATTCATCTCCAGAATTTAAAAACTAATTATGCGAAATAAATTATGCAATTCACTCAATCAAAATCTTTCTTTACCATTAATTTGTTTTGTTGCCATTGGTTTCGTAATATTATTATCTAAAATAGGAATTAAGTCAATTACTACCTTTACTACTTCATCACATTTTACTAAGCATGTACGAAGTGCAACTAAACATTACATTCTCAAAGACAGTGAATATGATATGCTCCCATCGGGTTCTCCAACCACCGATGCTTATGATGTAAGAATTTTTCATTCAAAATTGAAATATATTTTTACTTTTTTCCTTATAGAAACTGCTAAAAAATCCTGTATATAAGGAGTGGACTGAAGTGTATTCGAACAAGTTTCTAAAAGATAATAAAGATATTCTTGTTGGATATACACAAAAATGGGTGGCTGATCCTCTGCATACATGGTCACGTGGATGGGAATACACGTATGTAGCTGCAGCCATCAGAAAATACGCTCCACGTGATCGTGATCTTTATTTATTGGATTTTGGTTCTGGCGTGACTTTCATTGATTGGATGATTGCTTATGAAATATTGGATAACAATCCACGATCGCGTGTTCTAGCAGCCGATAATAATATGGCATATCAAGATTGGTTTGATCAACTGAACAAAAGATATATGGAACGAGCTAAACAAGGAGATGTACCGGAAAAATATCGCATACCTAAAGTACAATTTATCGGCCATGATATTCGAAAACCAATTCCAATATTAAATACTAGTATTGACATTGCATTTTGTATTTCAGTCATGGAACACGTCGATGATTCTTTGGCAGCAGCAAGAAATATCTATAATACGTTAGTTCCTGGTGGTTATTTAATTATCACTTTTGATATCGACAGAAATTCTGCAATAGTCAGTCATAAACCGTCGAGAGCCGATGCGTTATTAAAAGAATTACGGCGAATAGGCAGAGAGATTCACTTTGATAACTCTGTATTACGCACGTATAATGATGAAATGTTTCAAGATATGATTCAAAAGAAGAATGATCTTTATACATTATATGACGGTAAGATAAAACAATATGATGATAGTGAATGGATTAATACAAAATCAGAATCAATTAGAAAAGGATTATTTTTCTCTTGTCATGTCTTTCAAAAACTTTAACAGTGTATTGTTGTTGTTTAAAATTTATATAACATTTTTATAGAAAGTATGTATAAAGTATTTTATTATTCTTTAAAAAATATCAATAATCATTGTCTTGTTTTTTTTTTGATCTTCAACTGAGTTTAATTCATTAACTAAGTATTAATAAATAGACAGAATTCTTAAAACTATTATTTATATTTACTCTTCAGTATCATCTGCTTTTTATGAAACTTTGTCTATACAATTTACTATCTATCTGATATATTATCCTCAGGTTCCAAGACGACTGGATAATATATCTGGTATATGGTAAATTGCTTAGTCAAAGTTTCATAAAAAGCAGATAATGAACTAAAAGGTAAATCTAAGAACTAGCCGAAAACTTCGTTTTATATAGAAGGTCGAATTTTTTCCCATCAGATCTTGTTGCGGGTAAATGGTTTTTACTACAAGTGAATTAATTTCAATTGAAGATCAGATGAGTTTGATGAAACATATCACTTGCTTTTCTAGAATGATTTGCTAATACAAGATCTTTTAGATGGTGATCACTACGAAAACTATTTTGTTCTTATCGTGCGGATTATTTAGTCTGTTAATGTTATTCATTCTTGTAAAAGATAATAATTTTCCTAGAATATCTTTGAATTCAATTACTAAAGTATTGTCTAATGTCCCGAACAGTTTTACGTGTCAAACATGGACGAAATTATCATATATTAATAATCAAACGTATCGCCAATGTTTAAATTCGGATATGAACAATAAGTTTTGGCAGAGCCCTGGAATACGTCATACGGTGTATAAATCCTTATTGAATGCTTCTTCACTTATTATCGAAGTGGGTGGAAATCGTGGAGAAGATACAGATAGATTTATTCAACTTTATAATCCTTTTATTATTAGTTATGAACCATTAATACCCATGTGGAAAAGTCTTAGCGAAAAGTTTAAACAAAATCCGAAAATAGAAATTCATCCATATGGATTAGGAAATCTTGCACGAGATTTAGTTGTTGAACCATATGCTTTTCAAAATGAAGGTACAAGTATTTTTCGACCTGTATCTAATATGAATTCTTCCAAAATTCAACGAATTAAATTACTTAATATCGTTGAAGTGATCGAAGATGTACGTAAGACAAAAACAAAAAATGGAATAATCGATATGATTAGCATTAATTGTGAAGGATGTGAATTTGAAATCTTACCTGTACTAATTTCCAACAATATGATGGAATATTTTCGAATTATTCAATTTGCAACGCATATCAAATTGGTACCCGATGCATCGTGTATATATTGTCAAATAGAACAATCTTTGGAAAGAACTCATCGTGTTAAATATCATTACAATAAGATATGGGAAGGTTGGCTACTGAAAAATCATCTTTGAAATTAAATTACATTTGTGACTTGTTCAAATAATAGAATCTGCGGCGAATGAAAAAGTCTTTATTTAACAACATAACTTTAGAGAATATCTTGTGAGAATATTTTTTCAAGTCTAAGAATAAATAAAGGTCGATCAAACTTAATTCTAAAAGATGTCAGTAATAAATAACATAAATTTTCATTCGAAGAAATACTTGTCAAATCTTCTATTCGATTCACATAATGAAGTTGTCAAATTGTTTGCTCAATCTAATAAATATAAACCACTAGCAGAGGTACTCACTGAAAAAACTCTCTCACACAGTTTTCGCTACAAAATATTCAAATTTCAAGCAACTTCTGTATCCGACCCCCTCGCCTATCGACCATCCTTGGGGCCTAAGGAAGCGTCGTGGAAAGTTTGGTAATCGTAGCTATTACAGGGACTGAATGCATAGCGAACAAAAGATGCGTGCTCAGACAGCCTAAGCTATCAATTTTTTTTAAGTTTTTGAAATACTGCAATCCTATTGGTCAATTTCATAGATTGCCTGCAGCAAGCGCAGGATTCTTTTTTTTTCGGAACAAAGTAGATGCCGATTTTCCCCTGGGTATAGACATCATTTCTGAAAAGTTTCATTGCATTTGCTCGTACGGTCTCCAAATGCATAAAGAGCAAAAAACTTTCTTCTTTGTATATATAGATTTATATTTTGAATATTCAGTTGCGATTTTTGAATATTCTATCGATATCTCTATTTTACTTACAATTACAAAACAGAAATACTACGCATAACGCAGTGTTTTTTAGAAGAATTTATAACTTTAGTTTGAAACTGTTATATCAAACTTTTGTCCAGTCGTTTTGTAATGAAGTATATAAGTTGGATCAGCATAATAACCTGGATTTGATTGATATGGACGAGTAGTCTTGTTTTTAGTTATTTCATCTAATGCAGAACCAAAGTCTATGTAACGATTATAGGGATTTTCTTGCCATGCATAATGGATCAGAACTCGAGTTAAATAACCAACTGAAAATGCAAAAAGACGATTGTTATATCGTTTTGCTGTTTCTGTAATTTTGGCAATCGCTTGTTCTCGTAGTTTGATATCTTCCCACATAGAAGGTCCGTTATCCGGATATAATAGTATTTCACATGCCCATTTGCTTAATTCAGCTAGTTTTGCAGGGTTCGTACCATTATTGATAATCAGAACTATTTTTCCCTTTTGATCTTCAATTAATGAACGGAATAAGATTTTTGTAGCAGGATAATTTGAATTGACGAATAAATTCGCATATGTAAGATATTTGATATCTTGATGAATCATTGTAAGGAAATCATGAAAGGGACAAATCCTTTTTACATCATAAATTCCATAATAAAATGGACTATTTGAATTATATTGATATTTTGGAAAAGCTAAACCAGTTCGTAAATCTTGACCCAGTTTTGATTTTCCTCCTCGCCAAGATGTTTTATCATGTGGATGATATCCAAATGCAATACCAAACATTAACATCATATCTCCATCTCCTATTCGAACAAATGCTAATCCACTATCGTTTCTTGAAGAATCTGGAAATGGTTTATTAATCATCGATGCCATTCGATAGAAATGAGTGCGAAATGTTCCTATAGTCCAAGAACATTGGGATCGTTTTTTATCGTTTTTTGCGCACCAATTTAGTATTGAATCAGCACAAGTAATATTTGAGTCGGAAATAATGAAATTTGTTTGATTGTCTTTACGCTTTGTTATCCAATCATCAAGAGGTATCGAACTCTTGTATAAAAATATATAGATTAGTACGAAACTGAATAGAATAATTCCAATAAGATAATATTTTACTGACATATTCTTTCTATCCTTAATATCGTATAGTCTAGAATCTTCTCTAATATGTGCTTGATTATCTCCACGAATTGTTTTTACATAGATATTCAACCGTTTTCAGCTAAAGTTAAGTTACCTAAAATAAATTATACAGACAGATACCAATGTTTTAATCAAAACATAAAAATCAAAATGAAAAATATAGAATTGTTTTGCTCACATTGTAAAAGTACACAGAACGGAAAGATATTTTGCTGGTAATAGTCAATCTAAGTTATTTTTCATGCATTGTTTCATTCTTTCTTTTCTAATGATTGATGTCACATACGAGATGATATTTTTTTCTATTTATTAATTGTTGATTAATAGTTTTACACCGGAAAGAAAAACTCAGTGATCCTCAAAATTAAATCTAACAGCATCTTGCTTCCGTTACTACATCTAAACTATTACACATTTCTCCTAAGATTGATAAACCAGCATTCGGATCATGATAATTTAAATCTCTCCAATTCTGTATTTCGTATCGATTTCTCTCATCTAGATTCTATATTATAATGATATACGTCTTGCCTGAGTTTCTTCGTGACACTTTCCAGCTTGAGATCAAACTCAGACAACGTCTCTTTGACAAGTTATATGAGACGAACAAAAATGTGGATTTAAAAGCTTCGAGGAGAAGCATAAAAATATCCTTCATAACGCACAACTAGATAAATATTGACGGATACCCAATAAAAAGCAAATAAGATAAAAAAAAATCTTTCTTCAACAAGTCATATGAAAAAAAACCTTGTGAATGTGACACGTATGTGATAAAGAGTGAAGAATTCTTTCATAAAAGATAAATGAGACAAATAAGTAAGGATGCTGAATGAGAAATAATGATATGCACACTTATATCCGCAGTATATCTTTGAAATATGCATTTTAAGATATGAGCTTGTATATACAACAAGTTGAAAGAATCAAAGACAAATGTTTTATTTTAATAATACTATATTTATATTATCTGATTTGCGACTACTATAATATCATCTGGTAACTTCCAAAAGATCAAAGAATCCATCTGACAACAATATATAGATACATATAGTTGATTATTTGTTGATCGCATTTCTGTACTGTTATAACAATCTGAAATTGGCAATTACATGATGTTTGTATTGAATAAATTATAATCGATATAAACATTGTATGGATTCAAAACATTAATAGTTTTCAAAAATGAAAACTTTTGGTATAATGTGAAAAAAAATTCTTCATTCTATTTATAAAACTATTTGAATATATACATTATCTGGATTCTATACGATAAGCATAAAATCTCCTAGAATTGTATTGCATTCTAATTAAGTGTAAAACACTATTGTGACATGTTAAATCAAATTATATAGATAGAACGGTGTTGATTGATAAATTCATTAGTCTATATCCTGATAATATCGTTTGTTTAACTCAGCAAGAAGTAATTTTTATTTAATTTACTTCATATATTTATAAACGAGCATCATTTACTTGCATAATTTCAGAAATATGAAATACTTGAAGTTATTCCAAAGTTATTATTAATAGTCAATGCTACTACTAATACAAGTGAATGCTTATTATGATAAATATATCGGTTAAATAGGACGCCATACTTGTAAGAAATAACATTGTTATTCAAAATAATATAACTGCAACAAATATTTAAGTAATTTAATGCGAACGTATCTTGTATGTATAATATATATAATTTTAAGAATTTTGCATTATTATTGATAATCGAAAAGTCTTATTTAAATACTATAGAGTGATCATGATTATAGATATAATAAAATTGCATGTAGTCAGAAGCTGCATTTTCTGTCTTGGAATGTGATAGATCCATACTTACGTGATCAAAATATCGATATCTCTATTGATTCTATGAACACGAGATGCTCAACGTTTGATAATGTGGAATAGCTTTCAGGTAATATGAGCAACAATGTTGATATTGATATTTGTGTACTAATTGTTCTATTACTAAACATCTTGATCGTATATTTGATATAATTCTCTCTATTGTCACAATCATTATAATAATTACATATATCATGTCTGCATTAAATCTTTAATAATACAAATGGTCTCATTTTGAATATCTGAGAGCATCCTCATCAAGACTCAATTAGTTTTATTTCCATAAAAAATATTTTTGATTTGTAAGAAAATATTATTATTGTCGGAAACTACAGAAAATGATCGTGAATATAAGATCAAAAAAAACTACTACCTCACAGCTTTTGATATAACACAGTTAGTATGAGATCATCATTCTTTTGTTATGTATAGAATTCATTAATTGATTGACTTTTCTACTATTTTTGTTTTACTCGAATAATATATTATTCAAAGATAATAACTGAAGATCTTCTGCATTATAGTATAATATTTAACATAGACATTATAAAAATGATAACTAAAG
The DNA here is from genome assembly GCA_905250115.1 of Adineta steineri. Classification (NCBI taxonomy): domain Eukaryota; kingdom Metazoa; phylum Rotifera; class Eurotatoria; order Adinetida; family Adinetidae; genus Adineta; species Adineta steineri. The sequence continues at coordinate 341,704 of CAJNOI010000038.1, forward strand.
TTTTATTTTTCTTTTTCTTTTTTCGAAAATCGTTGTTTAACTGTTCTTCTTCTTTCGTTGTATATTACATATACAGAATAAATAAAAAAAAACCAACCTAAGTATACAAAGGAAAAAATAAGTCTGTACATGTGACAAATGAGCGCGATTATACATACTAATGCAAGGAAAACCGGACAAAAAAAAATGAAAAAAAAAAACGAAAGAGTCAATCATAATGAAACTAGCAAACATAGAGGATATTTCTGATTAGAAAAAAATAAAAATAATAAAGTATTCATCTAGTTTGCGCTTTTTCTCTGTTTAAAAAATAGTGTTTTTTTCAAAACGGACGAATAAAATAAAAACTATAAATTTATGTGTTGATGTTTTCTTCTTCTAAGCATATTTGACTTTACTAAATCCTGCTTTTCATATAAATTAATATAAGATATTTTCTTTTTCTTCTCTAAAATAAAAAAAACAATACAAATCTCCTAATCACTATAATCAGGTACGGTCCTTGAACTACAATCAAATCGATAATTTTGTTGATAATTATTATCCCAATATTCAGGACCAATATATGATTCATAACCAATACAAAATTGTATATTATTTCCTACACCTATTCGATCTCGATTAATTTCTACTGTAAATGTAAATCGATCATGATTACCATCAAATGAATCTGTAATATATGTTGCATCATGATCATCATATGTAATCCAATTGTCAGTTGTTGAACGAATTTTTACTCGTTTATTTAAACCCAGTGAAACGATTTTTATTGTTCCATATATTCGATTATCAATAGCATCTAAATAATAAAATGTAAATAAAATATATTTTTTTTTCTATTCAATAGACTTACTCGCTTGTTCTAATACAACTTTATGACGTGAAACACGATCATCAAAACCATGTGCATGAATAGGATTTTCAAATTTTTGTTCTAAATAAGTTATTGTTTTCATACGTTCTTGAAATTGTGATAATGGATTATCATCATTACTGATATGTAAGTCTTTGAATGCTGCACTGGGTACATGAGGTAATTCATCGGATGTAATAACTTTAACTTGACTTAAATCAAGACCGAAATCATCAGCAAAACGAACATTCTTTTTTGGATATGAATCAAATGGATCAATACGTGTTAATTTAACAGATTGAGATTTTTTTCTTTGATAGCCAGAATAAATCGTGGGTAGGGATGGTCTAGGTTGATTAGATGATTGTTTTTCATGAGCATTGTGCTTAGCTAGATAATTTTGATGTTCAGAACTGGAATCGTGAATATGTGATGAAAAGTTGATTTCTTCTGAACTGGAAGTTGTATCTAATTCGGAAGTTTCATCTGTAGATGCAACAGGAGGAGGAGGAGATGTTGGACGTTTTTTTAGTGTTTGTTTAGCTGGACTATCAGTATCAGTTGTTGAACTTTCATCGACCGTTGTTTCTTCAGTCGATTGTTCTAGATATTTGAAAAAAACGATGAATTTTTATTAAATATTTCATTTATTTTACGTGGAGTTTTTGGTGAATCGGTTGTATCATTCAATGAATCATCATTACTAGACTGTTCTTCATTTAAACGTTGCTTTCGTTTCGAACGAAAAAATCGTGATCGGCGTGGTGGTGGAGCAGAAGATGTATCGGATGTTGTTTCATTATCATGTTCATATGTATTAGTATCTTCAGTGCCATTTATTCTCTCAAAATCCGATGATTGAATTTGTTCTTCAGTCGTCATCTCGAAGTTTATAAATGAACATGATACCAATCTAAAACTAAACAAGAAAGAAAAAACAACAACATATAATTATTTCAAATATTTGATTGACAAACAAAATCATAGCATATTTTAATCGGCAATAAATCATAAAAGAATTTATTTTTTAATATTGTACTGAGATATAAAATAGGAAAGATAATAATAACAAGAATAAATAAGCATTGACATCACGGCAACACATGATAGGGGGATATTTTGTCTATGTATTACTAATACTATATGAAGATGAGTGTAATAGCGTTTCGTTTTCTTCTTCCGTTCTTTTTTCTGATATCGTCATTATTAGTTTATAGAGAAATCTCCCGTCCGTCTAATGATCAGTCTTTTTTTCTCCTTTACTGCTGTGTAGAACTCGTAAAGGATATACTTATTGATCTTATTCTTCCTGTATTGTTCCTAACAACTCGTTTCCTCATGTCACTACGTATAAGAATCGTATCTAGTGAGACAACGTACAAGGACAACATCCTGTAAATATAAATAGAAAAAAACAAGGACACGTGTCTGTCTGTTAAGAGCAAAGAAGAACAACAAGAGACCTATGTTTTAGTACGATAATAGTAGCAATCACTTCGGTCTATTTTTTTGAATCGAAGCATAGACGAAAAAGAAAAAGAAAAAAAAAGAAAGAAATGATCGAATGAATGTTATAGAGTATAATAAAAAAAAATAAGGTAAATAGAGACTCATAAAAGAGAGACAGTTTATTAAAACGTAGAAACTACGCTTTGCATATGAATAGATTCGTAAATCCTTCGTATTAATATATATTTTATTAAATATTAAATAAATTCAAGCAGAAACTCATTCGACTGCCAAAAATAAACACAAAAAAACGGTGTACTATTTCGAACCTTAACAAAGCATAACGCATTCATAGTTTTGCATACATATATTTCATACATAATTATTAAATTAACTGATAGGAAAACAAATTGTCTATACGCAAATCAATTCGATTCATTACTAAAAGAAAATAGTTGATGTTATAATATTAATAATATGAAAACATCCTGTGAGTATTTAGAAGAAGTTAATCGGGAGCACAAATGTCTTATTCATCAGAAACAATAAATGTTATTTCCTCGGTGGATTAATTCAATTCGATCTTATATATTTTGACTAGATAGCGGAATCAGTTAGATATTATTCACTATTTATAGCAAGTAAACTAATTAAATTAATCATAGATAATTTATTAAAAAAAGACAGTTAATATAAAATCAAAAAGGAATTAGTGATATATACAATAAGAAAGACATCATACACGTCTTCGACTATTATGAAATTGCAACATATGGCAGAACAATCGAAAAAATTTCTCAATATGAAAATAATTTGTTCAATTCTTCATGAAAAAAATCGTACTCGATAAACTTCGTAGACGATAGTGATAGATTGTATTGGTATAGAACATGATTCATATTAATTTCTCAATCGTTCATTTTCATCCAATAGGAATATTGTACACTTATGCAGAATAATTATTTTCAAATTCTATTTGATTAAAAATCTATAGACAGATTTTATATCTTAATAAAATTTGAAAATAAACTTATATTCTCTGATATTTTCTTATTTATTTTTAGTAGAGTTCTTCGAACATGATAAATGGTTGTACACAATAACCTTTTTTCTTTAGCGTTTGTATATTCATTCATTCCTCTTTTCTCTTTCTCCCTCATTTCGCATTTTTATTTTTCCTCTCCATCTTTCCGTCCGTTTATTCTTCCAATATAGCAATGTTTTTTTCTTTTTTGTTTCGCTCGTATTATTTCTCCTTCTTCATCTCATTTTTGTTCTCTCTCTCGGCATCCTCCGCGAAGAAGAGCAAAGAACTGACGAACGAAGAAGCACATACTACGAGTAATGATGACAATCTGAAGCAAGGCAGAAAAAGGATATTTAACATCTGTGCGCGTGAGTGAAAAAAGAGGGACAGACAAGAAAAGCGGCGAGGAAAAAAAATAGGGGCGAAAATGTGGGCCTTTTTCTTATTCTTCTTCTTCTTCTTCACACACACACCCTCTCTCTCTCGCTCTCTTTTGCCACCTCTCTTTTCTCTTGTGTTCTGGATTTTCGGAAAAGTCGTGAAAGGAAAAAAAAGAGAAAAAAAAGAAGAAAAAAAAAGAAAATGACCGTATATTATCCCCAAATACTTAGTATTGAGATTGATATCTTATTTGAATGGTTATATTTATCATTATGCGATCATTTATTAAGGATTTAAGAATATATGAATGTTGTGAAAACGATAATCCATGGCTGATCCTGATTCGCCTACAAATCATTTATCTCCAGTTGATGATGAACCACAAGCATCATCCGATCAACAGCAAGAAGAACAACAACAAGAATCAACAACTAATAATGATTGGCCATGGTATATTGAATTAAAGAATTACTCATAAAAATTATTCATTACTATTTATTTTAGGCCAAGTGATGATCAACAACAACAAAATGCAATTGATTCAAGTGGTTTAATGCATTTAATTGCTACTGGTGGTGGTACAAATGTCACTAATAATACTCATGATGAATCAGTTGTTGATATACCTCCGAATGATCAAATAGATGAACAAACAGATCAAATATCTGAACAATTACCTGATGAAAATATATCAGACGAACAAGAACAAGAACAAGAGCAAGAGCAAGAGCAAGAGCAAGATCAACAACAATTACCTCTTGTTCCAAGTTCATCAATGTCACTTCCCATGGATACAGAACAACAAACAACATCAACTGATGATCAACAACAGCAACAACAACCACAACCACCACAACAGCAAGTTACTAAAAGTTCATATGATATTGCTGAAATACATCGTGATATGTTAAATCTTATACCTATTCCACAAGCATGGTCACATATTCGACATCAATCAGGTCTTTTTTCATATCCTGATTTACCACATTTTAATGTTATACGACAAGCAACATTTCGTGATGGACGTTTTGTTTGTCCATTTTGTACAGTTGATTTTGCTTCCAAAGAAGGCATACGTTATCATTTATATAATTCATGTACAAAATCCCCATATCCTAAAGCTTTCTTTCGTTGTTTAATGTGTGGGAGTGAACTAGCTGATCGAAGTTCATTGCGAACACATTTAGCTCGACATGTAAGCTAAATATTTTGTTTTTTATTGTTATAAAAAAATACAATGATTTGTTTTCTTCTGACTTTATAGGGTGCTGAGGAAGGCGGAACTGTATCTACAGATAAAATTGATGTATCACGTAAACCAGCTAATTCGACGCCTGGTGGAACATCAAATTCGAAAAAATCTAAAAAGAAAAAGAAAACTTCGAATGATATAACTCCACCACAAATGATGAATCCAATGATTGCAATGACATCGGGTGTATCACCTCGTGGAATTGATACATATAATTTACCACCAACTATGATTAATCAACAAATGTCATTGCCAATAATTAAACCTGATTTAAATGATTCAGATCCAAAAGTAAATAAGAGTATTATATATATATATATATATTTTAAAATAATATTTCTAATTTAAGCGTAAACGCGGTCGTCCACCAAAAACAAAAGGTGAAGGACCAACGCCAGTAGCTCCATATACAAAACAAACACATATGAATCCTGCTGGATTATCATTAACTCCAACAATAAACAATCAACTTATATTGAATGATCAACATGGAAAGGTATATAAATATTTGTAAATTCTTTTTTGAACCCTAAATAATTATTTCACCAGTCGGATTTTGTAATAAAACTCTATCATAGGGATATGTAGCTTTTTATTTATATTGATCAAATTAAGAGATGTACTCATTGCAGTAAATTTCAATGTTAGTATATTTAGTAAAATCCTCTATGAAATATTAGTTACCCATGCACACAAATTATATATCCTCACACCTTCAAAATCCGACTGATAGATTTGATCAATTGTTTGGATCCTATGAGATATGGATTGAAATGATCTATTTCCGTCAAAAATATTTATTATTTTTTTTTCCAGAATGATCAACATAAAGCTGTTGCCATGCGATCTCCACGTGGTATTGATATAAGTAGTGAATTAGCTGAATTAGCACGTTCACGAATGCGAGAGGTATAAAGAAGAAAGAAAGAAAGAAAGAAAGAAAGAGAAAAAAACGTATTTTATAATTATTTTATTTTTATTAGCATATCGAATTTGCAACTGATTCATTATTACCTGAACAAGAACAAGAAATCAATACACGCTTACGTACAGATGGTTTTGTTCAATGTCATCGTTGTCGTGGAAAAACACAGTTTACAGCTCTTAAAAAATTAAAAGAACATTTGAAAACCGATTGTCCATTGGGTCCAGGTAAAAAATCAAAATTTCATTTGTTCAAAAAACAAATTCTCGTTTTTTTTATAGTTATGGCAGTATGTAAATTTTGTGGTATACCATTTTCATCTGTAAGCACTGTTTGTGATCATCTTGAACTTTACCATGATGATTCACATGATGTATGTCCAGGTAAATAGAACATTTTTTGATTTTTCAAAGCAATTAAATGGTTATATATCTATATAATTGTTTTATTAGATGATCCGTGTCGTGTTAATGATCGAGCGTTTCGTGCTGCTTTTGCACGTTATAAATTTCCAATCAATGGACGTATATCATTTTCTGCTCCAACAACAACAATTGGACAACTTATACCTGAAAATGAATCAGCAGCTTGTTTAAGTAATGGTGCAAGTTGTTTACGTGTTCGAGTAATGAAATAAATATTCTTTTTTTTCTGCTATTTTTCATAATTCTTTTTAAAGATGCTTTCATGTGATCGATTTCTAAATCCATTGGATAGTTTTGCTGCTTCACATGTTATTGTTTTAAATGTTGGTCGACCTATACGTTGTGTGGAATGGTTACCGCGTGCGGTTGATGTTATTGGTAGTCAATATGTTGCATTAGCACTTGAACAATGGTCATATGATAATGGAAGTCAATTACATGGAAATTATTCATCGACAAATCCAGATCGTCGTTCACCACCAGGTTCAACATTATTACTAATACTTAATTGTGGACGTTTAAGACAAAGTTTACATGTACCTAATTTACATGTAACTGTTGCAGCTGATTTTGGTCAAGTAACATGTTTAAAATGGTTACCTGAACGTCCATCAGTAAATGATCCATATTTAAGTTATTTAGCTATTGGTACAAGTCAAGGTATTGTTATTATATTTGGTGTTCCACATGGTGCATCGAGAAATTTATGTACGATAAGTAGTGGTGCTCAACTTGTTCCACCACTTAATCGACGTAAAGATGGTAGTATTGGTTGTGCAGAATATGGTTCATGTACTGCACTTGATTGGTGTTTGGATAATCCAAATAAATTATGTGCAGGATATGAAAATGGAATTGTTCTAATGTGGGAAGTAAATTCAAAATCACTTGTTGAACAAGTAAGATGCGGAAAAACAAAAGGAGAAATATTTCTTTTATATTTTATATGAATATTTTAGACAACAAATTGTTCATTAATTTATCCAGTAAGAAGATTTTTTGTCGAAGATGCACCAATACAAGATGTAAAGTTCTTAAGAAATTCTGAACATTTAATAGCTGTTAGTTTAAAAAATAAACAGTCTTGGACGTATGTAACTTAATTAACGTACTAATATATAAAAAAACAATGTCTTTGATTTTATTAGAGTATGGACAACGCGAGATGAAAATATTTTTTGTTATCGTCATTGGTCTAATTCAAGTGAATTTGCATCATCAACACTTAACGATATATTATATGCTGGTTGTGCACATGCAAAGTAAAAATTAAACTTTTGTATCTAATATATCTATTTATATATTTTATTAGTAATCATAATGAATTACTTTCTGTTCCAACACATTCAATATTATTACCAGGACAAAATGTTTCCAATCATTTACAAACATCAATGTTATCAGCATGGCAAATTGTTAGTTTAGATTATTCGGAATGGATTGATGCTGTTGCTTATGCTGATCTTGATGGTAAATATTGAAATTTTTTATACTATAAAATTTTATCATATTGAAATATTAGGTACAGTTTGGATTGCACGTGGTGATTCATCAACGTGGGCACAAAATAATCCGAAATTTCGACCGAGTGCTGTAAGAACTGACTTAAAATTTATCTCATATAAATATAAAACATCAATTTCTAGTGTGTCGCAAAATTATCAACTTATCTAACGAATACAGGTGGACAAACAACAGGTAATCTAGCAGATCCTGTTGCTATGCAACAATATAATCAAGCTCAATCAGCCTGTGGTATTCCTACTGGACAATATTGTGTACAAATTGCTATTGAACGAACAGTAATGTTGATTGATTTTTTTAATATTTAAAGATTTAATTAAATATTTCTTTTTCAGGAATATGCAAGTGGTAATGTTGATCCTCAACATGATGAAACTCATAAAGTGCATACTTATCGAAAAGTAATATACGAGAAGAACATTGAATTTAATTCTTCTTTTTAAATTTAAGATTCGATTTAATCCAAATCCAGGTACTCATGGTTGGATTGCATCGGCTGACAAAGTCGGCTTATTTCTACTATTTCGATTATCAACATCAGATTCTCCATTATCTGAAAAGCTAACTCAACGTCTTCAACGTGTGCAAGTTTTGTGATTTTAATAAATATAGTCAGCATATTCTATTCTTCCTTCTGTTGACAAAAAACTATAGAATGTATATGAAAATAAAAACCAAAACTTTTTTTTCTAACATATATATGTACATATATATAGACTTCAAACATGTCGGTTCTTGTCGACTGTTTGATTTGTTTCTTTTTTTTTTTTCGACAAGACAAAAGAAAAACGAATAGACTATTTTGTATATGTAACACATTGTTTTCTTCTTTTCCTTCTCATTCGTACGTACATATTGTATTCTCATTTTGCTCGGTGTTGTGGTTTTCTTCTTCTTCTTCTTCTTCTTCTTTAGATGTCGGATGCAGTGATTTTTTTTGTTTTGTTTTTCTTGTATGATTACTCAAGATTCTCCTAGATATATTTCAATGTATATAGATTTCAACATTAACCGTGCGTGTTGTTGATTTTGTTTTTCTTCTCTGTCAAGTATTATCAACAGATATAGAAAAACACTAAAAAAAAAACGTTGTTTGATTTCTTTCTTTCTCTAATGTACGTACATGTTCAATTTTTTTTTATGGGAACAGTTTTTAGTAGATTCTCCAAACGAAAGAAAAAGAAAACTTCTCCCTGATTTAATGTTGTTGTTGCGTGTGTGTGTGTGTGTATTGTTTCTGTAACCTTTTGTTTTTTTTTTGTGTAATTTTTTTTCTCGTGCTTGCATTGTTGTTTATCGACCAGATGAAAAAAAAAAAAAGAAAACAAAAGAATATTGAGAAAAAAACATAAACAAGAGAATTTTAAGACTTTTTTCTTTCAGCATGGAACTTGAAGAGTTACGTCAAGTAACACGTTCATTTGTTCTGTGAGTTGGACTTTTTTTTTTGTTGTTTTTATCAACGACGAATAAATAAAATTTATTAATCTAGATCACATCAGACATTATGTATAACAGGCGTCAGCTTCGACAAACGTTGTTTAGTTGTGAGTGGGACTATTTTTATTAGCAAAATCTTGAAATAATATTTGCCCATATATAGGGCTATACGGAATTGACATTGCATCCACTTGTGAAAAATTTTAATGTTATCAAATTAAATGCACGTCAATTGAGTAAGTAAGATAAATGAAAAGAAAACGATCTATATATAAACTATCTAGCTATTTATGCGGTAACAATTAATGGTGAACGTAATGTGGAATTCTCATATGATGATCCAAATATGCAGATATTTTTGGATGATGATCCAAGGTGAGATATTTGTCAATACTCATTCGATTGATAATAGAATTGAGATTTGATTTTAGACGAGATCTTACATCATTTTTGAAACGTCAACAACGCTTTTCGGAATATGTGGATCCTGATGAAGGTAATGGTGAATTAACAATATTTATTCCGACATCTTTACAACAGCCAGAAGAAAATTCGTCAACAACAAAAGATGATACTAATACAAATGATATTGTTTATAAAGTAACAATTGATTTTTCACTTGAACAACCGGAAAATGGTATCCATTTTTTTATTCCGGATGATGATGCAAAATTATCACGTGTAAGTCTTCATAAGAAGAAAATGAATATTATTAATAAAACAGACGAAATTTTTGTTTAGCTTAGTCGTCATTTATTCACAACTGGTCATGATGCTCGTCTTTGGTTTCCATGTGTTGATAGTTATTGTGAACCATCAACATGGACAATCGAAGTTACTGTTGAAGAATCGTTAACTGTTATTGCTTCTGGAGAACTTATAGAATGTACAACAAATAATGAATTAAAAACTTATCGATTTTATCTTTCAACTCCTGCACCTGCACCATTTATTGGACTTGCTATAGGGTATTAATTATTTTGAATTCTATCAACAATAACAGAAATATCAATTTCTTTCATATCTAAGATCATTTGAATCAGTTGTTGATTCAAATACAGCCGAAATATCAAATTATTGTCTTCCAGGTTTACTAACACTTTTAACAAATACGACAAGTTTTGTTCATGAAGTAATCATCAAAAAAAACGAAAATTATATTAGGAAAAATATCGACTTTTGTTTAGCCACTTGAATATTTTGAAGAACTATTAAATGCTAGTTGTCAATATCCAAATTATAAACAAGTATTTGTTACAGAACCACATGCAGAATGTACACCATTTGCATCCATGGCTATATTCAAGTAAATAAAATAAAAGTTTATTTAATAATAAATTTATTTTCAATCCTATTTCAGTGTTAATTTATTATATCCATCGACTGTAATCGAAGCAACATGGCATGCAAGATCACAAATGGCATTTGCATTAGCAAATCAATTTTTTGGTTGTTTTATAACTATGCGTTCTTGGTTCGTTCTTTGTTTTGCTATAGTTTATTGTAATACAAAAAATTCATTTTATTTTCATAGGCGTGATTGGTGGTTATTGAAAGGTTTAGCTTTATATTTAACTAGTTTATATACTCGACGAGCATTTGGAAATAATGAATATCGTTATAATCTTAATCAAGTAAGTTATAATTGAATTGATAATGATGTTTATATAAATGAAATAGGATATGCTTGATGTTATTCGATATGAACGTGAAGAAAATCCAATTCGTCTTGATTTTGCTCCGATAAAATCTGAATTAGATGTAACACATGTCAACAATCGTCGAGGAACAATGATGTCATCACATTATCTTGAAGTAAGTTCATGTATTATTATTTTTAGTTTTTGCTGCAATTTCTTTCTAGGTAGCAGCTAAAAAAGCACATTTAGTTGTACGGATGATTGATGATTTTATCGGTCGAGAAATAATGATGCAGGTAAATATATTTCAATAGAAAATATCATCTAAATTTTATTATTTTTCTTTAGATTCTTAATAAACTAATGTGTTTAGCAACAACAGCTTGTTTGAAAGATGCTTCATTAAGTTCTCGGTCACGTTTACATATATCAAGTAAATCATTTTCACGTGTTGTTAGTACATTAACAACAAAAGATATTCAAGCACTACTAACACAATGGGTGTATGTTCTACGAATGAAAGAAAGAAATTTATTTTCTCGTTTTGTTTGTTTAAAGATATGAATCAGGTATTCCAAAATTAATTGGAAGTTTTACATTTAGTCGTAAACGAAATGTTGTTGAATTAGAAATTAAACAAGATACAACAGTTAAAGGTTCAAAGAAATTTTTAGTAAGAAATTTTAAAGTATACTAGAAATGAAGAGGAATGTTTTTGTTATTTTTTAGGGTTCATTAGTTATTCGTGTACAAGAATTAGAAGGTTCATTTAGTCAAACAATTTTATTAGAAGATAGTGTTACAAAATATGAATTAACATGTCATTCAAAAATACGCAGGTAAGAAAATTAATTAAACAAAAATGGAAAAGTAAAATAAGAATTTTTGTTTTTCCTTAGAAATAAAAAAAAGAAAATTCCATTAATATCAGGTGATGAAGTTGATATGGATCTGAATCAAATGGAGTAAGGAATTATTTTTTTATTTCCCAGAAACAATTGTTTTTCTAGTGTTGAATGTCCGATATTATGGATACGAATTGATCCAGATTTAAAAATAATTCGAGAATTACAATTTGAACAAGCCGATTTCAATTGGCAATATGAATTACGTTATGAACGTGATATTCTTTCACAATTCGAAGCACTTGAAGCATTAAAACGTTATGCAAGTCAACATACACGAGAAATACTTGGTACTGTTTTAGATTTATCAACTTGTTATTATCGAGTTCGAATAGAATGTGCACACGTTCTTACAGATGTACGAATTTTCAATATATTCTACAAATTTCGATCGAGATTTGTATTCTGATATACATAAATAAATATTTGTATGCTACTTTAGATTGCTAATTCAATGGCAAATACTTGGACAGGTACTTTAGCTACATTAAGTTTTTTTCGTCGTGTATTTATGTCAACAAATTCAACATCATTATCAACGAGTGCTGCAACATCTTCAACAACGACTTCATCATCGGCTGCATCTGCAACAAATATTGTTCGTATAAATGATTTTTCCAATTCTCAAATGTATATGATACAAAAAACAATTCCTCAAGCAATAGCATTACAACGAAATAAAGATCGTGTATGTCCACCTGAAGTCATTAATTTTCTATTTGAATTAATACATTATAATGAAAATTCTAAAAATCGTTTCTCTGATGCATTTTATCGTTCATCATTAATTGACTCACTTGGAAATACTTTAACAAATATTGGTTTAACAAGTACAACTACAAATGTTGATCTTCTATTAAATCATACATTAGATAATAATACAAAAAGAATATTTGATGAAATCTTATTACAACTTAATTTCGATAAAATTATTCCATCCTATGGATTTTGTGTTACATGTAGTTGTTTAACAGTTTTACATAAATTATATATTATTAGTGGAATACCTATTGATATAAATGTTTTTTATGAATATGCAACATATGGAATGTTTGATCGTGTACGATTAACTGCTTGTAAAATTCTTGTCGAACAACTTGAAAGTATGAAAAAACGAAATCTACTGTTTTTAATTGAGTGATTTAGTTTTGAGAAGGAATGATTTCATTGATCTATCAATCAAATCATACTGAAAAGTTTACTCAATGCCATTTATTTAAGTGACAAAATACAATTATTTGAAACTTAAAGAGTTAGAGACAGAATTAATAGCGCTAGGGTAGAACGTCGCAGCTCATTTTAGGGTTCAAAATAGGGACTCCGATTAGGGGGGCTGGGAGGTCTAGTCCCCCGCAAAATTCGCAAAGCTGTCTGTCTTTCTGCCAAATTTTTTGAAGTTTTACTGAAAACTTGGTCAGAAACCTAGTTTAAACTCCGATAAAAACGCTTTTTTTGGGCAAAATTCCGCAGAAAGTGTACAGCGTAAGTATTTTCTACGTGAGAAAGCTATATGACGGGACTTTCTGGCAGAATTTCTGGACTTTCTGTCAAATTTTATCCCCCCGCACTTTTGAAAACAATCGGGAACCCTGGTTCAAAACGAATTCCTAGTAAATCTTTAATGTTGAGCAGTGTGTATACGTAGGATGTGGATATTCGATACGCTTGCGACGTTTTGTTCGGTCACCATAATCAAGATATATCTATTTAGAATATTTCTAAATAGTTAATAATAAAAAATCATTTTATTTCAGCTCGAATGAATCAAAGTGTACTTGATTATATATTTAAACTTATTGAGAATGATCCTGATTATAATCTAAGGTTTGTTATACATTTTTTTTGTCTATCGATCTTTCTAAAAACAAGTTCAATATTTAGACGTAAAATTGTTCAACATTTGTGTCGTCATCCACCATTTCGACAAAATCAAACATGTACACTTAATAATCCAACAACAGTTCATAAATTATGGTCATTGATGACGTATGTATAATAATAATAAAAAAATCAATCTAATAAATATCTATTTAGAAATTGTGCATATGATAATCAAACACGAAATGATCTTGGTGAACTTTATCAGATAATGTATGGTCTAAACCGACCTAATTGTTTACCAACGTCAAATGACGTAAGAGAAAATATAATTAGTACTAATATCCTCGCATTTATTTACATAGATAAATGATATGTCGATTAAAGACGAACTTGATGATGTATCTGATACGATCGTTGATATTGATCCAGTAAATAAGAAAAATTATTTCAAAGAAAATCTTTTAATTTCTTTCTTTTAGGAACGTTTAAGTTATTTTCGTCTAGCTCGTTATACAGATGATGCCAAAGCAGCTGCAAATAAATTAGCAGCAAATAGTAAATGAACATTCTCTTTAAAACAATGTATTCATTCTTTTTTTCTTATGTTTAATAATAAAGTTAACCTTGATATCAATGTCTAACTAAAATGTAAGATTATAGGATTCAATTGTTCGATTATGTGTTGTTCAAGGTTTATGTTTTCACTCTTTTTTTCATTATATAAAAAGAAAATCGAACGTTTTAAACATAACACACACGCACACACACATAAATAAATATTTTCATAGCAGCAGTAACATCAGAAATATTTCTTTTTGTTTTATACAACCTGAATGAGAAAGAAAGAAAAAAAACCTGGGCACACACACACACACACACACGCACACACATATGAAAAATGATTGAAGAAATAAACAAAAAAAAAAGAAAGAAGAAGAAGGAAGAGATCAATTATAAAGGTAGATGTACAGCAAAGAAAAAAAATGAATGTCTACCACTGTTATTGTCTTGTATTAGTAAAAAGGTCACACAGTATCACAGTTGAAACTGGGACAAAATAAAATTAGGAAAAAAAAAGTGAAAGAAAGAGAAAATAAAGAAGAATCGTGATTATGATTATTCATGCACCTTTAATGAAATGAAATTATTATTATCATCTATGTAACGATTTTTTCGTAGATTATTTGTTGATGAAGGTAGATCATATGAAGTTAATAATGATCGACGATTATTATAATTAGTAGTATTAGCAGTGTTAATACTATCTTCTATATTAGAAGATAGATTAGATAGTGTATTATTTACTAGCCGTGCTGTGTTCATATTAGTATCTTGATCTCTCAATGGACTCATTCGTCGAGTTGTTGATGGAACAAATTTTATCCCTGATGTTGTAAATACAGATGGTGCAACAGGTGTTGTTGAACTTAAAAGACTTGGCACAACATTTAATTCAGTTGATGATGGCACAGCTGGTGCTGTATACTTATAAATAGGTTTACGTTTATGATCGCGTAATGTTGCATCAAAATCATATGAAACGAGATAACGTGAAGGATTTATTGGTGATATTGTTCGTCTTGTTGTTGTTTCAGGTGATGTTGCTAATGTATATCGATGAGTTGCTGGAGGAGAATTAAGACGATCATTATTACCATATGTTGAAGTTGTTTTTGTTGTTGTTGCTGTTGGAGATACTGTTCGTCGTGAACGACGAGTATATGTAGGTGGTACTGGTTGTGGTGATGGAGATGTAACTTGTGCTGGTTTCTCACTTGTTGATGCATAATGATAATCTATTGGACTACTTGAATGATGATCATCAAGTGATAAACTTAATGGTCGTCGATAAGGTGGCCGAGATGATGTTGATGGTGATGAATTTGTTTTTGAATTATTCGATATATAATAACGTGTTGAATCTGGCATAGCTGAAGCTCGATTACGTCGTTGTTGTTCTCGATTGGTTGATGATGAATTATAATTATTATTATTAGTAGTAGTATTATTATTATTACTGTTATTACGTAATTTAGTTGTATCAAAAAATGAACTTGTATGAAGTTCAAGTTCAAGAAGTGAATTTGTTGGTGATAGTGATTTATCATGTATTTTTGTTGGTGTTGGTGCTCGTAACTGAACTTTTTCATAATCACTATGTGTTGATTTACGACGATCAGTAGGAGGAGAAGTAGCTGTTGTTGTTGTTGGTATTGTTGTTGTTGTTCCAATTGAATTGAGTTTTACTGAAAGAGTAGGTCCATGTGCCAACCAATCATGACGAAGAATATCCTTTGAAGTCGCACGGTTACTAGCATTTGGTGTTAAGCAATATCGTATGAGTGAATGAGCACCTATGATTTTAAGGAAATAAAGTTAGAAAATAAATAAAATAAGCATATGAAATCTTTTAGTCCTTCACCAAGTATCTACTTATGCGCATGCTCTAGCATAAGGGTGCGATTAGTCTTAGATCTCAGAAAAAAGAAAGCTTGTAAAATAAGAAAAGATAGAATGAAAAAGAAAAACAGAAGAAAAAAAAATAAAAATTTTTGTTAAATTTTCTTTTTCGATTGTTAATAAACCATCACACGTGATGGAGAATATTTAGATGATGATGATATACTTGATTTATGTTTATCATGTGGTGTTCGTTTACTTGATTGATGAAATTTAAATATTGGTTCAGTTTTATTATTATTTGATATTTTATTGCTATTTCGATGAGTTTGTATCACATGAGAATATCCACTTATGCTTGCCTTAGATTCTGTGTCTATATCTGTAAAATGTCCATTTCGTACTGATGTTGAAGGTACAGATACTGGAAAATGAGGTGAGGGATCAAAATAATTAGGTATAGCTGATGGATAAGGTTTGGACTTTAGTTCAGATGCTAGAGATGATGGTTTTATTGCTCCACTATATGGCCATGTTGATGAATGTGGTGATGCTATATTACCACTGTGTTGTGTGGTTGTATTAAGATAATAATACACCGGTGGATTTTTATAACCAAGATTAACCCACCAATGAACAGCAATATCGTCCACAGTTAAACGTTTTGATGGTAATACCGTAAGACAGCTACGTATGAGTCCAAGGGCGCCTATAGATTTGTTTCGATTTTTTTAAAAAAGAGTTGTATAATAAAGAGAAAAAAAAAGTCTTTGAAACTTAATTATATGTTTCATTATTCTTTCAACAATTTCTATTCTCTCCTATTTCTTAGACTAATTTCTATTACCTGATTGTTCACGAGGTTGAATGAAATCTCCTGCAGTTATATTTCGTACTAAACGATTGTAATCACCACCTTGAAATGGCATTGAACCATAGACAAGTGTATATAATAAAACACCCAACGACCAACAATCAACCTAAATAAAACAAAATATATATATTTATTTAATTTGTAAGCAAAGACTTACTTCAGGACCATAGTATGGTATACCGGAGACGATTTCTGGTGAAGCATACAATGGAGAACCACAGAAGGTATGTCTGATTAAAAGCTAGAAGGTTATATTTCTCTACACAATTAAATAAATTACAACATACAATAATCGTCGAGGTGACCAACTGTTACTCAAACCAAAATCTGCCAACTATAAAAAAAAATATATATGAAATTAATAATTAAAACGACTCGCTATTATATAATTACTTTAATATCACCATTATGATCAATTAAAATATTTTCTAATTTAAGATCACGATGAACAATTTGATTCTAAAGTATTTATTAATTTAAAGAATGTTTATGTTGAAATTTATCATCACATACTTTATGAAGAAAATGAACAGCTGAAACAATCTGTCGAAAAATTGCTCGAGCTTGAGATTCTGGTATACGTTTCATACGATTAAGATAATCATATAATTCACCACCACTTGCATATTCCATTACAAGAATAATTTTTTCACGACTTTCATAAACTAAACAAAAAATTTAAATCTAATATTATTTAACAAAATATTTTTAATTTTTACCTTCTTTGACTTTAATAATATATGGATGATTGAGACTAGTCATAAAATCTATTTCACGTCGAATTCTTGCTAAATCATGTGGATTTTCAATACGTGATTTTTTTATTGTTTTTATTGCTACTTGTTCATTTTTACGTTTATCTAATGCTAATTTGACTTTACCATAGGTACCTTTACCTAACGTTTGTTTAAATTCAAATCGACTATGTAATGTTTCACGTTGTGGACCACTAGCACCACTACCACCTGTATGACTTCCACCACTACCTGTATGTTCTTGAGATGATGGTGGAGTTGTTGCTGAATCACCAAAACTATTGAGACTACCAAGACTAGACCAATTGTAAGGACGTGTTCGTTGACGTGTAGTGCCATTTGTTCCTCCATTTTCTAACCTTTAAAATAACATTTAAATATTTCAAACTAATCATTAATAATGCAACACAAAAAACGAAAAAAGAGAGGAGACGAATAGAAAATTATTCAACTATCTTTTGATATAATTGATGAAACCTTCGACTGTCAAAATTATTAATAAACTCATTTTTGAAAAGTTGTAGTATAATAAAATCAAATTTGTTTAATGATGAATATCTAGGAATTCATTTCCATAATGGAAATGATTTATAGCAATATATATATATTTCTTTTTACCTGCTATTACCCGTTTTGTATGAATAATATTCAGAATTACCAATTGAATCAATATCAGAACTTTGTATCGCAATCATGATTGATATTTAGTCTAGTTTTACGCGTTGTTATAAATTAGTGTAGTCGAAAATGTAAAATGAACTATAGATATGTATTAGACATGTATTCTTTTGCATAAAATGAATAGATAAAGAAGAGGAAGGTGAAAGGAGAAGTAGTAAGAGGAAATAATGAGATTAACAAGATATGAGAATTTATTCACTATGAGTTTATGTTTGAACGAGCTTTGTTACTATCATCGTTGTTAATATCCATAGAGTCGGTGTATATAGCATCTTTGAAATAATGATAAGCACAAGTAAAGTGTACTGTATATGGGAATAACGACAACGATGAAGAAGAAAAGAAGAAATGAACTGTCCAGCTGATGATTTTTGTATGTTAACTACAGAAAATCGTGTTTTATCGTCTTCTCCTTTCTCTTTCTCTTGTTCTCTCATTTTTTTTCTATATTTCTTCTTTCCACATATGTATACTCTCCTCCACAAAAAGACGAAAGCGAACGAACATATAAAGTAATACTTGACGAAGCAACACATTGACGACGTGACGACGCCTGCTCTTTTTTTTTTGCTTTAAAACGAAACCGCAAGCGAAAATGTGAAGGAGAAAGAGAAATAAAGCGAAGAATTTCTCTTATTTCATGTCCACATATAAACAATAACCTCTCAAGTGTAACTAATGTAGATGAATATCATTGTTGTTATCTTAAAATTATTTTTTCAATTATTTAACTATACGCTAATCCTTCGATCGAGTGAATCGCTTTGATCAAATGATAATAGAAATTTTTATATATAATTGAAACGAAATAACAATAAATTGAAAGTTTTAATAACAGTATTTGTCATTTCGGTTCTACATTACAGTTTTACGCTTATCATCTCGAGGTTTTTTTTCTAGGACAGAATCATAGCGAGAAGAACGGACTAAATCAAGGTAAGATTTCAAAATAAAAAAACCTATAGATGAAACTAAACAAAAGAGATGCAATAACATTTTCATATTTTTATTTCTTGAAGAGGTATAAAGAGAAACGTTTTTCTTTTTTGGTTAAGTATGATCAACAAAAATAAAAATATTTATATTGATCACAAAAAATACTTTTCATATCTTACTTGGGTAATAAATCATCATTAGAACGTGAACGTTGTTGTTCATAATGATTTCGTTTATGACGTTCTACTGCAGCTCGATATTTAGTTTGAAATGATATTCGTCCAGATGCCATCAATTTCAATTCCAATACAACTCAAACGTATTGAATAGTAAACTAACGTATCATATTTATATAAAAAAGTATACTCGTAAAGATCGTTATCTATTTGTCTATCTATCTATTTATCTATCTATTAGCATAAAAAAAAATATAAATCAGATGACAAATGGTCATCATTGTAAAATATATCTTGTCACTTTAATTTTTTTTTTATTATTCTATACAATAAAGAAAAAATGAAAAGAAAAATCTTGTCAAAAGAAAAAAGAAGAAATGTTAATATAGAAGAAACATTGGCAAGTGATAGGGAATGAAAAGGTGAACGATAATGGAAGACGTCATTTTTCTTCAATTGTAGTATCAACGAAATATCGGTGAAATGAATAAATGTGTATATAAGAGAAAAATATGACAGGACTCTGTATTTGACATATTCATTATAAAGAAAGATAGTTTTCATAATTGACTCGAAAAAAGAAAAAAAACGGGGCAATGTGTAAACGTAAAGAAAAAAAACCGAAAAGAAAAGAAGAATGACTATGAGAATCGATCATTATAGGTGAAAAGCTCATAGCATTGAGGCTTGTTTATAACACTTGCGTAAGATGAATGCAATCGAGATGACAACGAAAAGATTTCATTATTGCTTCGGTGGACTCTTCGGTAAACGAAAAAAGAAAGAACAGTTTGTTAGGGTTTACTTTCTTTATGTACATATATGTGTGTATTCGTTCAAAAAGATCAAATGTAGGCGGAATCGATTATATTTCACTTTCTTTCACAATTATTGTATAGTATCTAGTTACCTATTGTCTTAGATCATATATAGACATATATATATCATATTTATACCTCATTGAAGACATGAATAATAAAGGTTCAATTATTGCTTCACCATAAGTCGTTTATTTGATGTGAAAAGAAAGAAGAAGAAGAAGAAGAGGAAAACAATTGACTGCTGTTGTACTGTAATGTTACCGTAACGAGCTAGATATGTTATGGTTTGGCTTGTTACTGACAATGACCTTATCAGCCTTATGGCGAAATAAGAATAAGAGACAAGAGACACAGATAGACAGAATAAGAAAGAAGGACTAGACCTATATATTAGTAGGCGTAATTCCGCAAAAAGAGATCGAAGAAATGAGAGAGAGAAAAAAAAGAAAGATATGTACAAAGGCAATTAATTGTAGAAAAGACGATAACTATTACCATACATACATTGACAAGAGTATGTCCAACGCAACATTAAGAAAAGAAATAGCGAGGCGGACAATGCTCTCTGCTAGATATTTTGCTATTCAACTGTAGCACAGTCTTTTTCACTGTACATTCGTCCTTGTTATCATATGAAGATAACTGTAAGAACAAGGTCCAAAATTATTTGATTTATTTAAACTAAAAATTTATGTTATTCATGGAAGATTTTCTCTTATTTTATATATGTTATCAATGAAAATAGCATTGATTTTTTGAAATAGTTATCTTTCAAATCTTTCCTTTTTTTTATCAGCACTAAAAACAGTTGTTCGATTAGTTGGTCGATAAGTTTCTAACGTCAATATTCCCATTGGGATGTGTCAGTAGATGCATCAATGATTTTTTTCCTATTCTCTCTCTCACACACACACACATACATACATATATATATATATATATATGTATGTACGTATATGTATACACAAAACGAGACAATGTTTTTTTCTGGTTGTATGCCCTTACAGCTCCATATTAAAGTAAATATGGCCAAATAGAAGCATCTGATTTACATACAGTCCATTTGTCGATACTCTTGAGAAACAATGTATCTTTCGAGAAAAAAAAAACTTAACTTACGGTAGAAGATAGTTTACTGTCGGCCGTTGTGATGTATTAATTGTAGAATAAATCGGCTGATGTTGTTCGGATTGAGAATATTCATAATTTAAAACATCTGATAGGGGTTCATTTGAGTAATTACTACGTCGCCGAGTTGATGGATATTGACGAGAGGATGGATTACCATTTGGTGCAACATTACGCACAGCATAGAGATCCGATTTAATTGAAGAACGCGGCCGCTTGGTATAAGATGACGATGAATAACCTGTTGTTTCATACTGAGAATCAGCAGTCGATGATGGTATACGATATGGTCGCGACGATGGAAACAACATTGTTCATAAGCCGATCGTCTGCGAATATATATTCTGATTGCGGCTAGAAAAAAGAAGGAGAAGCTATGAATAATCATGCACTAGTTTGGTGAATTTTCTTTTCTTTCAAGCATTATTTTTCTCTTTTGTCAGCGTTCTCTTCACAAACATACACACATCTCTGACGGCACAAGTACTGCATTATAGAGGAAAAAAGAAGAAAGAAAAGAACACAAAAAAAAAAAAAAAAAAGAAAAAAATAGTTACTCCTATATATCCATTTTATATTAAATATACATATTATTCATACGAAAGAAAGATGATTGCTGTCAAATGGATAAAACCTACAAGGTATATCATTAATCGATAAAAAAAAGCAACAAAAAAAACCGATACTTTAGTATTCCTTTATATGTATAAAAAAGACGAATATGTCTGTTTATAGCTATCTCCTCCTTCTCATTTTTGATATGTAATAAACATTTATATGCATGTGGCAAGGAAGAACGAAGACACAATCAAAGAAGAAAAGGAGAAAAAAAAAGCCTAAAATATAGTAATAGATACTTATCATCCTCTTTTTTTAATTATAATACACTTCTCATAATAAGTACAATTTGTCTAAAATAAATAAGAAAATCATATATCGATAAACATTCACGAGACGGAAAAAAACATATCCATATATCATTCATTATTGCTCTCGTAACCTAAACGTTTTTTACAATGTAATTACGTATTTTGTTTCTATCATAATGACACAAATAAAAACGTTTTCAAGTGTCAAAAATATCCATATTGTTATTTTATATGAGAATATCTCGAGCTATTTTCAAATGATTTATATGCAATCATTATTTTTTCTTATCAGATAACAAAATGACAGTTGGTTTTCAACAGAAGAATGAATAATAAAATATTTATTTAAGTTTTTTTTTGAATTATCTTTGATAGGATACAAATGATTTCCTTTTATTGTTCTGTAAGGAGAAAAAAAAGTGTTCGAGACCAGAGTAATGCAAAACTAGATTTGATTATTTTTAATGCTTATAACAACAAAGTTAAATAAACAAAATATGGTCTTGAAATAACAAATTAATTGAGGATACTTGACAAAAATAACACATCAAATTTCAAAAAATAATAATAATGATTCATTTATGTTGTGCACTTGAATTATTAATCATAAAAACTTGGAGAAATAAATTTAATCTTTAAGAATTTTACTCATTTTCTTTTATTATATTAATTCATAAATCGATTCCAATCTTTCGTATGCATTTAATAACAAAAACGTAGTAAATAGTAAAAAAAAAATGGTTATTCATCAATTAGCTTAAAAATAATCAAAATGCGGAATGTGATAAATCAATAAAAAAAGAAAAATTATTCATCCGGATTATCAGCAGTTTTGAGTAAACGACGTGGTCCACGTGTTGACGGAGCTTTAGGTCTTGCAAATGAAGTTTTAGCAACGTTAACTGATGCTTCTGGATGAAGTTGTTGAAAAAGATAATCATTTGTTAAATCAGTTATATCACAGACTTCCAACTAAATTTATAAATATTTTATAATTAGAAATAAAATAATATTAGAATACAGACTTTACGATCGAAATTGATACCAAATTTCTTTTCAATAGTATCAATAACACTTTCTTTACAACTAGCATAGACCATACGTTGTTTAATTTTTGAACCATGACCAGGTACGGAGTAAAGAAAAACTTAAAAAATTTGATTTGATGATGGGATTTTTGTTTTTTTTTAAATACTTACATGTGGAATTTATTGTTTCATTATTAAAATCATGTTTAAATCGATATATATGATATCGTCCTGCATTATCTGGTAGAAGTTTTTGAATTTGTTCAGGAGTTACATGAGACTCCGAATGTGATAGAAGTGTACGTTCTTTTTCATGATCAATTTCCTACAATTATATTTAAGGAGAGTATTGAAAAAGTCAGTCTTTACACTCGAATGAATATGTGCATGTTTTTTAAATGGGTAATCATTTGGAGAATAAGCAAAACAAAAATATTATTCACTACAATTATTTTTCTTGGTCTAAATTCGATTTTCAATTATTGGACTTCGGAGTCTATATCAATCATTGAAGACTTAGAAACTTTTTTATTATGTCGAAGGTCATTATTGTCAAATAATTAACATTTATGAATCAAATCTCATTTATTTTTTAAGACATTACGATTCTACATGGCTTCCGAAAACTTATTATTTTCTTGACAAATAATACGTATATATAAATTTAAAATTGTCTAGAAAATATGCAAATTTAATTTGCATCTTATTATCAAATGTAATCCTAGATTGAATAGAACAATACAAAAACTATTTAATATTTACCAATTGCACGTAATCAACATCTTGTTTTTTAAATAAATGTAATGCTTCAATAACATTTTCATCAAATTGAAACATTAAACCTTGTAATGTTTGATGTCGTGAATCCACACTAATATCAGCATTAGCCTAAATAAAAACAAATTATTTCTAAATATAATCATTTAACTGTCTTAAACTAACTTCTGCTGCTTGATTTTCTAGCTTATCTAATTCATTGTTTGTTCTAGGTGGTGGTGCTGCTTGTGTACGAACATGTTGATGAAATGATTTAATTGTCATTTCATCCTAATCAAGAAAATTTTAGTTTTGCTTTTATCGGGATAAATATTTACCATTGATGTTGCACGAATTTCTTCGGTGATATAAGCTGAACCAAATTCTCGTTTCAATGTAGCAACTGTTGAAGCATAAAGCATACGTTCGCGAACCTAAATTTTCAAAATTCAAAACTAAGACAAGTTGTTAAATAATTTCTATACTTTAGTTTCATCAGGAATGTAAACAATTAATAACCAATTATGTCCACTTATTTCACTAATTGAATCAAGACGAACAAAATAATATCCAGGACGATTTTGTTTAACTAATGGTGGAATGAATTTATCAAAATCTAAAACGGAATAATTAAAGATAGAAATAAAAAACTAATGAAAATTATTTTACCTTCATCAAATGTACGTTCAACATTATGCTCTTCTTTTGCTAAGAGAGTTTCTATATAAAAGAAAAATAATTGTTTTTTTCTTATTCATTTAAACTAGAAAAGTACTTCAATACCATTTTCGATAACAACAACAACAACTCGAATATGTCCATCTTTCATTTCAGCGAATTTCCCTCGTAGTAATTCATTTGCTAAATAAAAAGAAAGATTTCATAGAAGTTCTTTTTTTTTCTTTTAAATTTACCAGTAATTCCTGATTGATGAGACATTATTTTGGTTTTCACTGATGAATAAAGGTAAAAACAAGATAACTCAAAATAAATATCGCGACTCACACGTCCTCCGTGTATTTCGTAAGGAATATTAAACTGGTCATGTTAGCTCTCATAACATTGGTAGTTTATAATTCCAGCAACGAGCACCATCTACCAGAATGTTTATCTTGGCAAAGGCTATTGTCTTTCTTTGTGTAGGATTATTCTTATTCGCCAATAAGTTATTTTTTCATTCTGCGTACTTTTGTGCTTATTTGTTATGGTCGTCGGATTTTTTTCAGTCCGATAAATTAGTTTTGAAGATACGATTATTTATCATTTTCTGATTTTAAATAATATATTTATTTTTGTTTATAGATATTAGAATTTAGTGAGTTATGCATTTCTAAAGAATGAATAAATTAGCATACTTTATTAAGTTTGCCTATTTATATCGATCATGTTTTTTTCACAGTATTTTATTGCGTACATAAGTCAACGAGGTTGTTTTAAACTATATTCTATATGTATCATCCTTTAATACATGACTTTGATCTTTCCTCTACTTACTAAATATTTGTTTAAATTTCTAGCACACCCATTATCTTTTCTTTTCTTTCGCCCTAGTTTATTCTATAAATAATCTTTTATTGCGCATTATTTTACATTTACAAAATCTTGTTTTGATAATATCATGTTGATAGTTTATGACATTTTTTAAGAATATGAAACATATCAGTATGATATTTTCTTGACGAGATTGACAATCTTCACTGTTGATTATGTCTGTAAAAGAACGTCATTCTTATTTCCGTTTTAAGGTTTTTCTTTTTTTTTTCATAAAAAATCCATTATTTATGTAAATGTAAGCAGAGCACATCTGTTGTCACTTTTTTTGCTTCTATTCAGATTTTATACGCATATATACACAAAAATGCACTTGGCATAAAAAATTTCTATAAAGGTAGTTTTCCACCTAGAAAAAACAAATGCGATTACTAACTTCATTACAGTCATAGAAGCAAAAAGCACACATTTTTGTTTGCATATGAATCATTCGGTTAATCGCTTCTTATCCTGTAAATATTATTTTGTTTTTATCTATTCGCAATAATTTACAATACACCTTCGCTGAAAATTCTCATCTTTTTAAGTTATACTCGATCACCTTATAATGTATTTTTAATATACAAACATGATATTTTACCTCTAACTAAAACATTTTTCGTCATCATTATCAAAAGAAAAAAAGAGGGAGAACCCATTTTGTACTTTACAGTACGAATCGAAAATATTCTTCTATTAAAAATATCTAATTCATGATAAAGAACATTCCAATCTAAAATATATTCTTATATAAAATACGTATACATTTTATTATATTTTATAGATTAACATTTGCGTATACGCATATTCACAAGCTTTTTTCATTTAAAGTCATATTAAGAAATGGCACTTCCTGCTCTTAAATGTCCATTTTTATCACAATTAACTTTACAACAAGTTCGAGCTTCAGCTCCACATATTCTCAATGCTGGTGTTGAATCATGCCCAATATTTAGTCAATTTGCTCGAAAAATCTCAACAACAAATGTTCATGAATCAGGCAATTTATCATCATCATCAATGTCTCGTCCACTGAGTATGAATGAAATCAAGGCTGTTCATGAAAAGATGCTTGAAAAACGAAATCAACAATGTTCATCATCGAAAATTAAACCAACTGTTAAAACATTATTTCATAAGAAAACACCTAGTCCATATGGTGAAAGTAAGAGAGAGCTTCTTTTTTTTCCATTCGATTAATTTTCTTATGTAAAAAGTTATAATCTCAAATGAATGTGAAGATCTTTCATGTCCATTTTTAAAATCAGCATCCATTACACTTCGACGTGTTACTATGGATCAAGATACGATTGAAGTTAATCGTAAATTAGGTAAAGAATTATTTTTCAATCATTGTATAATTCACTTTCTTTTTCTCTAGATAAAATTACACGTCCAATAACACCGTTAAACAATGACAATGTAAAATCATTTGAATATAATAGTTTCTTTGATGAAAAAATTGAAGCAAAAAAACGCGATAATTCTTATCGAGTTTTTAAACGTGTACAACGTAAAAGTGGTATTTTTCCTCAAGCTGAAGAAATGAAAAATCTTGATGACGATACTGACTCACGTACGATTACTGTTTGGTGTAGTAATGACTATCTTGGTTTAGGTCAACATCCAAAAATGAAAAAAGCAGTCATGTAAGTAAAACAACAACTAATTCTATTTCTTGTAAGTAAATATATTAGAAAATTTGTAATCCTATTTATTTCAACGGAAATTGTTTTTTTTTTCAACTAAAATTTAATTATTTTCTAGTGACGCAGTAACTGCACATGGTTCTGGTTCAGGTGGTACACGTAATATATCTGGTACAAGTCCTTTACATGAAAAACTTGAAGACCAATTAGCACGTCTTCATCAAAAAGAATCAGCACTTATATTTACATCATGTTATGTTGCTAATGATACAACATTATATACATTAGCTAAAGGTTTACCAGGTTGTCATATATTATCCGATAGTGGAAATCATGCATCAATGATTCAAGGTATTCGAAACAGTCAAGTACCAAAACATATATTTCGTCATAATGATATTGGTCATTTGGAAGAATTATTAAAAAAAATTCCACGTCATATACCGAAAATTGTTGCTTTTGAAACAGTACATTCAATGGATGGTATATAAAATATGATTTTGTAATTGATAAGAATTATTTTTGAAATTAATAGGTTCAATTTGTGACTTAGAAACAATGCTTGATGTTGCTCATGCATATGGTTCATTGACATTTATTGATGAAGTACATGCTGTAGGTTTATATGGGCATAATGGAGCAGGTATTGGTGAACGTGATCATGTTCTCCATAAAATGGACATTATCTCGGGAACACTTGGTTCGTATTTAAGAAAAAAAGAATGATGCATCGATGTTTTTTTGTTTGTATATTATAGGTAAAGCATTTGGTAGTATTGGTGGTTATATTGCTGGAA
Organism: Adineta steineri; assembly: GCA_905250115.1. Classification (NCBI taxonomy): domain Eukaryota; kingdom Metazoa; phylum Rotifera; class Eurotatoria; order Adinetida; family Adinetidae; genus Adineta; species Adineta steineri. The sequence goes on from CAJNOI010000038.1 coordinate 369,746, forward strand.
GTTCTGAAATGACGGATTTTATTCGAAGTTATGGTTCAGGTTTTATTTTTACAACATCAATGCCACCAACTGTTTTAGCTAGTGCTATAACAGCTATTGAAGTATGAAATTATATTTTCAACAGAAGAAACAATATTTTCTAAATAATTCTTCTATATACATAGATTTCGAAGAGCGATGAAGGTCGTTCATTACGTCGTAAACAACAAGAAAATGTTCGTGAATTACGTTCAAAATTAATTGATGCTGGTTTACCAGTAATGATGTCACCAAGTCATATAATTCCAATTCATGTATAAACAAAAAATTTAAAAATAGCCTTTTTTTCTATTTCGATTATTTTTGATTATAGGTAGGTAATGCAGCATTGGCAACACTTTTATGTAATCATTTACTTAATCGTTATTCAATCTATATACAATCAATCAATTATCCAACTGTTGAACGTGGTACAGAACGTTTACGAATTGCCGCAACACCTTATCATACAAGTGAAATGATTGATCAATTAGTTGATGCATTAAAACACGTTTGGCAAGATGTTGGTCTTAGCTTAAAAGGTGTTGAATATCAACAACAACTTCAACAGCAACAACAACATGTAATCTTAAGACAACGTGCTTAAAAAGAAGATTAAAGATGACTTATTTATGCTCATTCTTTTTATCCTATTTAATCATCTTTCTATTTTAGTGCATAATCATTTATTGTTTCATTTTTAACCGATTTAAAAAAGGAAAAAAAAAAACCATACACATTTATATAGATGTTAGAGTGACGGTCTATTTAGTTTGCTTTTTATGTTTTTAGTTTTATTTGTTTTTCTAACACGGAATCGTTTATCATAGTTTTAATCTTTCGTTTTTTTTGTTGATTTTACCCATTTTTTTTTTTATGTCTGGATTTAAGAAAAACAAGTCGTAAAAACATTACTTTTGTTATTTTACCACTAAGAATAGATTCATACGAAATTTAATCTCGCAAAAAGAAATATAATTTTTGTATTTTACAAACTTAGATATTCTATTAAAAAATAGTTTTTTGTTTCTTAATTATCTATAATTTTATATAGAGTTGAAATACGATAGTAATTACTTAGCATAAATGCGAAAGAAAAATATGATTCTAATTCCTATCAACGACAACTAATCTATTTTTCTTTTTATTATTATTCGAAGTATATATAAATAGAAAAGAAAAAAACATTGAGATATGAAAGAGAGAGAGAAAGTAAAAGATGAACACATCAGTAATCATATAGTAGCATAAAGAAAAAAGATCGTTAGAGAACGTGTGACTTGAAGCATCGTTTCCTTTTTCTTCTCTCTCTCAGCATACTACTGCTTATGTCTTATAAAACTCATATATCAATGCCTTGGAAACTATTATTCGAGAATCATCTTTTATTATCATAATAACGTTTTTTTTGTCTCTATCCTCGTGTCTCATATTACTTACGTCTTTTTCTTTCTTTCGTTTATTTTTATGACACGCTCTTAACTCTATATATACTTGTTTTGTTTTATTGCTTGCTCTTATTACGCATAATACTTTCCAGATTGTACAAATAACTAACAAATCTATCATTATTTTTGTGATATATAACAAATAATATGAATACAACGCCGAATGATCCAAATGATGAAATAACAGCTGGCCATCGACCAACACCAACTACAAATGATGAATGGAATCGACAGACACTTGTTGATGCACGAAATATTCTTCAAACACAACAATCGAATGAACCTTCACAACAAATTAATGATCAACGATCAGGAAAAAGTAAGATATATAGTTATTTTTTTTTGCTATATAAACAATTGTTTATACTATTCGGAAAAACTTTTAGTTGGTAGACCAGTTATTTATCCAAATCATGTTCTTCATCCCGAAGTGATTCCATCATTAAATGAAGTTCCAGCTGAACTTATTAAACGTCGTAATATTCGTTTTACTGATCCATCAACAATGGATTCATTTGAAGTAGAAATGCCATTAGCAATTGCTAGTTCATTACAAGATGAACTTGATCGTTCTATACAACATCGGTTAGTTATTTCGTTATTTATTAGATTTTTACAATTTTGATCAAAAATTTTAGAGCAGCACAAGATCGAAATACGGATCAACATGCTACTACAGTACCATCAGCTACTGAAAATATTTTATTTCAAGCACTTAGTCCTGAAAAATCTTATCCAATAACTGGACTAAATGAATCACTTGATAGTAATCAACCACAATCAGCAACAAGATCATCAGTCTATGATAAATCAAGTTTAGATGAAGCATTTCAACGAATAAAAATTGCTGGTGATTTTACCGATATGTCACATATCGAAGATTTAGAAGATGCTGTCGGTCCTTTACTACGTGCAATGGTTATTCGTGAAAAGTATTATTATGAAAAGAAAAATATCTAACTTTTACTTGATTTTATTTTTTTCTAGATATATGATTTTTAGTCTTCAATCATTTCCGCCAACAGTTGCAAAATTTTTAACAAAAACATTAGAACAAGAAGATCAATCACGTCGTGCATCATCAACAATTCGAGCAAATACCGGTCGGGATCAGGCTCAAGCACCTCTTTCATCATGTTCTTCCTCATCATCTTTAATATCGAGTGTGATACCGTTACTAAAATTTCCCCTTGCTTTGCTTTCATCTGCGGTGTCACCCTTGCTTGTGGCTTGATAGTTGCTCATAAATGTTTTTTTCTCTTTTGAATTTATTTATGTATGTATGAATGTTTGCAGTGAAACCTTTTTGTATGTTTAGAATCCAAACTAAGAACTAGTTCTGCTAGTGTTGTTAGTGGACAAACACCACCCAAACAGGTTATTCCAACCGCATGTCCACGCACGACATCACAACAGCTAGTACCAAATAAAATCTCACCATCTGTAGACAATAATGTACCAAAAAATTCTACTGAACCATATTCTGGTACTTAAGTTTTAACTTTTCTTTGAAAATTTCCAAAGGAAAAAATTCAACCAGAAAAACTAAATAGGTGATAGTGTTGAACTACTAATTTATTTCACTAACTGACATGTTTGCCGTGTGCGTGTGTGCATTTAAAAACAAAGCTTGATACATACATCTTATAGATACATTTTATTAGAGAACGAAAAAATTTAATATTTTTCTATATTTAATCTTTCATAGATGATTCGCATCCATTTCACCCACCAGTCATCAAACGTGAAGATGCATTTAATATTCCATTATTAGAAGCTCTTGATGTTCGTGTTAAAGCAGAAAAAGGTGTCTTTCGTGTTCTTATACCAGATAGTACAAAAGAATGGATACCAGTGGATAATATACTTGTTGATCGTAATCAATTTATTGATGATTATACACTTCTATCAGCTATGATAACCGATGGTCCATTAAAATCTTTTTGTTATCGACGTTTGCAATATCTTAAATCGAAATATGAATTACATTGTTTACTTAATGAAGTTAAAGAATGGGCTGCAATTAAATCAACACCACATAGAGATTTTTATAATGTAAGAAAAGTTGATACACATATTCATGCAGCATCATCAATGAATCAAAAACATTTATTACGTTTTATGAAAAAGAAAATGAAAACATCAGGTGATATGCATGTTTATAAAACTAAAGATGGGAAATTAATGACATTAAAAGAAGTATTTGATGAATTAAGAATTACAGCTTATGATTTAAGTGTTGATATGCTTGGTGTTCATGCAGTAAGAAAAATATAAAAATTCTATATTTCGACTTTTTTTTGTATTCATTAGGATCGAAATACTTTTCAACGTTTTGATCGTTTTAATGCAAAATATAATCCACTTGGTCAAAGTGCTCTACGGTATAAATAAGATATATAATTATATTTTTTATCTAAATATTATTTTTTAGTGAAATTTTCATTAAAACTGACAATTATATTGATGGCGTATTTTTTGCTGATTTATTAAAAGTATAAAAACAAAAGAAATTTTTGTTATACTAAATTTCTACATTGTTATCTTTCTTTTTTAAAGGAAGTTATGGGTGATTTAGAAGAAAGTAAATATCAACATGCTGAACTTCGTTTATCAGTTTACGGTAAAAGTATTGATGAATGGGATAAATTAGCAAAATGGGCTGTTAAAAATACAATGTATTCAGGAAATATTTGTTGGATGGTACAAATACCTCGTCTTTAGTATGTTTATCTTTTTAGAATAGAAAATAATGTTATATAATTTGAATTTCTAGTGATGTTTATCATGCAAATGGTATAACAAAAAATTTTCAAGAATTTTTAACAAATTTATTTCAACCATTATTTGATGCAACAATTAATCCATCATCCCATCCAGATTTATATCGTTTTATGCATCATTTAAGTGGTTTTGATTCAGTTGATGATGAAACAAAACCTGAACGACCCATTATTACAGCTGAAATGCCGTATCCAGAAGACTGGAATACGAAAGATAATCCGCCATATGTCTATTATTTAGTAAAAAATACAAATTTTCTTTTTCGTTTGTTTTTTAAAATTTCGTTTTAGTTCTATATGTATGCGAATATTCTAACACTTAATCAACTCCGAAGGTTTGTTATTAAATTAAAATCGTTTTTGGTTGAAGTCGTATTTTGTTTTTAGAGCTCGTGGTTTAAATACATTTCAATTTCGTCCACATTGTGGTGAAGCTGGTGCAGTTACACATCTAGTTACAGCATATATGGTTGCAGAAAATATCTCACATGGTTTACTTCTACGAAAAGTAAATGATTTTCTTAATTAAATATCAATTAAATTTATTCTGTTTTTAGTCGCCTGTATTGCAATATTTATTTTATTTATGTCAGATTGGTATTGCTATGTCACCATTAAGTAATAATTCATTATTTATTAATTATAATCGAAATCCAATGTTGGAATATTTTGAACGTGGCCTTTGTGTTTCATTATCAACAGATGATCCAATGCAATTTCATTTTACTAAGGTTCGAAATTTATCTTTTTATATTGTCATTCAGCAGTCATATTTTCTTATCTCTAAGCTTTCAGTTTACAGTAATTTTTATAATCTGCATTCTATACAGAGAATACTTTTACAATCCCTATTATTATCGTATGCCCTCGAACGTGAAAATATGTTTGATGTTTTTTTAACCTTCATATGATTTTATTTAGGAACCTTTAATGGAAGAATATTCAATTGCTGCTCAAGTCTGGAAATTATCATCTGTCGATATGTGTGAATTAGCACGAAATTCTGTTTTAATGAGTGGTTTTTCTCATGAGGTTAAAATGTATTGGCTTGGTCTTGATTATCAAGAATCCGGTGTTGCTGGTAATGATATTCGTCGAACAAATGTTCCTGCTATTCGTATTGCATATCGATATGAAGCATTATGTGAAGAACTTCGTTTACTTGGCAATGCTTATAAAAGTCGACAAGAAGTAAGAAAGAAAAAATAAATATGTATGTTTAACTAGAATTTATCTTATTTTTAGCATAAAGAAAAAGAGCGACGTTTACAACAAATACAAACAAAATCATCATCATTAACAAATCTTGAGCGTGTTGGTAAGATAATAATAAATTTCTTTGTTTTGTTTTTCTTTCAAATTAAATATCGATTATGAAAATAATATGAACTATCAATAGGAATACTTTCTCCATCCTTCCAGGTTTGTTTTATTGTTGTCGGATATATACATATAAATAAGTCTATATATCTATATATATATACATACAACTCTGTATTTCCCTACCCTTTGTTGTTGTTAATAATGAATTCTATATTTGAAATGGTTTTTTTTATTTTTTAGTTTTGAATAATGGCAAGCATAATTCAACATCTACTATTTCCCCGAATCATTTAATAGTAGATCATAATTGCAATCGAATGAATGAAACAGACGATTCAAATAATGATGTCTCACTCTTCTAAATGAGCGTCATATTAAATTTTTCTTAATTTCTAGTTTATTTTTTTTTTCTGTGCAACAGTATTTGTGTGCCCAATATAGATCTATATTTTTGCTGGATTCATCTATATTTTCATGCTTTTGTTTTATTATTTTTTTTTTTGCCGTTTCGGACAAAGCTTATTAAAAAATAAATAAATATATTAAAAAAAAATTACATATATATAGACAGAGAGATTCTTTTTTATTCAAGATGGATATTAATCGTAATCGAACAACAAATGTGAAAGGTGCTGCTTTTCATAAACAAGCCAAAGATAATCTTCAATCGATATTAGATAATTTTTTGGCTATTATTAGTTTAATTAAAGTCGATGAAGTACCATACAATCAGGTTAAAGATCAATTACCAAGATTATTGACAAATACAACAGATGATTTCGAAATGCGTATACGAGCTTATAATATGGTATGAATTCTTTCTTTTTTTTTTGAAATAATTAATTAAAGTTTATTTAGGTTCGTGCTTTTGAATCATTACTTAAACTTGTCTCGGATTTAAAAGATCAAGCTGTACTTTATGATTTTCGAGCAATTAATGATGCAGTTAAAGCACAACGACAACGATTTAAAAATCAACAATCAGATTTAGATACAAAATTAATTAGTTTACGTGATCGATTAGCATTAGAAATGATTAAATTCGAAGATGAATATTCCAATAAATCAGTTTTTAAAACTTTGAAAAATTAAATTTTTTTTTCTTGTTACACTAATTCTTTTGTAAAAATATATATATCCATGATAAAAAAAAATATTTGAAACAGATTGCTATCTTCTTCAAAACAAGAAAGTAAGAATGCAGAGAAACCTTGTAGCAAAATAATCTTCTAAATATAAACGTTTTTTATTGAAATAAAGTCATAGAATGTTCAATGAAGTGAAATGAATTGTAGTTTTCTGACATTACGCCATTTATGAAGGAAATGGGCGACCTCTCTCTTTTCATATTTAATTTTTCGTCAAACAGTTCAATAACGTTATGTTCTTTGTTTGTGGTTCTATTTGATAGTTGAATGGCTATTGTCGCAACATTTTGTTATTGTACCATTCATAAATGAAACAATGTCAAAAAAGAAGGATCATTCATTTATTCATTCATTCATTCGTATCCATCTCAATTCTCTTTTAGATGACAACTCCATCAAAATCGAATGGAACTCCTTCGAAACAACGTCGTACACCGGGTAAACAAACTCCGGGTTCGACACAACGTACACGTATGACATTTCGTATGATTTGATTAATTTTATTATATAAATCATTTTATTTAGCGGCTAAACGTCGTAATCCATTGACAACATTACAAGAAGATGAAGCAGTAACTAGTCCAGCACCAAGTTCTCTTCTTCAAATGCCTTTTACACCTGGTCGAACACCAAATAAAAATCGAGGTCGGTTTAAATTATATTTCATGTTCGTTTTTTTCTGTATAATAAAATTTCTTCTTTTTATTCAGGTATGGCATTTTCACCAATGACATTTACAACATCTCCTGCTCAAAGTAATATTGGTGCAAGCAGTCGAACACCAATGTCGACACCATCACGTGCTCGATCCGATCTTGGTAGTGCACGAAAATTACGTTTAGTTAATGAACTAGATGAATTAGTAAGTATTTCTTTTATGTAAAGATTTCAAAAGAAAACTTTCAAATATTAGGAAGGTGATATTGATGTAAATACAGCTGATAATCAAGTTGTTATTTGGGGTACAGATGTTCATGTCAATGAATGTAAACGTCGATTTATTGGTTTCTTAAAAAAATTCCATTTAAATGTTGAAGAAGCAAATCTTGAAGGTGTTGATCCAGCTAAAGCATTTTATATGCAAAAATTAGAAGAAATTCATTTACTTGAACGTCCATTTTTAAATGTTGATTGTGCACATATGAAACAAATTGATAAAACAATGTTAAATCAATTACTTGCATATCCACAAGAAGTTATACCAATATTTGATATAGCTGTTAATGAATTATTTTTTACAATATATGAAGATGATACACTTCCACATCAAATTCAAGTACGACCATATAATGTTGATATGTTTAGAAATATGCGTTGTCTTGATCCTGAAGGTTTGAATAAATATAAAAATAATTTTCCTTTTCATACAATTTTTGTTTATTTAGATATTGATAAATTAGTTAGTCTTTCAGGCATGGTTATCCGATCATCATTAATTATGCCAGAAATGCGTGCAGCTTATTTTTCATGTAATACATGTAGTTTTCATGTTCAAGTTGAAATTGATCGTGGTCGAATTGCTGAACCTACTGTATGTACATCATGTAATACAGCACATTCATTTGAACTTATTCATAATCGATCATTATTTGCTGATAAACAATTTATTAAATTACAAGAAACACCAGGTAAATTTTTAGCTTAATAAAATAAAATTAAAATTTTTTTGCCATTTTGTTTTTGTAAAGAGGAAATGCCTGCTGGACAAACACCTGTTACTGTTACTGTTGTAGCTCATAATGATCTTGTTGATGCAGTCCAACCAGGTGATCGGTATGTATATATAGAGAGAGAGAATTATCTGATACACGAGGTCAGTCGTTTTTATAAGAGCATCGAGTACATAAGATTTAATCTATACGATATAAAGATACATCCGATTAAGCCTTGAGCAATTGATTAATCAAAGCATAAAATCATTACTAAATTATACGCACGCCAGTATACTGTAGTATAAACGATTTATAAGTAGCCTTGAAGCGATATACAGATGATTGGCGATTATTAACTCGACTAGAGATCTTGTTATACATACATGTATACGATATTTAGTGTTCAAGTTACTGGTATATTTCGTGCAGTACCAGTTCGTATGAATCCAAAAACACGAAATGTTCGATCCGTTTATCGTACATTTATCGATGTTATTCATTTTCGTCGTCAGAAAACTTTTACATCTGAAGGTGGAATTGACGATCATGGAACAAATGATGATGAAGAATCAAGGTAAAATCTACTTTTTTCTAGTTTTAATTTCACATTCAAAATTCTCGTAAAAATTTAGTTCATCAAAATTTTCAAAAGAACGTTTAGCACAATTTCGAAATTTATCTGAACGTCCAGATATTTATGATTTATTATCAAATGCAATTGGTAAAAATTCATAATAAAAAAAATTATCGAAAAATTTCTTTTTCTTTTTTAAGCTCCAAGTATTTTCGGACATGAAGATATCAAAAAAGGTATTCTGTTACAATTATTTGGTGGAGCAAAAAAACATTTTGCTGCTGCTGGACGAAAAAGTTGTCGATCACAAATTAATATATTACTCTGTGGTGATCCTGGTACAGCTAAATCACAATTACAACAATATGTCTTTCGATTAGTACCACGTGCTCAATATACGAATGGTAAAGGTACAAGTGCTGTTGGCTTAACAGCTTATGTAACAAAAGATCCTGAAACTGGTCAACTTGTTCTTCAAACGTAAATTTAAAAATTTCCTTTTTTATTAATTTAAAAAAAATTGTTTTTGTTTTATAGTGGTGCATTAGTTCTTGCTGATAATGGTATTTGTTGTATTGATGAATTTGATAAAATGAGTGAAAGTGCTCGATCAATTCTTCATGAAGTTATGGAACAACAAACATTATCAATAGCTAAAGCTGGTATTATATGTACATTAAATGCTCGTACATCAGTATTAGCTGCAGCTAATCCGATTGAATCGCAATGGAATAAATCAAAAACAATTATTGAAAATATACAATTACCACCAACATTATTATCACGTTTTGATTTAATTTTTCTATTACTTGATCCACAAGATGAAGCATATGATCGACGATTAGCACAACATTTAGCTTCATGGTATCAGTATGGAAAAGAAGGCGAAAATGCACATGATGCAATGGTAAATTTATATTGATTTATTTTGTTTTTCGATAAAATCGTTTATTGATTATAGGATGCTGATTTACTTCGAGATTATATATCTTATGCACGTACATTTGTTAGTCCACAATTAACTGAATTAGCAGGCAAACTTCTTGTTAGTTCGTAAGTAATCAAAAAAAATAAATGAAATTTCATGGTTTGTTCTTTTTCTATATATTAGATATGTTGAAATGCGTAAAGTTGGTAGTGGTAAAGGACAAGTGTCAGCATATCCTAGACAACTTGAATCATTGATTCGTTTAGCTGAAGCTCATGCTAAAGTTCGACTTTCCGATAAAGTTGAAGAACTGGATGTTGAAGAAGCTAAACGGTAAGTTGTACACCATTTCTTTTTTCATTATACATTATTGATTCTTTATTAGACTTTATCGTGAAGCATTAAAACAAGCGGTAAGTGTTTTTGTCTATTCAAAGAATAATTTAATCAATCGTTGTGTTTGTATTTCATAGGCAGTTGATCCTAAAACAGGTCGTGTTGATGTTGCAATCTTGACAACAGGTATTAGTGCAGGTGAACGTCGTCTTCGTGCTGACCTTGCTCAAACACTTAAACGTCATCTTAAAGAACGTAAATCATCACAAAATACAGGTGCAATTCGAAAAGATACATTATTCAATGAAATGCGTGAACGAAATGATGAACGTATAACACGTGATATGTTTGACGATGCTATCCGAGCATTAGAAGAAGAAAATTTTCTTGTTGCAACTAATCATACTATTCGTATTGTTACATTAGGTGAATCAAATTTTGATTAAACAAATTCAATTTATTTTTGTTGTATATACATTAATAGATATATATATATTTTTGTTATTGTTGTTGTTGTTGTTGTTATATCATTAGATATTATGAATAAATATCCATAGTTTTCTACGAAAATATTCTAGATAATTAACTACATAATTGTTTAGACATATTGTCAAGATTTATATATAATAGACAGCAGAACTAATGATGGAATGCTAGTCTATATGATGATTAATATTGAAAAATAGATTTATCACTTGATTTCGATCGGAAGAAAAATATCTTTTTAATAGAAATCACATTTGTAATTTAAGGATTGAAAGTGATATTTAAATGCAAAAATTTTCAAGGTAATTTATAAAAACAAAACAATGATTTACAAATGTCAAAGTATATATAATGATAAGACTATGATTTGTCTTTATGTTAGAGATAAGATATGAATAAATTTTATTCGTATTGACTCGGTAGAAATTATAGTAATATCTATTTAATTTATTCAATGATCAAAAATGAATCATTTATTCTCGTTGTCATATCTATCGTGTCAGATAAGATTTCCTGACGTTTTCTATTTTTATAAGAAATGTTAAAAATATTTCGAGATGTCATCAATTTAATGGTAAATTAATTCAGGAAAGAGAGAGAGAATTTCTTGTTCTACTAAGTCAACTTTCAAGACAGAACCATGTAATAGAGATGATTAAGATAAAATAAACGAATCAGCTGTTATGTTTTTAACCATTAGTGTAGACGCGATGAAGCATATGTATATAGATTGGAAGGTTAGTGTTGCTCTTTTTCTAATGAGATGTGTTAGAGAGAGAGAGAGAATAAGAAGAAAAAAAAAAGCGACGAGAACAAACGAAAAGAGAACGAGAACGATCGTCGTCGTTACCCCTTTCAGTCTGTTGTGATTCTATCACTACTAGCAATGTATACGAAAGAAATGAGAAGAGAAGAAGAAAAAAAAAATATAGATTCTTCTTTTTTTTTTGCCTTTACCCCGTCCGCCTTGTCGACGTATGTAAGAGCGCTCGCGCACTTCTTCTCTCTATCATAAACGCAAATAACTATTTTACGACAACACACGCATTCATGCAGCAGCTGCAGATGTGAAGGCGCAGTGCACAGCAGCAAAGAGTAGAGTATCGCTCGACACCCTATATATACATATACACATATATATATATATATATATATATATATTTCGTCTCCTACATACATACATACATACATTCAAAGAGAAAAACAGCAACGATCCCAGCATCAGCAGCATTTGGCATGGACAAAATGATGACATCTTCTGAAAGGTTTTTAAAAACGACAAATTGTGTGTCTCTATTGAAATTTTGCTGGCTACGCACACACATATATACATATATACACACAATGCGCGAAATGAGAATATTATTTAAGAAAAAGAAAATACCATTTAGTAGAGAGTTTAATTCGATCAGTGAAATATTCCCGGTATAGTGATTGGGGGGTTACATTAGGAAATAGTTGTTTTGCGTACTCTTTTTAAAGCAATAGAAAGAGTGAAGCAAAAAAAAGAAAAGGGAAATAATACGTCGTCAAAACTAAACGAATATTCGTGTGAGTATATGGAAATATGATTGAAAAAAAAACACACATACACATAAATATACACAGATTTCTTTTCTTATTCTATTGATGTCCTTGAACTTTTCCGATTTTTTCTTATTTCGAAATTATTATTTCATCAAAGGAGTTTATATCTTCTTTTGCTTCTTTTCTTTTTTTTCCTTTTAGCAAAGAATATTTATCTATATGTCCCATGAATCAACAACAATGGTTGTCTTTATGCGCATTTTTTTTGCTTTCCTCTTCTCATTACCCCATGAATAGTTTAACCCCGTTTAGGTTTTCTTTTTTCTTCTTCTTCTTCTCTCTCTCGATCCTTCTCAAACAGAAAAAGAAAATTTTGCCCCGTTAAACAACGATGGGAAGAATACATCATGTATTACTAAGAACAAAATACATTGGATGAATCAAACAATGCTACGTGTTGTTATTGATCACAAAATGTAAAAAAAAAAAAGAAAGTTAAATCTCTTATTATTATATTTACAAATAATATTTTATAATTGAGAAGAATTTAAAACAAAAAAAAACTTATCAATGACAAAAAATCTTTCTTTAAAAAGTTAAAAAAGTATTTTTTATTTAAATTGATAGGTTTTTTTCAAACAATTTATTTCTCTTTCTCTCTCTCTCTCTATCTCTCTACCCTTCTAATGACAAAAAGAATATAGATGAGAATAATGAATTGGTTATTTTGACACATACAATATCTCTCTTTTCTATTCATCAATTGACATTTTCAATTAATAAAAATAATTATAGATAATTAACAAAAAAAAAGAAAATAATTATAATAAAAAAGTATTTCATAATTATAAAAATACGATGAAGAAGAAGAAGAAGAAGGAAAGAAAAACACAGAAGTATCTCATTTAGTTATCTCTTCGCGCCAATTTTAAATTATTTTCTTCTAATTCTTTCTTTATCACACGTGTTTAGATACATATATATACATATACATATATCTATTTTTCTATATATTTGTGTGTATGTGTGCGTGTGTCGTACATTTAATGGATGAAGAAGGAAAAAAATTTCATACAAAAAATTTAATTTAAACAAAAAAATTCACGTCGAAAATCACATTGAAAATCTCTATAATCATTTCTCAAAATACAAAATTTATATTCATATTGACATATACATAACAACAACAAATAGATTTATCAAATAATATGTTGACCCTTAGGATACCCTGGTAGGTTTATGAAGAAAGAGAAAAGAATGAAAACGTACCTTTCGTGTATATATGTATATATGTGTGTGCGTTAACAGATTTTTCAGGAGGGAAAAAAATTCCAAAAAAATTCTTTTTTTGATTTTGTATAAATATTTTCTCGTATGTGCACAGGACGAATCAGACATTGGACAAACATGTCGGTGATTCTACGGACAGTGATAATGAAGAAAAAGAAGGTAGGATTTAAAATTGAAATTGAAAAAAAGAATAAAAATAAAATCTATTAGATGGTGAACTTGAAGAGGGTGAAGTTGAAGAAGAATTTGATGAAATTCCTCCTCAACAAAAAGATGGTATGTATTAGTTAAATAAAAGTTCCATAGAATTATAAATTTCTTTTGTTTCAAAAAAACAGATGCCAAAGAAAATAATCGTGATAATAATAATACAAATGATGCAACTATTGAACAAGATAATACAATTGATATAAATAATCATTTAAATATGGGTGCACAAAAATTTCGACGTCGTGATTATCATCATCATCAGCATCTAGGTCCACCACGTTTAAATAGTTTAGGAGGAGGAGGAGGACAACAAGATAAACGTAATAAACATGAACAACGAAGAAAACGACGTCATAGTGGTGAAGAACGTGATGATAGAAATCGAAAACCACCATATAAAGTATGAATAAATACTTAATTTTGAAAAAAAACATATTTTTATTTTTTAGCGTGGAAAATTTCGTGGTGGACCAATGCCAGATTTACCTGACGATGGTGAAGATGAAGAAATGCAAATGTGGCCACCGAGAGGACAAAATCGTGGTCCACGAAAGCAACAGTCTGATATTTTATCGAATGAAAATTCTGAATCAGCAGAATCTGGAGATCAACAATCATCTTTAAATCCTATTATAGAATCTAAAAGTGAACAATCAATAAATAGTGATGAAACATCATCACCTAATAATGATATCAATGATGATGAGAATATGAATTCAGATGAAAAACAAGATCGTCCAAATCGTTCAAGAATAAATCGACCTAATCAACAACAACAAAATTCTATGCCTATTGAAAATCGTAATCGAAGATATTATGATGGAAATACAAATAATAATAATAACAACAACAACAATAATAATAATAATCCAAATAATCGTCGATTAAATGATCGTGATCGTTCATCATGGCAAGATCGAACGAATAATAATAATAATAATAGTGGAAATAATTCAAATTCAAATCAAAATAATAATCCAAGATTTCGATCTGATACAGGATCATCAACGAATCATGGTCCACCATTATGCAAATTTTTTGTTGATAATCGTTGTATGAAAGTATGTATTCTTATATATAAAATCATATAATTTTAATTCATCTTTTCTCTCTTGTTTTTAGGGTAATGATTGTCTATTCAGTCATGATTATAAACCACAAAAGAAAATGGATGTGTGCAAATATTATGTTCAAAACAAAGGTTATTGTCAAAAAAATGATGCATGTCCTTATTTACATGGTGAATTTCCATGTAAATTTTTTCATACCGGTACAAAAGATTGTATACAAGGTGATCGATGTAAATTTTCACATGATACAATTACAAATGATGAAATTCGTTATGCATTTGAACGAGTATGTACATAGATATATTTTTTATTTAAAATCAAAAATTAATTTTATTTAGTATCTTAATGACTCGGATGAAATGAATCGACAAAATCGTGGAAATTCTAATAACAACAACAACAATAATAACAATAATAATAATAATAATATTCATCATAACAATAATTCTCCATCAGTTAATTTTGATGTTATTGGTGCTCCACCATTACCACCTCCACCACCTATTCCAGGTTCATTAACTGATCCATCGAATTTTTCAATGATACCAAATTTAATGGATTTATTTCTTTTACAAAATGGTCGATTATCAACGCCAACAAATAATGATTCAACAAATACAGATACAACAACTAATATTTCACAATCAAGTCCACCTATGAGACCTAGTCTATTTAATGACACACTTTCGACTGAAAAAACTGATAATGAAGAATCAAAAACAACTTCTTCAACGAACAGTACTAGTCCATCATCATCTAATCAAAATACGACATCAACTAATGACAGTACAACAGCAACTACAAATACATCTTCGAATGCAACTCCTTCGATAACAACAACAACAACAACAACCACAACAAATTCCAATTGTCCATTACCATTACCACCAACAAATGCTAATAATATTAATCTATCATCACCATTTGGTCGTTTACCACCACCAAATTTAACTCGACCACCAAATTCACTTTTGCCACCACCACCACCACCGCCTGGTTTATTTCCAATGAATACACTTGGAACAGGACGTGTACCTATTCTATTTCCAACAAATAATGGTTTACCTATGCCACCTCCACCAGGTTCATTACTTGATATGAAATTATTAGGTAAGACAAAAAAAATAAAGATTTGTTTTTTTCTTATTTCCTTAATTGAAAATTTTATTTAGCTCAAGCTGCTGCATTAGCTGCTGTTAATGCTGCTGTAGCAAATAAATTTACAACAACATCACATCATCAATCTCAATCATCAAGTCCTCAATTAGGTCGTGATATTGATGAACGTGATCGTCAATCATCGACAACAATGCGTGGAGATATTGATGAACGTCCATCCGATGCTTATAATCGTCCACCAAGCAATCTTGGCCTTCTACAAACATCAACAACAGCAACAATACCGACATCAAATATAAATTCACCCACATCATCATCATCACCAACAATGTCCATTAATGATGAACATTCAAAAACAAAAACAATAACAATTCAAGATATGTTTCGTTCAACAAGACCAACATCTATTGATACATTACCAATGCCAACAACAACAACTAATCCACAAGTTGGCCCATCCTTTGATTTTATATCTATGCTTGAACAACTTAAACAACCACGACAAACACAAATAAAGTATATATATAAAAATTTGTTTTTTTTTCAATATAATTATTTCTTTACTATTCTTTATTTTAGTGATAATTCTCATGATTCACTTGAAATTCGTAGTTCATCAAATCCAACATCAGTTTATAATTTACGACGAGTACTTGTTTCATTTAAACCATATATGTTACCTGATACAGCAACTGATCCACGTATTAGCAAATATCAAGACAAAATGTCTCAATGGTCTGAACAAGCAAGATTAGAACGTTTTAAAACTCCATCATCATTATTATCATCATCATCACATAACTATTCTGTACCATTAAGAACACAACAACAACAACATCAATATCAACAACAACAACACCAACAATCATTAATAAGTGACACAATTTCTTCACGTGATCCACGTTTACTACGAAACAGTGTACCAAGTAGTAAAATAGGTGTACCATTACTTTCTACATCATCTCCGTTTGTTCGACCAAACGATAATATGCTATAGCGATATATTTTGTTTTCTTTCGTTGATCCTATGTAAATGATTTTCTCTTCTTTTTTTTTTTTGCTCTCTATCTTTTCTTTCTCTCCGAGTGTATAATCAGTGAGAACTGAGATAGATACGTTATTGTTGACGCGCATAACAATCTTTATGTGTGTGTGTTTCTTTGTTTGTTTGTTTGATTTTTTTTTAAAAAAAACAAGGAAGATATGTGTCTTTTATTTGGATATGTTTATCATATTGAATAATTGAAATCATACTATTTCTTCTATCAAGAACTTTGCCTTTGATTATCAGTATCACCTCCTTCACGACTCGTGAAGGAAGTGTCCGATTGGACTGAATTTTCAGTATTACGAAGATCTAGGTTAAAATTTCAGTAAATTAACTATAAGTCGAAAAGAAAGCGTTATTAACCGCTATCCTTTTAAGCTGTTACTAGGCACACTAGTATCTACTTTTATACACAAAATATCAGCTCAAAAGCAATTTTCAAGTTGGTGACCCTTCCTCGTAAGTACCTTCTCAATCAACGATATTTATCCTTAAATGATCTGGATGATTTAATATATCATGAAAAATTGTTTGACATTTTTTAGTTGTTTTATAGATAAGTAGAAGTGATGATAGTAACTAAATGTTAACTTAGATGTTGTTGATGATGATGATCGAAGAATAGATTAAGATAAAATAATATATCGTTAACATATTTGTCTATTTTATGTTGTTCATTGAATTAAGAAAGAAAAGAAGAATTTTTTTTTATTGTTATATGGTGACATCTGATCTGTAAATTGTTTGATTCGACCATTGGACATCTATGACAAGAGCATGTGAATCATATTCTTTTGCTTTCGGACACTCTCGAAAAGCTGATTGTCCAAGGGAAAGAGGCCAAAAAAAACAGACAATTAGCTGTACACTCTCTTTCCTCGATCGCCATTGCTTATTTTTGTTTATTTATCTTGTTAGAAGGGCTTTTCTTTCTTCTTTTTTTTATACTCACTTATATGAAGATTCTTTATTTATACCAAACCTAATGTTGAACAATTCCTTTTACTTAAATGGGCAATCAAAGTATAAAAGATTCAAGTACACGTGCATCGCCTAATTTAAAAAGTCGTCGTTCAATATCAAAACCATTTCTTAATTTATCTGGTTCACATACAGAATCACCATTAATATCAACATCATCACTTGCAACGACACATACAAATGTAGATGATATATCTATTCATAGTCAAGGTAGTGTACATATATATATATATATATATTTGATAATGTTTATCAGAACATTCCAGCATGAAAAGAGAAAAAAAATATTTTCTTTTTTTCTTCTCATATATACTATTCATTTTCATTTTCGACAGATGTCACGAAAAAAACGTTCTGTTAGTAATAAATGTAAATTTCTTCTAGGCTCATTTCGTTCAACACCTTGTGGTACACTTGCACATATTCAATCTCAACAGAATAATAATGGTTGTTTAACATTAGAAAAACGTTGGTTGTCCCGTGAATTATTATTAACACAATGTGATACGACATCAACATCATTTCTTGGAAATAATAATAATAGTATCACATCAACGAATTGTCCTTTACATCATCATCATCATCGTCCAAATACACCAAATGATGGAATATATATTGCTTGTTTACCATTTAATGCAAGTGATCATCAACAATTATCCTTGGCAGTTGGTGAACATTTAACTATTGTTAAATATCATGATGGAAATGAGGATTGGGTTGAAGTACGTAATAGTCAAGGTCAAATTGGTTGGGTACCACAAGTATTTATCAAACCATTATCATCATTAGATAGACATTCATGGTTTCATGGAAAAGTATCGCGATGTGAAGCGGAATATTTATTAACACAAGGAATTAATGGAAGTACGTTATTGATAATATTTGTATAGTAAAAAGGAAAATTTAGTAATTAAAGGGCAAAAGAAAAATATTAGTAGACCAATAATGATAATGACTTGTACTTCTAATAGATAATAATGATAAGTGTGTAACTTTTGAACATGAACAAGGTTAAGGTTTTCATTTGTATCTTGATGATGAGTCAAGAAAAAAAAAATTTCGATCAAGGTTGACTTTCTTTTCTTTACACATCAGTTCATTAACATTTTTCATAATTTCTTCTTTTGCGAATGTTACGAAAAAGTAATAATAATCATATTCAAAATGTTTTAATATTCATATAAATTTTTTAAATTTATTTCAAGGTTTTCTCGTGCGAGACAGTGAAACTGTTCCAGGTCAATTATCAATTAGTCTACGATACGATGGTCGAATATATCATTATCGTATAAATACAGATGAAAATGGTCAATATTATGTTTCAACTGATTTACGTTTTGCTACATTACAACAATTAATACTTCATCATTCAGCACAAACTGATGGTCTTGTTCATCTTTTACTTTATCCAATAAATAAACATAAAACTCAACCGGCATTATTTAAAATCGATGATAAATGGGAAATTCCACGTTCCGAAATAGCTATGAAACAAAAATTAGGTGGTGGACAATATGGAGAAGTTTATCAAGCATTATGGAAACGTTATAATAAAGTTGTTGCTGTTAAAACATTAAAAGAAACAATGAGTTTACAAGATTTCTTAGAAGAAGCAGATGTTATGAAAGATTTAAAACATCCAAATCTTGTTCAATTACTTGGTATATGTACACTTGAACCACCTTATTATATTATTACGGAATTTATGCCACATGGGTGTTTACTTGATTATTTAAAAATACGACCACGTACTGAATTAACATCAACGGTATTAATGTATATGGCTGGACAAGTTGCTTCAGCAATGACATATTTAGAAGCAAAAAATTTTATTCATAGAGATTTAGCGGCAAGAAATTGTCTTGTTGGTGATAATCATGTTGTTAAAGTGGGGGATTTTGGTTTAGCTCGTCTTGTTAGATGTGAAGATCATTATACAGCTAAACATGGTGCAAAATTTCCAATAAAATGGACAGGTAAATAGACAACTTTACTTGTTTCATTTGTCTTCAGACTCTTTGTTTTTGTCTTTAGCACCTGAAGGTTTAGAACGAAATCAATTTTCAACAAAATCTGACGTATGGAGTTTTTCGATTCTTCTTTGGGAAATTGCTACGTATGGTGCTAGTCCATATCCAAAAATAGAACTTTGTCAAGTATTTGATCATCTTCGAGTTGGAAATAGAATGGAACGTCCAACTGGTTGTCCAACAGATGTATATAATCTAATGCAAAAATGTATATGACTATAAACATTTTTATAATATTCTTATATTATTGTTAATGTTTATTTAGGTTGGAGATGGAATCCAGATGAAAGACCAACATTTAAAGAAATTCATACAGAACTTGAAAGTATGACAACGGTGGGATTTCATATTCAAGAAAATGGTATTCATCATTAATATATATTAAAAGTTTTATAAAAAAATATTTTTCATTTAGGTACAGCGAAGATCTTAACAGCTAGTGAGTTTGCTGCTAATGCAAATCGAGCTCGAACTGGCCCATCACTTCCACCACCTCGACCACCAGCGCGTACATGTTCATTTACAAGTGTTCCATCTGCAACTCCACCACCACCTCCGCCTGCTGCTGCTCATCAATCAATTCTAGCACGTTTTCTTTCATCACCTCGTCCAAAAATTCCACTAGATCAGCAACAACAACAGCCAGTTACGATTATTGAAGATCCAAATGAACAAATTTTACCCACTATTATTCATCAACAACCATTACGTGATCGACCAAGAAATCTTAATCCTGAAGCTCGTCTCTCAACATTTAGTAAAAAACAAACCACTTTACCAATAACAACAGCAGCACTTCCAAATTCGATATCAACCACAACATTTGTTGCACATAATCATTCAACAACAAATGGTATTGAGCCATTACATAATGTAGTTTGTGATAGCGTTCAACGACCTATACCACCATCAAAACCTAATCGAGATGGATCAATAAAAATCAAATCACATAGAAAATCTGCGAAGTGATTAAATTCTATATTCATTTTTTTTGAAATAAAATTAATTTTTATGTTTAGAGCAAAATCTAATATATCTATTGATAGTTTAACATCTTCATCAAGTACAAATCTGACTGAATCAAAAACTCCCGAACATCAACATTCATCTTCCAATTCTTCCACAACAACACCCGAATTTTGTCGTATTCATCTTCGACAAACAGGAACTACATCTAATTCAAAAACATCTGCTGAATCAGAAACTCCTCCAAGTGAATCAGTACCATCATCTGTTGGCATGGCTATACGTTTATTTTCTGAATATGCATCAAGTCGTTGTCAAGATCCAAAATCCAGTACAACAACAACAACAACAACGACATCATCAGATAATGATCAATCATCAGATACAATTCGTTCATTACTTGAAACAGTTCAATTATTAATAAAATATATTCGACAAGTACAAAAAAATCGACAAAGTAAATTAATTATGACAAATTCAACAATAAATATTGATGATAATGATATAATTAATGGTAAAAATTTATCCGCTATGCCAACAACAATAAGTTTAGTTAATGATTTGAATCTATTTGGTGATCGTTGTTTAGAATTATCAAAAATAATCTCGCCACAAATCGCATTTAAATTACGTGAACATATACAAAATATCAAAGATACATCAAAACCATTATTTGATAATGATGATAATCGTGATGAAACATTTGTCTTTTCACAAATGACAAGAATTTTACAGGATATTAAAATAATTCTCGACAAATTATAATCACTCTTCTTTTCGTATTTATATGAATGACAATTTTTTTTTTGTTGTATATTTATTCTAAGTCATTTATTATTGCTTTATAATGCAATCATTTCTTATTGTATCTCTCTTTTCTCTCTTCTGTCAGATGATCTCATCTTTCTCGTCTTGTGCATTATCGTATTTGTTGTTATTCAGGGACATTTCAATAATTAGCCTTTAGAGATCTTCTTCTTCTTCTTTTTTTAGCATGGATTCATGTATGTGTGTATAAATGTTATTAAATTGCGTCTCTTTTTTGATGTGCTTTCAATATTCACTACTGTGTTTTTTCCATGCGTGTTGCGCAATCATCATTGTCAAATCAAATAAAAACATTGTTTTCTTTTTTTTTTTTTGAATTAAAAAAAACAAACGAGAAATTTTGTCTCTATATATTATTCTCAATTTCTTTTTTTCTGATGTCGAATTATCGATATTTATCAACAGCAGCAGCAAAATCAACAAATAAAAACAATCAAGGACCCGTTCTTTCAGAAGTTGCTAAACGATTATTAAAATTTGCTCCGGATGATAAACTTAATCAATATTTTCAACGTCCTATTGCGTATTGTTATGGAAATCGTATGATAGAAGCATGTTCACCACAGAATCCTACACCGGTTAGTCTAATAAAAACAGCATCAGAGCTTCATGATCAATTATTAGTACGTGTCGCTCATTGTATATATCATTTTCAATCATTACCATTCCTACCAGCGACGAATCCAATTTTATTATCGATACATGATCGTTATAGAAAATTATTTAAACTATTATCACAATTTCCAAGTATAAAAACCGATAAAGATGAAGAAGAATTTTTTCATACAATACGTATGTTTAAAGGACAAAATCAAGATATTATTGGACAATTATCAAATGGTTGTTGTGAAGCAAGAAAACATTTTAAATCATATAGAATAATGAAAATATTTCTTGATAATATTTTACATGATCGTTTATCAATGCGTTTACTTTGTGAACATTACCTTGAATTACATAAACGAGAAAAGAAAAATATTCCGAATGATAACTGGCGTGGAGCTATTTGTATGAATTTTTCACCAGCAAAAACTGTTCAACAATGTATTGATGATGTTTCATCAGTTTGTTTTGAAACATATGGTGTTGTACCACATGTTCATATGGAGAATCATATGCATGAAACGATACCATTCTTTCCTGATATTGTAGAATATATTTTACGTGAATTATTAAAAAATTCTGTACGTGCTATTGTTGAATATAATAAAGCAAAATTACAAAATTTACAAGATGTAAAAAGATTCTTTGAAGAAAGCCATCAGGAACCATTATGTAAAGTTTTAATTACAACAGATCCTGATGATGAACATTTTACTATTGCCATTCAAGATCTTGGTGGTGGAACTGATCAAACAAATGAAAAAATATTTCAATATTTATTTACTAGTATATTAAAATGAAAGATTAATTATTATTAGTTTAATTTATTTTCTAAGGTGTTCCAATTCCAACACAAGAAGAGGAAAATGAGGAGATGAATATTGGTAGTTATCCGGTTTCGTAAGTGAAGATTTTGTTTTCGTAAATAATTAAAAATTTTGTGTAGAAAACCACGAATGTTTGGCTATGGATTTGGTTTGCCTATTTGTTTATTATATGCTCAATTCTTTGGTGGTTCATTAACATTTCGACAAGTAGCACGCATTGGCAGTGATGTTTATCTTCGTCTTGGTTTTATACATACAAATTCTGAACGTATTAAGATCTGATACATTCATTGTTTTCCGAGTGATAAAATAAGTATTCGCGCTATTTTATTTTCAATATTTCAATTATAAATAAATAATAAAAAAATGACTACTATACAGAGAAAACTTGGTCGTCGCTATCAAAGATATATATCTGCACGACAACAATTTGAAGATAAAGAAGATGATCCAAAAGATATTTGGGAACGTATCATAAAAATGTCTGATGTTTTATCAGCAATGGCAATTGATCTACAAACAAATGATATATTTCCATTGTATGGTTTGAATAATGTTGCACGAAATGATTTGAATATATATTGTCGAGAATATATTGAAATGGCTATAGATTTTTCTTTAAATATCAATCCAAGTGATGAAGTAAAAATTTTACGTATAAGAAGTCAAGAACGTGAAATTATTATTGCTTCTGATGATGGAACAATTTTTGTTATTATACAATCATTATCGAAAGAAAAAGGTAGCACAATACCAACATTTTCACTTGATCCATGAAATATGTTAATTTTTTGAACCAATACTAAATACAAAATCAGAAAATATTCGTTTAAACGTGAACTGAATATATCAAGATCGAAATGATGTCATTCGTTTTTTCACATTTCGAGATAATTAAAATGCCATTAGCATGAAAATTTAGCTGTAAAATTTTATGAATGAATCACTTTAATCATTTAACTTTCTATATACAAAACTAGATGTTATTTGAGTTTCACTCGACTACGAAATGCGATGCGATGCGAGGCTGAGTGTGGGTGGTTGTGTGTGTGCGTGTGGTTCAAGACTTTACTGTTCATCAACCGATCCACACACATACACACTTTCTTTTTCAATCAAAACTTTTTCTACTATAAACAAATATTTGATTCACTTACTGATCTTGAAATTGATAATATCGAATGAATGACATATCATGAGAGAAAAAATATTTACTGAAGTTAAAATCATAACGTTACATATTACCAATAAAATACCATTCAGAATAAGCAACTCGTCAAATGGAACTTATAAGACATTATCAGAAATAAATTCTCTTGGATAGCTCTAGTGCTGATACACGTTCATTTTAATTATCATGAAACTCAATTAATACAGTCTAACTAAATTTTTTCTCTTATTTATTTCAACATTTTAAAAATCTTCTAAGAGTATTTCATAAATCATGTTATTTCTTTGAATCATTTAGCTAAAGTCTAATTAATTTAAGCATTAATTGCATCGCACAAAAAACCTTATAGATTTCAAGATCATGAAAAGAAAAAAAAGAAATCTTCTTATTTAATTTGATTATAATGTTAATAATTCACAAGAACAATGTAGCTTATTATATAAGTGACGACTGATGATGCAGCCTGTGGAATTAATTATATCATATAACTAAGCAAATATTTAATACAACTTTTAAATTGCATATAATTTTTAATTTGTACTTCTGATTAAATTATTATTTAATACGGAGTATTCACGATGTAATTTAGTTGTCTTTCAGGAAACAATATACATGTTTTTTCATTTATACATGTGATTTGATATGTAAAACTGGAACAAAATAAATTGTATTGTAACATCATCATTTCTTATGATGAATATTGATTATTTATAAGAAAAGTATAAAATACGAATGACTTTGATCACTCTTAAATCTATCCTAAGAAACAGAAGATAACGTTTATTGATTATAATAAATATATCAGTAATTACTTTTGAATTTCAATGTTTATGTTAAATCGAATAAACGTTGACATAATGTATTAAATGAGTTTATTTTAATCATTTAGGTGATAAAAGAAAATAGTTAACTCGATGAACTCCACTAATTGTATAAACTTTATCAGAATCGGAATAATCATTGAAACTACAACTCAATCAGTTAATTCAATACTCACCTTCATGGTTGTGATCTAAATAACAAAGTTTAGTATTTTAAATTAATTTAGATCATCTAGTACAAGACTTATCTCGTTAGTAAGACTAATCTAATCTTGATTCCGATTTTTTCTTATTTTCGGAGTTATCCACTGTACGCGTAGGCAACTCCCTACAAATTAGAACTAATTCCAAAATAAGTTAACAAAACTTTTTATTTATTTTATGTATCAAATATTCTTTATAATTTCTTTTTTACAAAATTCAATACTATCTTTCACAGTTTTTATATGAGGATGAGTTGGAGGTAATGCCCGTTCTCTGATGTCCAGAGCATGTTCATAATATGATAGTGCTTTCGAGTAATCTTTCATATTTCTATAAACACAACCAATGTTGTTGTATGAAGTAGCCAGATCAGGATGACTGGGCGAAAGAGCTTTTTCGCGAATTTCAAGTGCTTTCTCGTGTGATGAAAGTGCTTTCGAGTACTCTCCCATATTGTTATATACCAAGCCGATGCAGTTATATGAATGCGCAAAATCAGGATGATTCGAAGGAAGACTTTTTTCTTGAATTTTAAATCCTTTTTCGCAAAATGAAAGTGCTTTTGAGTATTCTCCCATCTTGTCATACACCATACCAATGCTGTTGTACGACTGTGCAGAATCAGGTTGATTTGAAGAAAGAGCCTTTTCTTGAATATCAAGTGCCTTTTCAAGAAATGCAAGTGCTTTTGAGTACTCTCCAATGTTCTGATACGCACCACCAATATTGTTGTACGATTGAACAAAACTAGGATGATTTGAAGGGAGAGTTTCTTCTCGAATTTCAAGAGCTTTTTCATGAAATGAAAGTGCTTTCGAGTACTCTCCCATTTTCTCACACGCAACACCGATATTGTTGTATGAAGTAGCCAAATGAGGACGATTTGTAGGAAGTATGTTTTGTTCAATTTCAAGCGCTTTTTCATGAAATGAGAGTGCTTTCGAGTATTCTCCCATGTTCTCATATACACCGCCAATATTGTTGTACAACTGTGCCAAACCAAGATGATTTGAAGGAAGAATTTTTTCTTGAATTCCAAGTGCAGCTTCGTAAAATGAAAGTGCTTTCGAGTACTCTCCCATGTTCTGATACACCAAACCGATATTGTTGTATGAAATAGACAATAAAGGATGATTGGAAGGAAGAGTTTTTTCTCGAATTTCAAGTGCTTTCTCAAGCGATGAAAGTGCTTTTGCGTACTGTCCTAAGTTGTAATGCACTAAACCAATGTCATTGTATAAATGTGCAAAAACAGGATGATTTAAAGGAAGATTTTTTTCTACAATGTCAAGTGCTTTTTCATGAAATGAAAGTGCTTTTGAGTACTCTCCTATGTTCTGATAAACCAAACCGATGCGGTTGTATAACTGCGCAAAATCAGGATGATTTGAAGCAAGAGTTGTTTTTCCAATTGCGAGTCCTTTTTCGTAAAATGAAAGTGCTTTCGAGTACTCTCCTGTGCTAGCATACATCATACCGATGTGGGTGTATGATCGCACAAAATCAGGATGATTTGAAGGAACAGTTTTCTCTCGAATTTCAAGTGCTTTTTCGAGAAGAGAAAGTGCTTTCGAGTACTCTCCCATGATCCAATGCACGCAACCGATGCTGCCGTATGCAGAAGCCAAATCAGGATGATTTGAAGGAAGAGTTGTTTGAGCGATTGCAAGTGCTTTTTCGAAAAACGGAAGTGCTTCAGAGTACTCTTCCTTGTGGCCATATAGCGAGCCGATATGATAGTATGACAGCGCAATATCGTAGTGATTTGAAGAAAGAGTTTTTTCTCGAATATCAAGTGCTTTTTCGTAGTATGAAAGTGCTTTCGAGTACTCTCTTTTGTTAGCATACATGAGACCAATGTTGTCGTATGAAGTAGCCAAATCGGGGTGATTTGAAGGAAGAGTTTTTTCTCGAGTTTCCAGTTCTTTTTCGAAATACAAAATAGCCTCTTCATAGACACCCGGGTCATTTTTGACATATGCCAGTGAATCAAAGTAATGTGCTTTTTCACCCGCATCAGATGTCTGTTCGAGTAGTACTTTATACAGTTCTTCAGCTTTATTAAATTGACCAATGTGAAGTAATAATATACCCAATCTTTGCCATCCAGTACCGCCACCAGCTTCTTCTCGTATTCGATCAGTAAGTAATCGTAGTTGTTGATCATCATCCGATGTTAATTCTAATTCAACTTCATAAAGTTGATTGTTATTGTCCATTGGTTGAATTGTATTAATTCGGAAGACGGTGTGCATTGAGAAGAGAATTTCGTCTTCTCCGTTAAAGTAACTCATCTGTTTGATGGAGGCAAATGGTGTCGATTTAATACAAGGATCAATGGACATTATAAAGAGAATGCCCATCGTATCTGCTTTTGTTGAAGCACATTGAGCAAAATCGAGGGAGACTTCTTGATCTTTACTGGTGGACAAAAAATTGTTAAATGAGATTAGTCCACCTTTTGTTTTTTGAAGTTTTTCAAAGTCTGATTTCATAAGACCTTGTCCCCGATAAACTATAAAAGATTTTCTTTCATAGCTATTGACTTGTTGTTCGTACAGCTCTTGAATTTGTTGATGCAGATGAGATATAAAAAAACCCATAGTAATAATTGCATCAGCGTCCAGTATTCGAAGAGCAGAATTGAGCATAGAATAGATATTGGATGGAAAAGTATACCACCAAATAGCTAGTTCAGCATTGTATTCTTTCTCAAAACGGTTAATGTTAATTGAGGACACATAATCATGACGTCGACAGTAAGTTATGAAGTCTTTGATAGCCTGTTCATCATGTTGCATATCAAGAAGGATTTCCTTGAAAATCTGAGTGTACATAAAATTTGGCTCCAACTGATTCAAATTATCAGTTGATCCTATTTCTTCCACTGTGATGAAACTCATGGCTATCGAATCTTGATTGTATTGTTTAATATCCAGTTGTAATCCTTGACATATGTCATCAATGTTGGTATGAACTCTCTTGACTTTTTGCCATTTTTTTGTCCATTCTTCATGTAGGGTTTTAATATCATTGAAGATATAAACACCATCCAGCTGAGGAATATCATTGATGAGGGGCATTATTTGTTGAGCAATAGTGTTCTCGACAACAAGAAAAGACGTGATGTCTCCACTATCGGAAATAAAGTCGACGCATTCATCTCTCTGTGTAAAGATGGTGACATTGTCGGCAAAGGTTTGTATTTGTGTTAAAATATGTTTATAATCTTTCTTTGTTTCGTTCATATGCTCATCTAACCAAATGAGTAAATGATCTTGTACGATACGTCTTCGCCGTTCGATAATATCAGGTATTGTGCCCATTCCGTGTATTATATGGATTTTTTTATTGAATTGATAATAGTGAAGGAGATGAATAAGCTTGATTGTTTATATGAGAATCGAATCTCTTTATCTAAAAAGTTGTATAACGCCATTAACTATCTTTATAGGTTTATGTAGATAAATCATAATAAAACTTTGTCCTCCGTATCATTTTATGTACGTTATAGAGCCAGGTGACGACAAAGAACGAAAAAAAAAGAATTTATTTTTTTCAACTTTCTTCATAGATAAGAGATAATATCGAGGCTAACAGAAGAAAACACATTTTCTTTGTAAATAAAACACATTAAAAGTCTCGCAGCATTTTCTCTTGTGTTGAAACCGCATATCGAAATTACACAAGAAGAAAAGTCAAATGATCGTTTTCTTTTTTGTGAACGATCAATAAAATATACTCAGTTTTGTACACATATTATCAGCAACAAGAGTAAATAATAACAAATATTAAACTCATTGTTCGACAAATTAACAATTTATTCATTATTACAATCATAATTAAAACTAGCAGAAGTACTTGCTGTTACAGGAAAATTGAGGATATCAATGTTGGTGAGATATATTAATGGCACCCACATCGTCAAAACGTCTGGTCATTATCTCATTTCGTTCTCGAGTGAATGTAAAAACAATTGCACACTCAAACTTTCTAAATGGGACACTAACTGCAGCGCTACAACACGGCGGTTATTAAGCAGAGTCTTGAACGGGTCTGTCTTTTGTAGCCTGTGTAATATTTTTTACACAGTAACATCATTAGAATAATTTAGTAGAAAAAGTATTACCATTCAGAAACCACTCTGATTTGAGAGGAGAATATTTTTATTATCGCTCCTTTTTGTTCTTCATTCCTCTTCTTTTATGGAACCAAAAATCATCCTTCTCTTCACAATATTCACTCCTAAAATACTTAGCGATATCAGCTGTACGTGAGGAAATGAAAGAGAATCAACATTCTGTATGGAAGAGATATATCATGCCATAACATCGTGTATGTTAGATATTTTTTAAGATTTATTTTCAGAGTTGCTTGAGCAATTTTCAAAAACAAAACATAATATAATGTAAACATCGATCAGTTGTACAAGAATTTCGTTATAATCTTTAGCTGATCAAAAGTTACAAGCATTTTACTGAAACTTGTTTGGTCTATTTTTATGGAAAAACTCGCATTTTTTCTTCAAGTTTTTTTGAGAAATAACTCAGTTGTGTGTACGTATAGAATCTTATAATTTGAAAGAAACTTCGTGTTGCCATTTTTAAACGGTGGTTATGTGATTAAAATCAGTATTTTATTGCATTTACTGTAGTGATTAGTTGAGAGATTTAATCATCTAAAATGGTGATTATTGAGGTTATGGTTGAGAATGTCTATGTGAGTAGCATATACTAGAAGTGTGTTTAGAAACGGCTGTGATCATCATCATCTTCATGCTGTATCGATAATCATGCAGACATATTGACCAATTCTATGTCCAATCACATGCCCACCATGATTCAATAGTTTTCTTTTGAGCGTCTTTACGTAGTAGACCGCTCTCCGTGTTGGTAGCTCTTTTCATTAGAACATATTCTTAGTGATATCATTCTATATTAAGCGTGTTTTCATGATAAAAGTAAATAAAAATTTCGAAACAGTCGACGGATCATAATAAGAGACTGTTGAAGTAGAATACAGTAAGTGATTTATTTGTAAACATCCGAATTGCATTGTAACAAATGTAGGACAACTGATTAGGAAAAATGAAATGCTGAACTTTTCTCCACTAATCATGGTGCTATCAAATTATTTAAAGTGGTGCAATTCATTTTCATTAATAAAAAAATACTCATCAAAATATGGTCGAAAAATTAGTAAAACTATCGCAACTCCTCAGAGACAGGACAAGGGTCTGTATTATTTTCAGCTTTTATCTCTCATACTGTGTTCTAACTGTAAATAATTAGTGAACTCGATCTGCATCGGACGATTGCAAAGCTTCCATTGTTTGGGGTTCAAAAACTTCATAATAAACATTTAGAATGTTATTTTATTGTAAAAATCAGTTGTTATCTATATACAATAGATGATGTTCATTTTTTCATACATTTAATTTAGCTGATATAATTCTATATCTCCATATATACAATACTTGAAATTTGACTTCAATTATTAAATTAGACCATGCGTTGACGACATATCGGTAAATGAACTGCAGTTTTTAAAATTTTTCTGTATCACACGTGTCCTCGTTCACGACTATTACAATGCAAATCTATATAGTTATTCTTCTTTCATTTACTGATCGCTTATTCTTTATAATTTCTTTTTTACAATTTCAATACTCTCTTTCAGATCTTTAACATCAGGATGACTTGGAGGCAATGCATGTTGCTTGATGTCCAGAGCATGTTCTAAATTTGAAAATGCTTTCGAATAGTTTTTCATATTGTAATACAGACTGCCGATGTTGTTGTATGATGTAGCTAGATGAGGATGATTTGAAGGAAGAGTTTTTTGACAAATTTCAAGGTCTTTTTCATAAAATGAAAGTGCTTTCGAATACTCTTTCATCTTGTTATACACATTGCCGATATTGTTGTATGAAGTAGCCACTGAAGGATGATTTGGAGGAAGAGCTTTTTGTAAAATTTCAAGTGCTTTTTCGTAAAATGAAAGTGCTTTCGAGTACTCTCTCATTTTTGTATACACATTACCGATGTTGTTGTATGAAGTGGCTAATGAGGGGTCATTTGACGGCAGAGTTTTTTGACGAATTTCAAGAGCTTTTTCATGAGACGAAAGTGCTTTCGAGTACTGTCCCGTCTTTGTATGCACCAAACCGATATTGCTGTATGAAGTAGCCAAATCAAGATGATTTGAAGGAAAAGTGTTTTGTTGAATTACAAGTGCTTTTTCGTAATACCAAATAGCTTTTTCATAATCGCCTTGGTTCCAGTGGACAAATCCCAGCTGATGATAATAAATCGCTTTTTCACTTTCATCAGTTGTCTGACGAAGTAAAACATTATAAAGTTCTTCAGCTTTATTAAATTGACCAATTTTAAGCAATAGTTTACCTAATCTTTTCCATCCAGTACTGTCAACAGCTTCTTCTCGTATCCGATCAGTAAGTAACCGTAGTTGCTGGTCATCATCGGATGTTAATTGTAATTCAACTTGATAAAGTTGATTGTTATTATCCATTGGTTTAATTGCACACACTCGAAAGACGGTGTGCATTGAGAAGAGAATTTCTTCTTCACTTTTAATGGCACTCACTTCTTTGATGGAGGCAAATGGTGTTGATTTAATACAAGGGTCAATGGACATTATAAAAAGAATGCCAACCTTGTCCGGTTCTGTTATGGCAGTGTGAGCATAACTGATGGATACTTCTTTAACTATACTGGTGGACAAGAAATTGTTAAATGACATTAGCCCACCTTCTGCTTTCTGAAGTTTTTCGAAATCTGACTTCATAAGACCTTGCCCTCGATAAACTACAAAAGACTTTCCATCATAACTGCTGATCTGTTGTTCATATAACTGTTGAATTTGTTGATGTACATCACGTAGAAAGAACCCCATATTAATGATTATATCGGCGTCCAATATTCGAAGTGCTTGATTGAGCATACAAAAGATATTGGATGGAAAAGTATACCACCAAATAGCGAGTTCAGCATGATATTCTGTCTCAAAACGGTTGATATTAATTGAGGACACATAATCATGACGTCGGCAGTAAGTAATAAAGTCTTTGATAGTCTGTTCATCATGTTGCATATCAAGAAGAATTTCCTTGAATATCTGTGTATACATAAAATTTGGTTCCAGCTGATTTAAATTATCAGTTGATGCCATTTCTTCCACTGTGATAAAACTCATGGCTATCGAGTCTTGATGGTATTGTTTAATGTCGAATTGTAATCGTTGACATATGTCATGAATGTTGGTATGAACGCTCTTGATTTTGTGCCATTTTTTTGTCCATCTCTCATGTCTGGATTTGTTGCCACAAAAGATATAAATACCATCTAACTGTGGCATGCCATGGATTTTAGAAACTAGATCTTGACCTAAGGAGCCTGAGGTTATGACAAAGGCTCTTTCATTGTTAATCTGGGTAAGTATTTCGATGCACTGATTCGACTGAGTGCATAAGTTGACGTCGGTGACCACGTTTTTCAACTGATCTAGCGTGTTTTGGCAGTCTTTGTTTGTTTGATCGATGTTGGCATCTACCCAAATGATAAGGTAGTTTTGTGCCGTACGGTGTCGTTGTTGATAAATATTAGGTGATGCCGTTGATTTTAATGTTGTTGTAGGACTTTCTTTCGATTCTATTGATGTTGCTGTAGGATTTTCTGTAGATTTCTTTGATCTTATTGTAAGTTTTATTTTCGATATTTGTGCACCCATATCGCCTTAAAATGTGAACTAAGTTTTTATGTGGAATTAAATTGATTATGATTGATTTAATGGACAGCTAAAATTCATGTCACCTATTTACAAAGGCAGTGACTTAATTTTTCTCGGTTTTTTGATGGCTTCGAATGTTTGTGTTTTTTTTGTTGTCGCTCGAAGACAAACACCACCTAGTTTCTATTGAAAATGGCACTGTGAAGAGCAAAAAAAAGATCAAAACAAACAAATTTGTTGGTAAGATTATCGAAGGAACGAACAAAACAGAAGCCAACAATTGAATTCATTTTGTTGTTATTCTTTCCAAATTTCTCTTGCCTCTGCTTACATTGTTACTGCCGTTTGCCAATATGTACATGACACTTTTCTCATCGACCCTATTGACGGTGTGGGTGGAGTGAATCACTTGGTAATTGTGAGGGAGAGGCTGGGTGTGATTGTTGTCACTAAGAGATCATTATATTCACACCCACCCAAACACACCCTGATCTTTGCATTATTTAGCTCCTCATTTCAGTTATTTTATTAGAATGCTTTTTACAGATTTTTATTAACTCATTTTATTATATTATCAATGACCAAAAATATAATAGTCAATCAAAATTCATTACAATAACTCGATCATAGTAATACATAACAATCATCCTACTTTTATAACAAATCATCGAAAAAAAAATATTATCGTGATACTATTATTTATTATTTTTGAAACGAAACTACGGATTTATACATAAGTAAAATTCTACAAATTCCCTTTTTTAAAGATCTCAAGATTGTAGATCAAAATAGAGCAAAATAATTTTAGGGTGCATTTATTTTTTTTAATGATACAAAAAATAAATAAATCACACTCATTTTAACACATGTTATCCATGCTTCTTTCAAACAAAACGAAAGAAAACAAGTTTCAATGACAATTCGATTATCGAATCTTTTAAAATCTTGATTTCGTAGTCTTATGATTAATTCAATTTGCACTCAAAGTTAATCTTACCTAAATAGTATAAATCAATAGAGTAAGACATGGCTTATTAAAAAGATATCAGATTTCATTTTTGTTTCTTCAGAAAATGAAACTAAATTTATATAAATAGTGATATTAAGAATGTCAATATATCGTAGCTCTAAGATAAAGGCAAATAAAAGAAAAAAAAGAATAAAGAGCATTACTTTTTTTTGAAAGCGATACATATTCTATGATGTATTTTATTGGTCTATCTTGTATTGTTGTTTTTATTATTATTTCAAATAATTGTCTTGCTACACCTCTTGATGATTATGTTAATACCCCGGATCCAATGTTCAGTTGGAAACGTCTTCAGACCTATCCTTTTCCAACTTATACGCTTTTTATCTTGAATATGACATCACAACGATGGTTTGATGGTAAAAATCATATTTTTATAAAATATTCGCTGATTGCTCTTTATATATATATATATACATAGATTCATTTTCTTCACAACCAATATGGTGGCACTATATAGCTATTACAGTTCCAAAAAATATTCGTCGTTATAAAACAGCATTTCTAATGGTTAGTAGTGGTGATAATACTGATTCGTGAGTATATACATGTAAAATAGTTTGATATATTTATTTATGAATTCCAGAGTACCTACTAGCAATCCAATGACATATCTGGCAATAAATTCATCTAGTATTACAGCGACAATATGGCAAATACCAAATCAACCATTTCAATTTTGGGTAACTTATTTCATTACATTATATGATAACTGATTTATTATAGGCTGATCCATTGAAAAAACTTCGTGACGAAGATGCACTTATTGCATGGACATGGAAACAATATCTTGATACGAATGGTATGGATCCTCGAGTACTGCTCCGTTTTCCAATGACTAAGGTAAAGATAAACAAAAACTAAATAGATTATTTATTGCTAACAGGCAGTTGTACGAGCTATGGATACTATTGAACAATTCTTACTACAAGAACGTATTACTGTACCACAAGAATTTGTTGTTGGTGGTGCTTCCAAAGTAAATACTACTATGTTTGAATAAATTTCATATACATATATTATAATTGTTTATGTTTTAGCGTGGATGGACAAGTAAATCTAGAACAAATTTTTCTATTTTATTCTACATCGAGTTTTAGCATGGACAACTGCTGCTGTCGATAATACAAGAGTAGTAGCTGCAGTTCCTATTGTTATGGATTTACTTAATATCCGTTCAGTAAGAAAAAGATTCTTCATATAAATAAATTAATTAATTCTTTGTAGAACATGATGTCACATTATCGGGTATGTGCCTAATTTAATTGGCAAAGATAATATATTGATTTTAATAGTCTCTTGGAGGATGGACATTTGTATTTGATGATTATTATGAGATGAATATAACTCGCTATATGGATAACCCTCTTATGGATAAACTATCTGAAATGGTTGATCCCTATTGTAAGACATTGAATAAAATTTATTTAACTATGATAAAAATATGTTTATTTTGAAGCATATTTTGATCGATATAGCAAAACTAAAATCTTTCAACTTCAAGGTGCTGGTGATGAATTTTTTTTTCCTGATAGCGAAGTAAAACTCTATTTATTATCTATTTAAAATTTTACTCATTATTAGGATTTCTTCTGGAATGAATTACAAGTAGCTACTGGAGGATCTCACTTGAGGTAAGATAGTTGAGGAATAAAATAAATCATAAACTATATTTTATACACAGAAGAATACCAAATACTGGTCATAGTATACGAGGATATGAAGAGAGTTTATCGAGCTTTTATCTTAGTGTCGCGGATGTAAGTAGATATTATTTTTATTTTATCTAATAATTGATAAATATAGCGAATACCATTACCATCAATGAAATGGACTCGAACTATGAATGGAACACATGGTTTTATTCATGTTACCATTGATTTTAGTTCTGGAAAACCAAAACCAACAACTGTTAGTGGTTATCAAGCTCGTACTAGTGATACATTAAGGTAAGATTAGAAAAGTATTAGATGAAGATTATTAATATTTTGTAGACGTGATTTTCGACAAGCAAAAGTTGATCAAACTACAGGTAATATTGTCGCTAATCCTATAGTATGGGCAAATACAGGTGTTCAATTCCAGGTTATATTTAAAATTATTATTTATCTATACATTATTATTATTATTATGTATCTAGGGACAAAGTGGTACAACAGCTTCCTATTTATTAACAGTTTCTATTCCAACTGATGGTTATTGGCTAGCAACATTCATTCAAGCGACATTTGATGGGCGTCAAGGTACAATATTGACTCTAACAACAGAAACTCTTATTCTACCAAATACATATCCAGTACCAGAATGCAATGATCAAGAATGTTATGGGACACTTGTTTAAAACTCTTTAGAAAAAAGAACGCAAGAATTTTTTTTTGAAACTGCATAAGAAAATAAAACACGAGACATTTTTTTTGTCATTTTTAACTTTCTTCTGCCTCCTGTAAAAGAATATTTCTTTCTTCTATGATGAATATTAATTTTAAAAATGTATTTGGTATTCCCTTGATAATCTTTATAGTATCTTGGTTATTATTTTTGACATGGTCATGTCAGAATAATCAAAAACTGAGAATATTAACAAGAAACACATCGAATACACAATCAATATTTAAAACAGGTCCAGGCATTCATTCATCTTGGTTAAGACAAATTCATCAACATGAACAAAAAATTTATTCACAGAATGGTGAAGATGGAATACTCTTATGGATATTTGCAAATATTGGTACAGTTAATTATCCACCACGTTTTGTTGAATTTGGTACTGAAAATGGAGATGAATGTAATACACGTTTTCTTCGTGAACAATTAGGTTGGCAAGGATTAATGATGGATGGAAATTATGAAATTCCAGGTATAAATCTTTATAAAGAAAATGTTACATCAAAAAATATCAATGAACTATTAGCAAAATATCAAACACCATCTTTACTTGATCTTCTTTCAATTGATCTTGAGTAAAATCTACATAAATATTTCGTTTTTATATTAATTTAATTTTTTATAAAATTAGTTTTGACGATTATTTTGTATGGAAATCAATTTTACAAGCAAATCGATTTCATGCACGTGTCGTTATAATTGAATATAATTATGCAATTCCACCAAATGAAAATCGTGTTGTTGACCCGAATCAAGATTCTCGTCGATGGACAGGTACAATGCATTTTGGTGCCGGTATTTTAGCAATGGCAGCACTTGGTCGTGCTTATAATTATACATTAATTTATGCAGATAAAATGGGTGTTAATTTATTTTTTATTCAAACTTCTATACTTATTGATCAAAATATTCTTCATAAAGTACGATCAGTTGAACAAATACATGTACCAAAACCTATTGTCTATTGGAATCATCCTCAAGAACGAGATGAAACAAGACGATGGATATGGAATGATACTGTATGGAAATAATACATCTATTAATTTTGTTTTTTATTTTTTTTATATGTAATATAGCGGCATCTAACCTATTGTTGTCAGTTTGTTATTAATAAAAGTCATAGTTACCTGACAAAACATGGCAGACTTTAAGTAGGAGTGTAAAAAAAGTTTTCTTTTCCTTCTATAGTCATGGTGTGAAGATAGAAAGAAAACACAGAAGAAGACGTCGAGCAATTAGATCCATAACTATAGAAAAATATACATCTACGTCGTTATTTTATGACAGTCTGATGTTATAAAGAGAAGAAAAAAAAATATCTACTTTCCTTTTCTAACAGATCATGCAAACTATCTTTAGCCGGCAGGTGCACTATTTTAACGAATCGTTATGACATTAAGAAACCATACATTTCAACATAAATAACAGATTTATTGTTCACAAAATAAAATGGCTTCCTAAAATTTTTTTTTTGTTTTTGTTTATAGATTAAACAAATCTTCTCTTTTATATGGATGGCAGTAATAAGTTTTGCTACAACAGATGTACCCGATGTTGGTCAACGTCGTAAAAATGCATTATCATTACCACTATATTATGTACAAATATTAGCGATTATTCTTATTTTATTTATTGTTTTAATGAATTATTTAACATTATGTGTGAATATTCCAACACATCCATGGCAATGGTTAAGTATTGTTATATCATCAGTGTTTATTCTTCCATTTTTAATTCTTTTTATTATAATCACACTTGTTGATCCAGCTGAAGATTCAGTAATCAATCAAAATCATGGACCACGAACTGATTTTGATCGAAATTTACATCAACATGTTATAACAAATTATTATTGTAATATATGTGATGCACATGTTACAGCGAAAGCAAAACATTGTTCATCATGTAATAAATGTGTCTATTCATTTGATCATCATTGCATATGGCTAAATACCTGTGTTGGAGGCAAAAATTATCGTCTTTTTTTCTCCATGTTAATTTTAATTGTTATTGGAACATTATTTATTTTTATCAATAGTTTACTTCAATTTATTGGTTCGTTTCAAAATTCATCTTCAATGATAAGTTTAAAACCATATTATGGCTTAGATCAATATGCTATATTAATGATTCCATCATCACAAGCTGCATTTCAAGTTATATCAATGATTGTAGCAGTTATTTCTATTGTTGCATTTGGAATGACAGGATATCTTCTTGCTTTTCATATCTTTCTATGTAAGTTTCGAGGCTAAAAAAAGAAATATATGAGAATTTTTGTTTATATAAGATTATCAAAAAATGTCAACATATGATTATGTTGTTCATCGACGACATAATCGTACAATCGATCAAACATTAACACAATTTAATCAACTGACTCAAAATCCAAATGCAGAACAAAAAAATTTACAACAAAAAGTTGATTTTTTTATTGAAAATTTATTTAATCTTAATTTTGTTTTTTTTTGTATCTTTAGAAATTGAAAAATAATCGAGTAGGGCTGGCAAAAGAAAATGGTACAACAAATCAACCTCAAAATGGACGAATTTTTACAGTGGAAGAAAATCATGTATGAAAAAACAACATTTTCACTTCTCAATTATTTTCTATATGTGTAGAGAGAAAATCCACGATCTTTATCAAGCTGTGGAAATACAAATCAACAATCTTACATCGTTAATAAATCCTATCAAGATGAAGACGAACAGTATTAATAGTAATTATTTTATTAGGTGATCAAATATATCGTAACTGTAATTCTTAAGAGTTTCTTTATTTTTAATTTTCAATGTTATCATAAACTTGTTATTTATAAAAGAAAATAAAAAAAACGAATTGTGCTATTCAATATTATTCTTTCGATTTTTGCAGATGACAGAACATCAACTAGTTCTTTTGAATGCAATTGAAAAAGGACATACTTCAATTGTACTTAAACTTCTACGAAATCATATTAATTTAGATGTGACAGATATTTATGGTAGAACACCACTCATGATTGTTTGTTGATAAATTTTATTTTATACAAAAAAAAAAAATATTATTTTTTTTCTCTATAGGCAGCTAAATATGGTCGAACTGATATTGTTAAAGTTCTATTAGAACATATGGGAACAACAGGTATCAATACAGATCATGGTGGAAAGACCGCATTACATTATGCAGCTGAAAGTTCAGAATTACCAGTAAGTTGAAGATAAAAAAAAACGAATGAAATATATAAATTTTCTATTGTAGATCATTAAAATATTATGTAAACGTCAAACACCATCGATGACAATGGCAACAATACGAACGAAACTTATCCCACTTGATTATACACTTCGTAATACTGATATTCATCCAATATTGAATAAATATACTGAAGGTGGTGAGATTAGTGCTGGTGAAAGTGATGATGATGATGAAGATGCACCTATGCCTGGCGTCTACGTCAAATCGAAGAAGAAGAAAGGTAGTGGCAAGAAAAAAGGTGGCAAAAAATCAGGATCAAAGAAGAAAAAGAAGGGTGGAAAAAAGAAGAAATAAACATTGATGTTTTCTTTATAAATATTTATATTCTGTCTTCCATATTTAATATAATTTATTTAAAAAAATATATGAACAATAAATGTACAAAACCACCCTTAAGATGTCGCTTATATCTATTCCATTATTTTACAATGCATCTGTATGGTTACATACAAAAGAAACAGAAAAATATCTGATGAATCATTTTACCCTTTTCTCTCTCTCTTTAATAGTAGTCCCATCATAATCGCTTACTCGTTTATTGTTAAGTAAACTGTAAGCAAGTGATAAGATAATAAAACCATAGTTTTTCTGTTATACTGAAACAAAAAAATTCTTATATCATTTAAATTTCTTTTCTATTTACTACAGATAATTATTATTAATTATGACGGGGCGTCTTCCAGCCTGCGTCATTGACAATGGTACAGGTTATACTAAATTAGGTTATGCTGGTAATAATGAACCACATTTTATCATTCCATCAGGTAATTAAATTAAACATTATTTGATGATAATAATAAATATTTTTTTTCTTCGAAAATTATTCTAGCTATTGCTGTTCGAGAACGTCCAGGTGGTAGTCGAATTGGACAATCAGGAGAAGATTTAGATTTTTTTATTGGTGATGAAGCATTCAATGCAAAAGGTTATTCCGTAAAATATCCAATTCGTCATGGTATTGTCGAAGATTGGGATCTTATGGAAAAATATTGGGAACATTGTTTATTTAAATATCTTCGATGTGATCCTGGTTAGTAAAAATTTTCTCTATTATTTCTTTTATCTTCTAATTCTCTTTATTTATTGTAGAAGATCATCATTTTCTTCTGGTAAATTAATTTATTTTTATTGAATCTTCTGTATTTTTATTTTTTCTGAAGACTGAACCACCATTGAATACACCAGAAAATCGTGAATATACAGCTGAAATTATGTTCGAATTATTCAATGTACCTGGTTTATATATCGCTTTACAAGTAAATTTAATTATTTAATGATTTTATATGCATGAAGAGATATTTTAGGCGACACTTGCATTATATGCATCATGGATTGCCAGTGATGTAAAAAATATGCTTACTGGTCTTGTTGTTGATTCAGGAGATGGTGTTACTCACGTAGTTCCTGTTGCTGATGGTTATCTTATAGGTAGTAGTATCAAACATATTCCAATATCTGGTCGTGATATAACCTATTTCGTCCAATCGTTATTACGTGAAAGAGAACCAAATATTCCACCTGAACAATCACTTGAAACAGCTAAAGCTATTAAAGTATATTTTCCTATAATTTTATTTATTTGAATGAATTCAACTGTTTCTTCTTTTCATAGGAACGTTATTGTTATGTATGTCCTGATATTGCTAAAGAATTTTCGAAATATGATGAAGACCCGCGTAAGAATTATTTACAATATACAGGCATTAATTCAGTTACTAAAAAACCATTCAATGTCGATGTTGGACATGAACGTTTTCTTGGACCGGAGATATTTTTTAATCCTGAAGTATGCATACTCTTTTGTTTTCATATAAATCAGTTCATATTTTTATATATTAGTTTTCTAATCCGGAATATAATACATCTTTATCAAAATTAATTGATGATATCATTCAAGATTGTCCTGTTGATGTTCGACGTAAACTTTACAGCGTATGTTAAAAAATATATATTGATTTATATTATAATCATAACATTTATTTTTAAAAGAACATTGTCTTATCCGGTGGTAGTACTATGTTTAAAGGATTTGAAAAACGTTTAAAACGTGATGTACAACGATTAGTTGATGGTCGACTTCGAGAATCTGAAGAACTTAGTAAACATAAAGTACGAATAATTTAAAAATCTCTTAAAAAATTATTCATTATCTTCTTTTTTTATTTCTAGCCTGAACCTATTGATGTAAAAGTTGTAGCTCATGCAATGCAACGTTATGCTGTTTGGTTCGGTGGTAGTTTAGCTGCAAGCACAGTAAGAAAAAACAAAAGAAAATAATTTTTCTCCTATTATTCATTTTTCTTTTAAGCCAAATTTCTACGAAGTTTGTCATACACGTCAAGAATACGAAGAAAAAGGTCCAAGCATTTGTCGTTATAATGCTGTATTTAATCTTGTGTGAACGATTCTTTTCTTTTGTTATTTGCTTTTTGTTTCTAACTTTGTACGGAATGAACTTTATTCTGTGTTTTTTTTGCGCATTACTTCGTCTCTGTCATCTTCTAGATTTTAATAAGCTGAGAGAAAGAAAATTAACATTCGTTTTTTTTTGTGTTTATTTACACATGATGATCTCGCCTATCTTCTTATCGCTTCTTTATATTTATGCAACAAAAACAAAACATTTTAAAAATAAAAATTTAAGCTAATCTGTTGATTGTGAAATATGGATTTTTCTTTGAAGTTTTTCATATGGTATAAGAAATGATCGTTGTTTGAGAATATTTTCAGCTTGATGAAAAGGGAACATATATTCAATAGCACGATTACTTGAACCAATTATTGTTGGATAATTTGTAAAAATATCTTTGGAATTATTATTAAGTGGAGAAATATTAACAGTAAAATTTGATTGAAATTCACATCCATTAAGAAGTGCACGAGTAATATGAACAATTAACATTGCTTCTGTATAATTCGAATGTAATTTTCGATTCATTGGAATCTGTATTGATTCTTGTTGTTCTGATTGTATAGTAGATGTTGGTAAAAGATATTTCATAGCAATCTTTTGCCGTTCAATTAGATTTGTACACAATGGTAATCGCCGTTGAACATTTGAATAAACTGTTTCTTTATTTTTCAACATCGTTATTAAATCCCATTCTTTAAGTTTTTGTTTCGGTGTTTCTGATTGATTTTGAATAGATTTATTGATTATGGATTTTGAATAAATATCTGAACATAATATTCCATCAATAGTTAAATGATGAGTAAGTATTGTTGAACATGAATTATCCATTGATCCATTTCCTACTATAAAAAAACCATTAACACGACCATGTATATTCTCAGTTTGATCTAATATAGTTCTATGCGCATAGGTAGTATCAACACTTGCACCAAGACCAAATATTCGTTCATTTGGAAATTTACTAACACGCGATGCAACATAAGTCATTAATTCATTTGGTTGTGTACAAATAATTAATGTAGCATGAGGTGAATAGATACATACTTGTGAAACAACATTTTCAACAAGTGATGCATTCGTTTGAATCCATGTTGATATACTTTCAGTTTCTAAAATAGAACTAAACGATTCTATCTAGATTTTAAATCACAAACCTAATT
This sequence comes from Adineta steineri, assembly GCA_905250115.1. Lineage (NCBI taxonomy): Eukaryota > Metazoa > Rotifera > Eurotatoria > Adinetida > Adinetidae > Adineta > Adineta steineri. The sequence goes on from CAJNOI010000038.1 coordinate 413,112, forward strand.
GATTATGTTGTACATTAATAATGATAATTGTTGAATTTTTTGTTTCCCAATAAGATTGAACCCATTCAAGATGTGTATTACTTCGATTAAATAAAGCAAGTAATTGAAGATCATTAAGTATAGGACGAACTTCTAGTTTTTGATAGATATCAAAAAGTTTGATACATTCAATTGAAGTTGATAATTTATAAGAAAGAAGAGCAGCAATCGACGAATATGTCGTTGCATTAATACCAATAAATGTAACACGAGGACAATGATAGTGAGTCGTTTGTAGAGAAGCATTACGAATAAAAAGACGATTTTGAATATTCGGTATTGATGGATTAGGAGGAAAACAAGATGATGGATGTAATTTAGGTCGATGTTTCATTATTCATTTTTGGCGCTTTCTGTATACTTAAAATAGATGAACATATTATAGCGACCTCTCATATGAATTTTTCTATTGGTTGAATATTGCCAATTGATTTACAATGAACAACGCACTAACACAAAGCTACAAAGGAAGAAAGATGAAATAAAAGCAAGACATTAATAATTTCATAACACATATTATTTGGATGTCATTGCATGAATATGTTGCAATAAACTGATATTTAAATCGTGGTTTTTCATCGTTCTAGATTTTCAAACTTCAAATTATTTTTTATTTTCAAATTCAATAATATGTTCGAGGTATAGAAATAATTTATATATTCTTATAATACGAATTAAATTTAGGCACGTCTTTTACATGGTTCTATTTTTGCTAAAGTTATTGAAGGTCTTCGAGAATTAGTTAATGAAGCAACATGGGAATGTAGTGGTAATGGAATTACACTTCAAGCTATGGATAGTTCACATGTTGCATTAGTTTCACTTGTCATGCGATCAGAAGGTTTCGAATCTTATCGATGTGATCGAAATATGAGTCTTGGCATTAGTCTTGTTAGTATGTCAAAAGTACTTAAAACTATGGGTAAAGATGATTCATTAACAATTCGTGTTAATGATGATTCAGATTCAATTATAATTGCAATGGAATCACAAAGTAAGGCTTTTGATTTGAATTTAGAATTCATTTATTTTATTTTTATTAGATCAAGATAAATTCGCTGATTATGAATTACGTTTAATGGATTTAGATAGTGAACATTTAGGTATTCCAGATACAGATTATTCATGTACAATTAAAATGCCTAGTAGTGAATTTTCACGTATCTGTCGAGATATGAGTATTATGGGTGATTCAGTACTTGTTTGTACAACAAAAGAAGGTGTAAAATTTTCTGCTAAAGGTGATCTTGGTCAAGGAAGTATTCGTCTTGTTCAAACAACGAATATTGAAAAAGAAGAAGAAGCAGTTGTTATTGAAATGAAAGAAGCTGTTGCACTTACATTTGCTGTTCGTTATTTGAGCATGTTTTGTAAGGCAGCACCACTTTCACCTCAAGTTGGTTTAAGTTTATCGGAAGATACACCATTGAGTAAGTATTTATCATTCTATATGTATACAAAGTTTCCAATATGTTTTCTTTCTTTTTAAATTAGTGTGCGAATTCAAAATAGCTGAAATGGGTCATGTTCGTTTCTATTTGGCACCAAAGATTGAAGATGCTGAAAATTAAGAACAAAATTTGGACAAACTTCGATAACGTTAATATAAACTTGTCAGATGAATATTATTTTTCTGGTCTTCTATATTTTTTTTGTTGTTGTGTAATTGTATAAAAAAAAAAAAAGAAAATGAAACCTATTTTTGTTGTCTATATTTTGATGAGATTTAAATGTAATAGAACAATTTTCTTTTCTTATGATATCATGCACTTAATATATCTATATATACATATAACCAATTGTCTCTTTCTCTCTCATGTTTTTAGATACAAAGAAAATGAGTGATAGTGTAAGTTCATAAAATTGTTGTTGTTGTCATAGAGTTAAAAACAATAAATTATATATTTCGATTTCAGACAGCAACAAATGATATTTCTGATAAACCAATAAAGGTAAACAAATGGGAAACAAATGCAGTCAAAAATGCACTAGATGATGCATGCAAAAAAGTATAATTAATCTTAGAAATTCAAAAATATATTTTAATGAGAATTTCTCATGTTGTAGTTTTTCAAAGAGACTCTCAATTATACTGAAGATTATACATTAATGGATCGTCGTCTTTATATCTCATTTATTGCATGTTTATTTTCACTATTTGCTCTCATTTATGATTGGTTTAATCCATTTCCAAAATCTCGTTCCGTACTCATTCTTTGTGTTATCTCGTATGAAGACATTCTCATTCTTCTTTTTCTCTCTCTATAAAATTTTTTTCATCTGCCTAGTTATTTTATTCTCATGGGTATTCTTACAATATATATGCAATTTATTGAACGTGGCATATTTTTTAGTGGTAAACTTGGTAAATATTCTCTAATATTGATGTATAAATCTACATTATATTATCTATGAATTTAGTTGATAAAACTGGTATTGATCCCGTATCACGATGTACAATAAGTTCTAAATTGAAAAAGTAAATCCTTTATCAATGAAATAAAACTTATGATTTTCTCTTTGAACATTTCAGATATGATGATAACTATTTTTTAACCTGGGAACATAATGATAAAAGAGGTAAAGCAGCAGGTTCATTCATTAGTTCTGTAGGCAATTATTTTGATGAAAATGGTGTTTTATGTTATGATCGATTTACTAGTGCTTTAAAAAAGACTTATGATCCAGCACGTGTGTATGCTCATAAAGTTCAATAATCAAACGAAAAAAAACGAAAGAAACTCATGTTATTCATTGTTTTTTGTCATGTTTTATGTTTTTGAAATAAACGTTTTCGAACATCTAGTTTTTGTTTTTTTCTTACAATTATTTTAGATAAGTATATCAAGTAAGAGGGTAACAGTATATGATTAGAATAGATAAACTCTACTTCATTGAACTATAGAATATATAGTCAGGTTTAGTAAACTTTATGTTAAACGTAAAACAATTAATGAGTCATATTCCCGCCACTTTATTTTTCATAAATCGAAGATATTTGTAAGATTAAATTATGTTGAAAAAATATGTATTTAAAAAAAAGGCACTGAAAATAAAATTAAAAGAGAGAGACAAAAAAACGCATTAATTCGTTAGTGTTTATCGAATAGATAAGTTTCGTTTATCGATAGTTGTAGTAACAAGTCCAATTTTTCCATTAGATGTTTCGAATAATTTTGATTGTTGAACAATTCCATCTCCTTTCGGCATCGATGAAATTAAATTTGATTCTTTCATCGCAGCATTACGTGCTCGAAGTAGAATTGGAACTGTTTTTAAACTTGATATAAGTTTAAATGTAAGACCAATTAAACAAAATGTTTTAATAAGAATAAATGTTGAACGTGGATCTGTATGAATTTCAAATGTTTCACAAACAATAGGAACGATTGGTTTATCTTTAGTTGTTGTAAATATATTCCAAAACCAATTGAAAATTGATTCGGTTTTTGTAGAATTATTTTCTTGTTGTTGAATTTGTAATTGTGTTCGAACAGGTTTTGGACATTTCGATGCAACAAATGCAAGTGTTCGATAACCATTTCGCATCCAATAATATTCACAATATGCACAAATAAGACCAGTGAGAAGACAAATCATAAAAAGTTTATTTGTCATTTGGTGGAGTAAAATAGGAAATAGATGAATAGAATAAAGAGTTTATCTACTTAACAACCAAAAGATAATAAATAATGGCGCGAAAAATAATCAACTATTCTTTTTTTTTTCTCTTATAGATTATTATTAGAAAAATATGGCAACACTTAAAAAAAGAATTTTACAGAATATAAGTCAAACAGAAACAATAGCAAATGAGGTAATTTAGAAAAAAAATACATTTGATTTTGATCTTTTTTATTCAGTCTCAAGAACCACCACCAGCAACAACAACCACAGCGACTTTAATTCTTGATAGTAAAAATCAATCGATATCTCCATTTATTAGCAAAGTTCGTCTTGTTGAATTACCCACATCTTCTTATCCTCGTTTAACTGAGTTTGTAAAACGTTTGAAAACATTGAAAACTCTTCGAGAATATAATGAAATTCTCGTTGAATTCATTGATCGACTTATTCTTTTTCAAAATTATATTGATGATTGTATTACGTAAATAAAATCTTTTCATTTAATAAAATTCCCCCCAATATATTTTATATAGAATATTAGTACAACATATTTTGAATGCAACTGATCCATTGATTCAAATTGCTTTTATTAATACATTAATTACTGTAGAACAACAATATCCGAAAAGTTCAGTAATACATACGAATCAATTACTCGAGCTTGGTGAACAGACAAGTAAATAAAACAATTTTTCATTTAACAAAATATACATATATTATTCTTTTTCTAATTAATAGAATCTATTAAAGTAGCAAGTGCTTTATTAAGTTATTTTTCTATATTACCAGCATCATTATTTCTCGATAAAAATGCTTTTGTTCGTTTTGCTATTCAAGTAAATTTTACTAATTCTTTTACTTTTATTCTTCTATTTTATTTTATTAGTATTCATCGAATATTCATGTTCGAGTACAATTATGTGCCTTTAAATTATTAGGTACACTCGCTCGTGCAATAGATCTTGAATTATCACTTAAATCATCGATTGTTAATAAATTACTTCAAGCTATTGATCATGATGATGCAAGAGTTCGAGCAGAATCTTTACGTACAATTGTATGAAAAAAACTTATTCTTTTTTAATTTGATCTAATATTTATAATTTTTAGGTAGATTTATTTAAATGTAAAATTGGCTTGGATTCAAATCATTATAGTTCATTTGTTGAATGTTTACAAGATTATTATGCTGAAGTACGATTAGCTGCATGTGAAGCATTATTTCTTCTTGCTATTAATGCTCCGGATAGGTATTTTATTTACGAAAAAAGAAGAATTCATATTTTTTTATAATTGAAATTTTTAATATTTAGTATTGTACCATCAGGAATATCAAATGATGAATCATCAAAATTAATTAATGAAATATTTCGACTTATTTGTGATTTAACAAATGATGAAGCAAAAATTGTACGAGTACAAGCTATGAAAATGATTGTAAATAGAAACAAATAAAATTAATCACATAAATCTACTTTTTTTTCTACAGGGACAATTATGTCGAAATGGTGTTGATATTAATTTAGTTCATCAAACATTAGATAAAAAACTTTTACGAGTATTTAAATCCTTATATTATTAGAAATTTTGTTTTTTAAACGATAAAACTTTGTATTAGATAACAAAAAAGAAAGCATTTATTGCAAAAGTTGAACAATTAGATAGTGAAATGGATGATATAACTGTTCATGATGTTACAGTTGATGCTCAATCAGCATCAATTACAGCTATAGGTCCATATGGTGCTTTAATTAGTGGACTTGAAGATGAATATTCCGGTAAATAGAAATCCTAAATATTTTAGTATAATTATCTTTAACGTCTATATGTAGATGTTCGTGCTGCAGCTATTGATTCTTGTTATGATATATCATGTTGTCATGATGTATTTCAATCGAAACTTGTTGAATATATTGTATCAATGTTTGATGATGATATAGAACATGTTCGATTACAAGCAATGCGTGTATTAGGTAAAATTGCTCAAGGACGTGTATTACGTGGTGAACAAGTACTATCGATATTAACAGAATTACTTGTATGTACAAAAAAAAGAATTTTTGAAAAAGATATATATATTTATTTTGTTCTATCTGTGTTAAGAGTCGTTCGTATGATATTCGTTCAGCACTTCATGATGTTTTACGAGTTGTACGTATTGGTGATCCGGATACATTATTTAAATTATTTCATCGTCTTGTGGAAAATATTCAACGATTTAAAACTGATAGTCATTCGGTTCTTAGGTTTGAAAAATGAATTTTATATATCCGAATACTAATTCAATTAAAATATTTATTTAGATGTTTACGAGAATTAGGACAGAATAATAGTGCATTTATTGCTCTTATTTTACCAAAATTATTACCAATGCATAGTTATTTAGATGTTCAAGAGCCTCAATTTTCTAAAATAGATCGTGTGTATTTACTAAAAATAGTTGAAAAAGATTATTATTTATTTTTCGTTATAGATACTTGTGCTTTAATCTTAGTACTAAATGCAGCTTTACATCATCCATCGATTATTTCTGTTCTACCTGATTATGTTTTTCGACATTATCGATATTTAAGAACAAAAGAACCTGATCTTACACCTAATCTTCAAACAGTAAGTAATATCCCTGGTGACTCGTTTTGAATTTGTTCGTTTAGAATTTCTCTCATGGTCAATTAACAAAAACATTTGATGTTGATATTTTACTTCCTACAACTGTTTCATCATCACATGATGTATTTGAACGTATTCTAAAACTTTTTGAACAAGGCCAAGATTTACAGGCAATTGATAGACAAAAATTCTATCGAAATCTTGCTGCGTATGTATGAAAGTTTTTTCGTTTCATATTTATCTTCTTTCTTTTTATTCAGAGAATTACATAAAGTAGCTGAAATGGACATTGGTCTATTAGCTATCTCAGAATGTTTATCACTCTATTGTGAAGTCTTAGCTATTATGACTTATCAATGTAATACTCGAAGTTGTTTGAAGGTTAGTTGATTTCAACGAAAACAAAATTTAGATTTATCAGTTTTGTATTTTAGGCATTATCAATATGTAAACGTCTGTTAACGGTTTTTCACGGTTATTCAAAAAAGCAATTATTAATCTTTCAACAATTACATTTATATTGTCATTTATTTCTTATATCAATTCAAACAAAATTATCAACAAATGTTCGTCAACGATGTTATAAACATATTCAATGGCAACGAATGCATCAAAACGATGCTGAAATTAATATTGATGAAAAAATTTTACATACAAATTTAATATCTTATGCTCAACAATATATTTCCATAATGTCAAAACAGATTTTATTAAATAAAACAAATTTTCTTAAATTAAACGATCCAATTCGTATGGTATCTGTTAAATTTCTTGAACCAGAAACAGATATTGAACAAGTATTAGAATTTCTACCAGGTCTATCTGTATCAATACCTTGTTTAATGAATGCAAAAAATCTTGATCAACAACAAAATATTAATATAAAAGTATTTCTTAATTTTCGAAATAGAAATTTCTATATTTATTTTTTTTCTCATTAGGTAACTTATTTAGATGGACAATATTGTTTATTGCCTATCAATGATGATAATATTCGAATATTAACAGAAGATAATTCATTACGTATTGATTCGAAAGTTACATTTTCCCATCAACATTGGCTTCGTATGAATTTATTTTATTGATCAAAATTTACAAAATCTGTTTTTTTAGGTCCATGTTATGCAACATTTTCTGTTGTTTTATTTCCAGTACGATCTCAATGTTTTGTAATGGATGTTAATGATGAATTTGTTGAAATAACACAACCAATTCGTGTTTTACTTCATCCAAAATATCTTCGACATCGTTTACGTAAAAAACATAGTATCGATGAACAAAGTACAATGTCAGCAACAACAGTTGAACAATTAGATATTCCTGATGATGATAATGATGAACATGAAACGGAATGGTTAGATGAAACAGGTGTTGATGAAGAAGAAACTGGACATATAGATGATGATGAATCCGAAATGGATACAAGTCAAGATGATGAACAAATTGAATATGTTGAAACAAGAAAAACTCCTGACAGTGATGAAGATGAAGATATGTCACATTAAAATATTGTCCGCGTCTTTTTTTCTTTCGTGTTTTCCTTTTGGATTTCCTATAAAATAATAAATGTTTATATTCCAAAGTTTAAAGATAAAAGAAAACTCTTTGTTTCATTCTTTATATTGAGAAATTTCAGAGGCGTAGCGACTATAGAGGGCGCGTGGGGTGTTGCGCCTCCCCTGGTTTTAGAACTTGAAGTGCTGAGGTTTTACGCCCCCTGACTTGAAGAACTCGCTACGACCCTGTGAGAAATAGAACATATTTGATCACTTCGCATGAATGAGAAAGTGAAATTAACACGAAGGACATAAATCGTATGTGATAATTGAAATTGATTATCAAAAGAAAAATCAATTAATAATTTTCTTTAATTTGATTTGTTTTAGATTGAAATAAATGCCGTCAAATATACCTGAACTTTATCAATTCAACATTAAACGTCTGGTAATATTTATAGTTTTAGCTTTAATTCTTGTTGGTTCGTGGTGTTTATGTGGTTCACAATGTTGTACCTTTAAACATGATCATTCTCTTCAAACATCTATTTGGAATCGTATTGATTTAATTGCTTTTCGATTTTTTAATCAATGGTTATTGACACAGGAGAATCATACATTAATTGCAAGAATATTTGTTACAATTAATTCAATTGTTATTGGAGAACTTATTGTCAATTCAATTCTTCTTGCAGTCACATATTTTATATTCTCATCGAAATATGTACTTCAAAATCGAACACGTGCATTTAAATTATCTGTTCTATTAGCTATAATTATTTATGGTATGGCTGGACAAATGTTATTATCAAAATTATCAAGAGATTATTTATGTCCAAAACGACCATCACCATCTGTCGTATTTCGTTTCTCAACAGTTAGTCTTGAAAATCAAGCTATATCATCATCATCAAATACATTTACTATGGATAGATTATTTGAAGAAGCAAAAAAACGTGATCTTGTTAAAGAAATTGCTCATGATAGGTAATCTATTATTTTAAGGATCTTCATTTTATTTAAAAGTAACTCATATGCATATTTACATAAAACGAAATCAGTTCTTTTTATTCTACCCTATTGAATAGATTAGAAAATTATCTATGACCTATGAGATGACGTTGTATTTTCATTTGATATTTCATAGAAAATCTTTTTTACTGGAAGTCGAATTTCTGTTCGCAACAATTAAATACATTATCTTGTATCCATATTTGCATTCATGATAGAAGTTCCTTGAAGCAATTAATTGTTCTTTTTGAAGAAAAGAAGTTTTTGATTATATTTCTACGTGAATAAATCAAACGGATATCATCTATGTTCTTTTTATTTTAGTTGGCCAGGTGAACATGCTGCAACTAATCTTATTTGGTCTTTATTCATGTCAACGATCATTAGTCGATCATCAAAATCATTATCACAAGTCAAATGTTTTTTTATGCATACAATTGTATGGTTTTTTGCTATTTTATTTTCAATAGCACGTTTAGTTAGTGGTGCACATTGGTTGTCAGATTGTCTTGCTGGTGGATTTAGCGAAGCATTAATCGTTGTAGCTATTGGTATTTATACACCAGTATTTCAAATTATTACAAAAGTCATTCATAAACTAATCAATAGATCTGATTCGGATGGAAAGAAACTTCCTTAATTTTTTTGTTTTAAAATATAGTCAATCAAGCAATAAGTATATATATCTTTTTTTGTTCTCGACCAATAATTATCTAAATAAATAACGAAGCATTTTTTTATATCATCTAATTACATCTATATAAAGAAAATGCTTATAGAATTTCATTAATTTTTTCTATAAAATATGCAATATTCATAATCAGTAATGCCTGTTAGCCATATCAGATGTAATCTATATTATATTATAGAAACAAAAAATTGATGAATAAACATAATGAAGATATAATCTCGGTTATTTTATTAAATATGAGATAAATATAGTTATTTCATAAAAGAATATTTTAATAGGTCAAATTGCGTACAGATTTAATGAGAAATATGGAACGATCCTTTCTTTGTTTTATATCAAATGATAAATACTTTGATCAAATGTGCGGTATCAACCACTTAATCAATAGGAGGTCTAATATATAAAACGACAGTTTTTCTTTTTCTTGTTTGAGATACATATCGAACAAACAAATAAGTCTTGTTTTTTCTATGAATAGAATATAAATATGCTCTTTTGCAATTCCGATTAGTTGATTCAAAGATGTACAATCTGTTAGAATCATTAGAGTATCGATTGATGATCCTTCGTTTCATGTGTCATTGTAGAGAAAAAAAAGAAGACAATTGTTCTATTGATTGGCGGAACACAGCAAATCAATATCATTAGATAGCGAAGAGAAAAAAGCTAGAGTAGCATCCCATTTCACACATATTCGTTAACTAAAAATATTTTTTTATATCATGAATAACGAGAATAATAATCGTCGAAAACGTCGAATGTCTTCAACAATGACAATTACAAGTAATAAATTAACATCAAATGTAAAATGGACTAAACCCCGTTATTTAGCCAACCAACGTGAACGTGATCGGACACATTCAGTGAATTCAGCATTTGTTGAACTACGACATCTTATTCCAACTGAACCAGCTGATAGAAAATTATCAAAAATTGAAACACTTCGACTTGCTGTTAGTTATATCAATCATCTTCATTCTGTACTTACATTACCTAATATAACACAAAATCATTGTGCTTTTATTAAAATGAAAAATCATGACAATAATCATAATGATGATGATGATGAAGATGGCGAACAACATTTATGCACTTTTTGTGTTAATCATTCATCATTATCAGCTTAAGAACATTTGTTTTGTATTTCTTTTCTTTTAAAAAGGACTATATGACATTGTTTTACATATGAAAAACTTGATGAACTTGATATAGAAATCGAGTTAGCAACATTTTCTTTTCTTTCTATATTACTGAACCCAGGAGGTGAAAATAAGGAAACAAGATCATTCTTTTCACATGTAAAACAAGTGATGTGTTTGATATTAATAATTAAACAATTCTCTGTTCATGATGAAATTATTAAAAAAAAATCAAGGCATTATAAATATTATTTATTAAAATTTTTATAATTCTTTTTTTTAATTATAATAAACTTTATATATCATCAATTTTATGAAGCATCATACTTGTTGATTGTTCAGGATTTGATAAAGAAATTGTTCTTCGACATCTTAGTGCTATCATAAATTCTGCACGAAATATTCGACTTGTTAAACAATATAAATAAAAATTGCAACCAAAATGAATATTCATAAGAGTACGAACTATACGGAATATAAATATAAAAAGAGCATTATCTCTTCCAAAATATGGATTTTTCATAATAGTTCTTTCCAATAATAGAAGACATATTGTAACAGGAACTGTTGTACAAAGAAATACAATAACGCATGCTGCCATCATTAAAGACATTTGTCTTTCAAGAGCTTTACGATGCGTATTTGCTGGTGGTTTTTTAATAGATGAACTACCACTTAATGTTTGATAAATAGGTACTGGTGTTTTAATTATATCTTGGCTATCATTATTTGTATGTTCTAAAGTATGTCGTTGTCGTTTCACAAGATAAATAATATTAACATTACATAAAATCATAATACAAGCAGGTAGAAAACAAAAAATAGCCATATCAATTTTAGGCCAAATTATTTTATAAAAATAATAATAACGAGGATATTCTAAACGATTTTCTAAACAATGTGCTTGGGTTCGATTTCCTCCACGTTCTTGTCCAATACCTGGAGAAAAATAATGTCCATTTATTCCACATAAAGCAAAAAAAAATATTAAGATTGTAATTGATGCATTACGTGGTGTACAAAGAGTTTTTGAGCCTAATGGTAATCTCGTACGTAAATAACGATCAAATGCTAAACCAGCTATACACCATGATGATAAATCCATAAAAACATACGCAAAAAACATACGACAACGACATGCAAGTGCTGAATAATTTTGTAAATAAATTTGAAATGCATCAGCTAAAAAATGCCACAATGATGTTACAAGTGCAAGACTATCACTTATTGAAAGAGCAAGAAGAAATATACTGCTTGAAATTTGACACATACGTCGACTGGAAAATGTGATAAGTGCAAGTGTATTACCAACAAAACCCAATAGATAAATTATTGAATAAATTAATGTTCCTATACGATTAGCTAATAGACCATAATCAACGGACGTCATTGATGGAATAATTTTTGTAGAATTTGTGTCATTATTTGTACTTGCCATTTACTTGATGATGAAATGAGATTTGTATATAAGTGAGATAACTTTGTTTTTTTCTTTTTAGTAATATTTAATGACAAAAGCAGGCAGGTTCTCTCTTTTTTCTAAGGATGTGAATTTGTTCTTTATTTAACTTGCCTGTAAAGAAGAAAAAAAGAATAAATGAATACGTGACAGAAACTATTGACATTAGAAAAAAGAAAAGTTCTTCAGTTATGATCGGATAATCATTCTTTTTTTTTTGCTTAGTTGACATTATCTGATGTAAATGGCATTTCTTATTACTGAACTACACATCTTAAATATAGTAGATTTGTACTTACTATCATTCTTTATTGAAATAATTGCGATTACTCTTCTATATCACTGTTTCGACATATAAATAAAATAAGAAAATAAAAAAAAGATGAAAGTTTGTTTGTAATAAATAATATATTTGTTGAGTGTTTATCAAATAAGGTTCCGATAAGAAAAACTAAATTATTCTACATATAGAATATATAGGTCGGCATCATCAAATAAAAATACTGTTTCCAATAGATTTTTAATGAAAATAATGGATTGATTCTATCTTTTTTATTGATGTTTAAGAAGATCGAATTGTTGATGCACGCTTTTGCGGTAGTGGTATATGTATATATTCACCATTCGGTAACATGACATTAATAATACATGCTGATGATGAATTTGTTGTATTTTGTGATGATGGAGAATCTATTTCACTTGGAGGATCTTGTTCTTGTGATATAATAGGAACAGGGGATGAGGAAGGAAATATTGTAGATATCTGATGGCAACTAGCTGCAAGACCACAAGGTCTTAATATATGACGTTTTTCATATTGAGTAAAATATGGTCGAATCCAGGCTGTACTTTCCGATGTAATAAATCGTTGAAAATCGTCTTTATTAATATATGTTGGTGAGAATTTCTTTGATACTGATTTACTAGCCTATATAAAACAAAAGAAAAAAAGAAGTAAACTCAGGTAAAGAAAATCGATGAGATCAAAAACCGGAAATGAAGTTTGCATGTTTTGTGAAAAATATATGCATGCTTTTCCTTATTATAAATTACAAAAGAGAGAAAGAGATGGAGAAAAATTGAAGAACAATTTATTCTAGACTTGACGTAAATACCTAATGACAGTTCTAGAGATTTTTTTTCACAGTACAACGAACCTCATTTTTAAGTACCATTATAACTAAAAGGAAGAAGACATTTGCCCTAGGCATATAGAATGAACACTTGCTGTTTACATAGAATTAAATAATTAATGTCATTTTCCTTTTCATAATTTAAAAAAAAGAAAACAAGAAAGGAAACGAACGATGATATGAAAAATTGCTCTAATAACTTGTCTGAAAATTATGCAAATATGTCATAATTCAAATAAAACATTTGCTGTCAATCTATAAATTTATATAGTGTCCTATTAATGTTAGAAAAAGAACGAATATTCTTATTGCTTTGTATACGGATTAATATTATATTAATCCCTCTGGCTCTCTGTCATTGTAAATGTCTTCTCTTGATGTTAACGCATCTCTATTGATAATAAAAACTGTGATAGTTTATAATAAAAACGTATTATTATTATTCATTGTGTTTTTCTTTTTGCTATAAATATATCGAATTAAATTATTCTAAGAAAGAATATGAGGGATAAAATACTAGAAAATAAAAACAGTATTTTGACTAATACATTCATCATGCGACTCAATCATAGAAAAATATCTAGCTAATTCCAAAAGAAAATATTAATTAGATTTATTAATAAAACTTACCAATATTTTAGTTAAATAAGAATCATTTCTATGATGACGATGACGTTTTTTATAACTTCTTCTTTTTGAAAAATTTTGCCAATCATTTGTTGTTGAATTATAAAATTCGGTTGTATGACGATCTTCATATTTATTTTCAATCAAAAAACATACAACACTTTTGGCATGTCGTCGAAAACGTCGACTTATTAATATACATACAAAAAATTTATATCCATATGATAATGATATAATAGATGATGCTTCATGATTAAATTTAATTAAATGTGTAAAAAATGGTGCATATGGTGATAAAGACAATAATAAAATATCACTAAAACGTGCTGGTAAAATAAATAACGAATGTAAAATTCCAATTGTTCCAGCTATATAATAAAATGAAGTACTCTCTTTATCGGAATGATTCGAATTTCGACATGTTCGAAAAATAATTATCATTGATATAACAAATATTATTACACAAGGAATAGCAACACCCAATATGTTATAACCATAATTTGATGCATTTAACAACCTTCTACTTATTCCTTCTAACGCAGTAGAACATACACCAGAAAGATCCTCTATATATATATAATCATTATTTTACTAATCGAAAAATTCAATGAATGTCTTACCTTGCTGATAATCTTGTAAATCTTCTTTTTTTTGATACTTGAGTACTTCAATTGGATAAATATTATAAACACTGAAAATAAATATAAGAAAAACAGTTGAATATTTTGCATTAACATAATATAAACCACGATCCCAACATGAATTTTGATTATTATTATGTTCTAATGAAAGTATAAGTTGATTAATAAGTAAAAATAATAATAACCATGTTGTTAAAAGAACACTCATTTTTGCAATATAAGTAAAAAATTTACAACAAAAATCAGATACATGTATAAGATAATGTTGACCAGCTGATCGTTCACCATGTATATAACTTAGAAAATTATCAATAAAATGATAAATTATTAAAAGTGTATCAATAAAAACAACTTCAAATAAGAATCTTTCAAATGAACCTGTCGGTTTCATTATTACATATTGAGGACGTGATGAACTATGTTGACGTTTACTAAATAGGCCAATTCGCATTAAAATAACTAATAAAAGTATATTCGACGGTAGACCAAGTAATGCTGAACATACAGCAAAAAATACATATTTATGATAGTTTGTTTGCTCTAGTGAACCATAAGGAAAACCACCTGTATCATTAAAACCCCAGATATATTCTGATTCATTAGGAGTGCCAGAGTCTGGAAACATCTAGACAAAATAAACATATAAAAAAAGATCAGACAACAAAGTATATTATATTTATTTAAATTGAGCTAAATGAGATACGACTATCTTATATAAAAAGAAAAGCTTGTCACGCAAGGACATTACTCATACACTCAAAACATCATCAGTAGGTGTAAATATGATCTTGACATATTCACCTCAAATAATTATTTTTCTTTCCTTCTTAATTCAATTATTGTTTTGATACCTACGGATGTAATTGTTAATATTAGTGTTAAAGTGTGAATGCAAGATTGAGTTCCACCAAGTAATACAACATCATCATCATTTATTAATTGAATGAGTGTATTCACATTTTTTCCTTCCGTTTTTCATATTACTAAAGTGTTCTTCAACACTCATAAAAAAACACGTAGAAGCTATTTGAGAAGATTGCGTGTTAAAGAAGATAAAAATTCTATTTTTTTTTGATGAAAAGAAAGATGAAAAAGATTTTCATGAAGAGGAGGAAGATAGGTTCATAAACTGAAGATTTCATTAAGTCTATGGCACTTTTTCCTTACTTATGATAACGATAATGATAGTAATTAGATATGAAACTGATTCCTTTGTCTTATTATTTTTTGTTTTGAACCTGATTACAACTTTTTAATTTATTTTAGAAAAAAAAAATATAATTACAAAGTAAATCAAGATAATATGTCAAAATGACGATAGATAAAAGACTGTTTTTTTTTCTTTACATCATCATTCGACTCATCGACTGTAAGAAGAAAAAAAGTCCTCTTCCTTTTCTCCTATAAACCACTTTTCTATGACGTATACTACTTTTAAACACACATTCCTTCTTCCGTTGCTATACTTGGAATAAATATAACACAACGCTTCATGATCTAATAAATGTAAATTCTTTTTTCTTATAACTACTTCTGGCAGTTGTCAGTCTTTTCCTAGTAAAAGTCGAAGTCTAACAGTCATCAAAACGTAATTTTCAATTATGTTATTGTTATTCTATTCTTTATCAACATCCGACTTAATAAAAAGCAAAGACATGATGTTTTCCTTGTCTAAAACATAATTTTTCTCTTCTTTAGATTTTTTTTTTCTTCTTCATTATTATTGAAAAATTGTGTATGCTTTGTATTATTGACATACACACATATGCCGTTATTATTTTTTTCCTCTAGTTGACATTGTCCATTCCGGGTGTGTTAATATTTATGAAATCGTGTAAAATAAAAAAAAAAATTAATGTATGGAGATAAATCAAAAGGAACAGTGATAGTGCTCATAGAATATAACATATTATTTTCAATCAAATTTATTGAGCTGAAACTAATTTAGAGTGTCTGGTTAATATATATTTATGTTCATTTAGATTAGACTGAAATTACCTTTTAGATATTTCTTATCTATAAAAACAGGAAATGGATATGTCAACTGATTAAATCTCGTTTGTACTCACGAAATAAGATTGTTAGCTTGTTAAAAATAATGAAGACTAGATTCTTCTTTTTTTTGTATCCAATAAAAAGTCTGCACAAATTAACATATGACTACGGATATGAGTCCTCGCATTATAGAAAAAGAATAATTAATAGTATGAAACTTTGTCATTCTCATAGTAAAATCCTATGTTATTATTGCTAAAGAATATAAAATAACTTTCATTGGTGTATTTTGATTTATTATTTATATTTCACGAACAAAAACAATCTATCTTTATATGCATATATAAGGAATTTGAAGAAAATGAACATCTCATTAATAAAACAATTTCATTAGAAAAATCTCGGAAAGAAAAGATAAATATAATATAGTTGATTTTTATTTCTTTTTCAAAGGAATCTCCTGTTTGTATTCATAATAATTAATCTTCCAGAAAAAAATACTAATGGATATTTGTTCCGTAAACAGAATTAGTCAATATAAATTTGAAGGACTTACATTTTATAGTGTGAAATAAAAATATCTTTCAAAAAAAAATCTATTTGAATTAGAACAGGATTGATGTCAGTTCCGATGTTACAAGAATAGAATAAATGTATGTCTCTATATATATATAAATTATTTTACAAGTTCTTGCTCAAAACTAATGAAAATATATTCGAAAGATTTATTAACAATTCAAAGTATACTTGAATAGTCTGTATTGGATAAGAATGACTAACAATGATTTATAAGACATACTCAGACATAAAGAATGTCTTAGCATAATTAATGTATTTTTGAGATATATTATTATTAAATTTATCGTATTATATTGAGTTTGGATATGTCAAGTCTATAAAAATGTACTATCTAAATATTGCAACATCAATAATACAAAAAATAGATCGAAAATCAAATTATTCTTCTAAGTATTTTCCTTCCGTTCATCGAACGAAGATTGGAGTATAAAGAAAACATTTTTCGTTAGTAGTTTTGCTTTTTTAATAATACATAATTGAATAAATGTGGAGATACTACATGAATTTATAATAATAAAATTATTCAAACAATTCAATGATATTAATAAAGATTGAAGGATACCTCATCTAGTTTTTTTTTGCTTAATAATCTATTCATTTTTATAGATCTAGTATTAGAAAAACAAATATTAGATTAAGATTAGTCTATTCTATTCTTAGAGAAAGAGAATCCTTCATCAATATCTAATTCTTCTTAGCTTTGTGAATCTTGTCAAAGGTTATACGAATGTAGTTTAAAAAAAAGAGATAAATTATTAATATTAATTAAAGTACAAGAGAATATTTTAGGTTAATCTTTTTAGATAGAAATACATTATTTATAATGAAAGTCCTCACTTAATGGGTACTATTCATATGATAAAAAGTCAACATACACTCTTCCTATAAATCAGTAATATCTGTAGAATAAAGAAATTTTTGAATGGTTAATCATTAATTAAAACTATATCTGTCTATTTACAATCTAATGTTAATATTATTCTATGACTTATTTAATAATCATTTTTATTACTTAAATCATTATTACAAAATAGAAATTTTGACATTTCTACGCAATAGATATATACATACTTTTATGATTATCATTGCTCTAAATTAGACATAGAACAAGAATAAAGCCATATTTTTTTATTATATATAAGTATAGCTAAAAATACTAACAGATGTGCCTGGTAATTTCTATACATTATTACTAAATATCTGTCATACTATTTATTATTACGCAGCTTATAAAAATTTCTCTTTTTTGTTTAATACTATCGATTGTAAAATTATTTCTATGATGGTTTATCTAAACTCTATGATGCAAGATAAGATATATAATTAAGATCAATAAAAAAAACAATGGTGAGAAATATCCTTGACTATAATCTTCTACAAACGTGCTAATAAAAAGAATAAATTACATTGATTAAATGCTCTTTCACTTGGAAAAATTAGAAATATCAGATAATACAATAATTTGAAGAGAGGATTCCGGATTTATAATTTCTAAAGACAAAAGAAAAAACTATTCATTTGCAAGATGATAATTTGATAGTCGAACTGATAGGTTACAAAGAACATTTTTTATTCTGAGTTGTTCATGTTCGCTCAGCGTGAAGAAAATTTTTATACTTTTCCGGATGTGGAGCGTTTCAAGGTTGTCAAGTTCTATAAATGTCTTTTTTCTAATGATATTTTCATATATTATTGAAAAAAAGGTACAAAAATATCATGATTTGTTTTTATAGATTTAACAATTTACGATTTTTATAAAGAAAATCTTCACACATTTGAATCATTGTACTTTGATTTGATTTTTTATTAGTTTTAGATTTATGTGAATGACGGTTCTGTTTATGATGAACGTGTTTTGTTCGAATACCTGGATTATATGTTGGAACGAGTGAACGTGAATATGGTTTTAATGCTGAATTACATTGAGCACCGTTATTTAACCATTTTTTAATGATTGTTTCAAGATAATTTATTTGTTCTTCAGACATTCACGTTTTTTTATATCAAAGTTTTTAACAAAAAATACAATCGATTAAGATATAATCGAACAAAAATCTCGTTTTAAGTAAATAGCGCCGAATAAAAAAAAAAATTATATTCAAAACTAAATTTCAAATGGTGTTAACAATATTTTTCTTACTTCAAACATTATATAATTGCTCCTATTTTCAAAAAAATCCAATCCTTTTTCTCAGATAATTATAATATAAAAATAACAATGTTATTTGATCTATTTTAAATATTAACGAAATCTCTGTACTTTTTCGAATAAAGGTTAAATTTCATCATTCAATTGACAATATATACATCATAAAAAATTTTTCTTTAAATAAGTAAAATAGGAATAATAATAATAATTATAATACTTACATGACGATTGTTAGTTAAATATAATTTTAACATTGAATATCTATTCATTTTTGTGATATTGCTATGGTAATATCTTCTAATTATAAACAAAACACGCTGATAAATAACCACTAATCTATTGTTGGTTTATCAAAATCTTTACAAATTGTATGATATGCGTTAATAACTGTGCGTGCTTTTTTTTTATTTTTAAAAAAGAATACTGAAATTATATTTTAAAATTTTGTTTATAACAATTCTATCAAGTAGAGTTCTATTTTCTATATTGCGGACACTTTTAAAAAGTGAAAGTATTCTTCTACTTCATGCACATCACTTATAGAAAAAAAAAACCTTCTTCTAAAAGTAATATGAATATACACTCAATGGTAGACAATTTAGTAAATGGTAAGTTGTTTATATGTAGGAGATAATTAATAGAAAGTGCTATATAAATATCTCGTAAAGAATAGTTTTATTTGTATTGTACATTTTCTCATTCGAATAATGTAATTACATCTATTTTTAGTATTAATTACGAATATTTATGCAGCTGATTTGACACTAGATTTTATTAATCCGAATCAACGTTGCTAGGAGATGATCATAATCCTTCTGTTATGTTAAATAAGTTTTATCAAAACTTCTGTGTTAATTTATTTGAATAGAATATCAAGGACAATATATGTATATTATTACTTCATATAGTAATTCGATCTGTAAATAAATTCAAATATCGATGATTTGTTTCGTCTTCTAATTCTTTTTTTAAAGATTTTTATATGTTAAGAATATAACGATAAATTTGATTTTCTTTTGATACACTGTAATATATCTTATAAAAAAAATAATTTATTGTCAAGTTAATCTGTGCATAAAAGTGACAAGACAATTTTTTTTGTCAAAATATGATAAAAAGTTCTTGTTAACTAGAAAGGTGATATAAAGAAATAAAAAAAGAAGCAGAAGCAGAAGAAGAAGAAAGAAAAAACAGAAAGGATGGAAGTCGACTATGCTTTATAACCTAACCGTAAGTCGTCAGACGTGAAGACAAAAAAAGGATTTTCTTCTTTTTTCTTACTACGTGATTCTCAGAAATTATTATTACATAAGCGATGTCTTGTTGTTTTGGTAATAATACGAATGGTACCGAACCTCAAAAATCAATATGTGGGTTTAGAAAAAAAGCGAATTTTTATGAGATTTTATTTATCTATTTAATTTTAATTTTTTTCTAGTAGAACAATCAGATCTACCATTAGATCAACCAATTATACCAGTGACTAAACCATCAGATCCTAGTTGAGTGTTAAAATTTCTCTAGTTTAAATATAAAATTTTTTTTTAACATAGAAATTGAATATTCAATTACAGTAAAAACTGGTGATTTTCGAAATTCTGGTACAAATGGACCTGTTTATATAAACATATTTAGTCGAGATAATAAACAAACGGAAGATTTGTTATTAACAGCACCTGACAAACCATTTACACAGAGTAGTACAAGAAAATTTCAAGTTTATGCAACAGATATTGGTAAACCTCAACGTATTATTATTCGACATGAAGATAAATCAACTGGATGGTATGTGGATTATATTGAAATATCAGTGCATAATTTTTTAATCAGGTAATCGTTTCGCTTAAATACAGAAATGATTTACAAAAAAAAATAATTTAGATTTGTAGCTAATCGATGGTTAAATCAATTGAAAAATGATCGAAAATTAGATATTGAATTGTTTGGTTCAGAACAACCAGGTTAAATTAAAAGAAAAAAAGGAAAACTCTTACTTTTTCTTTCTTCATCTTTTAGCGGTTCTCTATAATATAGAAATTCAAACAGGTGATGAACAAATTGAAATATTAGATTCTCCGGTTTATATGCAAATATATGGAACTACAACAACAACACCGAAATTTTTTTTAGAATCGAAAAATCCTTCATTTAAAAAAGATACTCTATCAAAATTTAGTATATCAAGTAATAATGTTGGAGAAGTAAAGTTTATTTATATTCAGCAACAAAACAAATTGATCTTTTTTTTGATAATGTTTTCTAAAGATTGAACGAATTGTAATTGGTCATGAAGGACTAGGTAAAGTTAATGATTGGTATTTAAAGACTCTTAAAGTTCAAATGCTTGGGCAACAACAAGAGTTTGTATTAATAATTAAGATAAATTTTCATTTTGAATTATTTTTATCTAATCAGATATGTTGTTGATAAATGGTTAAGTCCGACACAAGGTGAGCAACGATTATTCGTAGAATTATCAAAAGAAAAACCTCCATCTCCACTGCCAGCACCACCACCGCGTAATGATAACAATGATTACATAAAATATCATATTCTCAAAAGTTTTTAGCTTCTCCGAAATATATCATAACGATACAGACTGGTGATGTACCGCAGCAAGAAACAACAGAAAATATTGAAATAACTATTCGTGGATCGGATGAACAAATCGATAAGATATTATTGAAAGATTATGCAAAATTTAACAACGAACAACTTTTTCAAAAAGGAAATGTAGATGAATTTGAAATCGATCATACAGATATTGGAAATGTAAGATTAAATTAATAAATATTGAAAAAGTTTGATTAAATTATTCTAGATTGAAAGTATAACAATTGGTTTCAGTGATAGTCAACAAAATATAGCTTGGTTATTAGAATCTATCAATATACAATACAAAGAGAACACTTATCAGTTAGTAATTCAATTCCATTATAAAAATTTTATTTCTTTTTTTGCGAATATAGTTTTCAATCTCAATGTTGGTTATCAAATCGTTTAGGATCTAATTTCAGTTGGGTGACAATTAAGCCTGATGAAAGCAATGATGGTAATGTATTATTATATTTTCTGATTATCAGAAACCTATTTATTCAAGGTTTTAATCCGTTACTTTCTATTTTTAATTCCACATAGAATTCAAAAAAAAACGCATATCTATTTTGACATTTGAAGGTGCAACTGTCAAAAACATTTTTAAACTCTTGTTTTATATTTGTATACGCATGCAGAAAAATATATATATATCGATTTTGCATGTCTAGTTTTTATTCTAAACACGCATTACTTAGTCGTCATACAAACATATACTCAGTTTTCTATAGAAAAAATTTATTCACGTCAGCATTAGTATAGAAAAACTATAAAAATAAAATAGGGTTGCACACTATATTGATTGACTTTAGAGAATTTATTTAAGAAGAAAAAACGTTTTCTAATGGCTCCTAAAGGTTTGTTGGAAGATTGATTCATCATGCAAAATTTCTTTTTTTTATACTTATCTGACAGATATTAATTATAAAGTTACTGTTGTAACCGGTGAATCTGGTATCGATGCAAACGTGATATTATGTATCTATGGTGATGATGAAACAACAACAACTAATCTAGCTTTAAAAACAACAAAAGATGGTTCGGATGCGAAATTCGATAGAGAAAGTACTGTTGAATTTGATTTAAAAGCAGTCGATGTTGGAAAAGTAAGTATTTAGTTTTTCTGTCTGAAAATATATTTGAAAATTTTTTTAATTAGATTAAAAAAATAAATATTGGTCATGATGGTAAAGGTAGTGAACAACAATGGTTTTTAAAATCTATTAAAATTGAAAAAAATGATGAATTATACACGTAAGTCTATATATCCTCAATAATCCTCATGGGGAAAAAATATATTTATTTAGATTTACAGCTAATCGTTGGTTAAGCGAAGAAAAAGATGATCAAAAAACTTTTATTGATCTTTTACCAGATGAACAAAAGCCACCCACACCTGTACCTATAAAAGGTAGATAGACTTATTATTATTTTTTTGCCTTTACTTTTATGTTTATTAGATCAAGCAAATTATATAATTACGATTATAACAAGTTCGGAAAAAGATGCTGGTACAGATTCAAATGTATTAATGACGATATTTGGTGATAAAGATCAAACTAAACAATTTCAATTAATAAATACTAAACAAGGTGAAAAAGCATTATTTGAATCTGGAACAACAAATGAATTTGAAATGGAATTAGATGATGTTGGAAATGTATGATTAAATAAATTAATTAATGAATTAATTTCCTAAGAATTTCCTTCTAGGTTAATAAAATTAGTATAGGACATGATGGAATAGGTTTTCAACCTAATTGGAATTTAGAATCAGTGCAAATTCAAAAAGGATCCGATATATACAAGTATTAAAAAGTAGTTTTTAATTTTCTTCGTACTTTATTTTTCTTCTAGTTTTGTTGCTAAAAAAGTTCTTGATGATTCTGCAACATTTATTGATTTAACACCAACATCATCTAGTATTAAAAGACAGTCAATATTTTTCTTTTCCTCATCTATTGTTATTTTTACAGGAGCAACACCAAGTTCAGAATCTATCAATATAAAAACACCGCGTAGCATTACACCTGAACAAAAATCTATAACAATAAAAGGTTTTGTTTATTTTATTCTATATTTTCTCTAATAATATTCTATTATAGAAATAACATATAAAATTTCAATTCAAACTGATTCATATCAAAAAGATATCATGGAAGACAATGCAAGTTTTTATATGATCATTCATGGAGAAAATAATCAAACGCAAAAACTCTATCTTAAAGATGGATTAACATCCGACAAGAAAATTTTATTTGCAAAAGATGAAAAAACTGAATTTGAATTTCAAACAATCGATGTCGGAAAAGTTAGTTATATAAAAAAAAATAATTAAATATTATTTTAAATATAAATTAGATTATTAAAATTATTATCGGTCGAGATGATTCACAAACTACAGATACATGGCATGTTGATAATATTACAATTAAACAAAATGATGAAATAATAACGTAAATTTAATTTTTTCGTTTAATATAGCATAATATTTTTTTCAGATTTAATGCGGAACAAACAATTGAACCTAATTCTCAAATTGAATTATATCCATCAACTATACCAAAAAAAACAGGTAGATTGTATTGCACATAAATATTGCTTTTTAAATATTTCATATTTAGAAATAACTTATAAAATAATTCTAAAAACTGGTCCATATCAAGAAGAAGGAAATGATAGTAATATTTATTTAACTATATTTGGGCAAAATAGTCAAACAAAAAAAATTCCACTTAATAAAACAACGAAAATCAATAAGAAAATTATTTTTAAAAAAGATGATACAATTGAATTTGAATTTAAAACAAATGATGTGGGAAAAGTTTGTTTTATTAAAATTTTCTATTTTCTTCAATTTAGAAAAAAATATATTTAGATTTCAAAAGTAATTCTTAGTCAAAATTTGAACGAACATGGAATTCGTTGGCATATTGATAATCTTACAATCAAACAAAACAATGAGACAACAACGTAATACATTCTTTGTTTTTCTTTCTTTTCTTTCAAATCAACTTTTAGATTTAATGTTAAACGTAAAATAGAAAAATATACTGAAATTGTATTAGTACCTTCATCTTTACGAAAAAAATCAGGTAATTATTTATTTCGAAAAAAATTCATTATAGAAAAAAATTTATTGATTTAGAAACATCACAGAAATTAATCAAAACATCAGATAGTGTATCAAAAGTAGTTGTTAAAATAAAAGGTAAGTAATGAAAAAATAAATCTTTTCAACAAAAAAAATTTCTAACATCTTAATATCAAAATGCCCTAAGAAAAAAAAGAGAGAAAAAAAAAGAAAAATAAAGTCAATAGTTACGTTTAGAAACATTAACAAACGAAAGTAAACTGACAGTTTTTCAATTTTCAATACCTGTGTCTGTATAAAAATATAGAAATAAATTCATAATTCATTTCTTTCAAAAATGGGTAAAAGTCAGTCTGAAAAATCAGCTAGTAAAAAACGATCTGGTAAAATACATGAATTCATATATATAAATATATATCTATTCTTATTTCATCGATAGATGCTGATTATGCCATTACCATATCAACAGGTGAAGAAGGAATTGAAGCACCTGTATCCATGAAAGTTCGTGGTGATAATGGTACTGTTAGTATTCCATTAACACAAACAAAAGGTGGTGAAAAATCTTTTCAATCGAAATCAAAAAGTGAATTTACATGTCAAACAACAGATGTTGGAAAAATTCAATGTATTACAATTGAACATAATGAAAAAGAGAAAGATGTTCTTTGGCATATAAAAACAGTTCAAATAACAAAAGGAAGCGAGACATATAAGTAAGAAAAACAAACATTTCTTTTTTTCCTTTCAATTGTTTATTTGTATATTTTAGTTTTAATGCTGATGTACGTCTTGATCAAAAGGAAAATAAAGTTAATCTTTATCCTGTTGGTACTTTATTCGGTCATCAAAGAGATGATTATGTACAAAGTGAATTACGTCGTTTACGAGAAAGTCTTCGCTCCGAATCATCAAAATTACGTCGACCTCCACAGTTCGTTATTTTTGTTTTTTTCGATTTATATTTTATAAAAAAATTTTGTTTTTTAGTAAACCTCATGAACCATTTGTTTATAATGATTTAAGACCTTATTTTGATACAAGTTCGGTAGAAAGAGCGATTTATTCCGTAAGTAAAAATAATTTTTGTTTTTCTTGAATTCATTTTAGTTTTCTTGTTGTAGCCTGTAACTTATCCAACAGGTTACTATACACGTGTAACAGCACTTCGTATCGTTGAACCATGGGAAGCATACGGAATGGATTATGGTGTTAATTATGAGTTATTAAAACATCGTAAAACTCGTAGTTTAAGTAGTAAACCACCGTAAGTTAGTCACTAATTGAATTTTTTTATTAATGCTTATCTAGTTTTTGTAAAGTAAAATTTTTCACATTAATATGCACAAAATAGTTGTTTTTTGTTTGTCGTTATCCTTTTTAATAGAATGATTGCACAACGTGGTATGATGATGATTCCACCATTTACACTACCGTTGGGTGGTCAGATTAGATATATTAATACAGCTAATCTTGAATATCTTGTACGAGAACGATCACGTTCATTGAAACATCGATCTTTATCAAGATATAATAATAATAATCATTAACTTAATTAAATTCTTATAATTTCACTTATGCACTTTATGCTTCTTCTACTTTGCTTAATATGAATGTTTGCTATTGTTTATAGTAAATAAATATTTTCTTATTTGATTTCATTCGTTTCATATATCGACTGTAGACCTTCAAAACCAACAGATGAATCAATTGATCGTAAACAAGGTTCAACACATTTACCACCCTATCCTGCTGTTAATATGCATAAACCTCCTGAATATTCACAAGCATTAACAGTCGATGATATTCCAAAAATACGGTTAGTAAAAATTAATAATTTTCATTAATTAATCTTTGAAAATCTAGATCATTAATAAAAAGTCGTTATTCCGGTGCTGCTGATGCTCAAAAAGAAAAAGATTATAAGCGAACACATAATGATGTATATCGAATGCAATTAGATCATATAGATGGTTATCATGAAAAGAGTCGTGGAAATATGTTAAGAGTTTATCATTCATATTTACAAAATACACCTGGTTCGAAACAAGCTCTACGTGAATTATGTGATCAAATAGCTCCTAAAAACACAAAAACAACCGTCAAATCTGCGAAATAGCACATATCATTTTTTTTTATTTAATACATCAAAAAAAGACAAAGAAAAGAAAAACTTCATGTGTGTTATACACAAATTTGTACGAAAAAAAAAACAGAGCATTGTCGCCATCATTATACACATTATATAGACCAAAAAAAACTTGACCATAAACAGCAAGAATAAAGTATTAAAGAAAGAACAGATTGCTGATATAAAAAAAATCAGGAAATTGAAATACCGGACGGACGACAAAGTGATGATGATGAAGATAATAGAAAAATGAATTAACAAAAAAAAAAAACTCGAGATGAATAAATTCAATTAGAGTATAGAATACTAATACTGAACACACAAAATTGATAATAAAACCTGAGAGAAGAAGTCACCGTTGACAAGAAATATATACAACTAAATTATTTGACATGTGTGCAATATAGACATTATCTGATAATCAAGACAAAAGAAAAAAAAAGAATTGAGCTGAAGTAGAGCACAATGGCACAGCACCGGCAAATTATCTGGCATTTTAATTAGTATTAACAACTATTTGTTGTGATGGTAATGAAAGAGTTGTTGTTTGTTGTTGTTGTTGTTCACTAGGTGAATAATCAAGCCAACTATAATCCGGTTTCGTATCAACACCATCAAGAAAATCGATTTCCATATCCTAGAAAAAGAAAAAGAAAGATTTTTATTTGAAATAAATTCCAATGATAAATTACATACGACCACAACATTTGTGGCTTCACGATGAAGAACTTCAAAAATACATTTTTGTACTTGTCCATCTGTATTCATTTGTAAACATAGAAGACGTTCAGCAACTAAATTATTTATAAAATTAAGAAATTTCTTTTTTTTATATGTATTCATACTTAATGCATCAAGTGCTCGTAATTTTGATAATAAAAGAAGTAATTTTGTAAAATGCATCGGATCATTAGCACGATTTCTTCCAATATATAATCTTTCAATTTCACAATAACGTGTTTGTAGTTCTTCAACTTTAACTCTTGTTGCTTGTCCTTCAATACGATCTAGATAATTTAAAAAATAAATCTCATATTGAAATTATTCATTAATAAAATCTATACCATAACTGAAAAAAACAATACAACAAAGTAAAACAAATTCTTCAATGGTTAATTCTAATCGACTAAATATTCGACAGAATTGTAAAAATGTATGTCCATAACAACCAAAACCTTGCGTCATAAGTGTATGTTCATCAACACAACCACCATTTGATAAATATAATTTATCTTCTTCAGGTTCATATCGATATGCTAAACGAAGTAATGCAACTTCATGTGCACCTAATTTAAGTAAATGTGCACGTTCTTGAATTGATAATTCATTATTTCCAGGCATTTGCATACAAAATTGAATACATTGCATGATACCTTTTTGACTAAATTCATCAGCTGTTTGCCAACGAATATCTGGTTTTTCCTAAACAACAACAATATATATTATCTTTTACTATAAACAAAATCTTGTACAAAAACATTTCCTACTTACGATATCAAAATCTTAAAACAAGAGAAAACTATATACAAGGTTAACAGTTGGGGACATTACAAACATGTATTGATTCTATATGAGAAAGTCAAATTTAGCTTACATATCCAGATAAACAATCCCTGACAGTTCGAGAGTAATAGAAACCAACAGAAATGATATCTAATGATGATGAAATTTTATATACCGAACTACGCAATCATGAATTGTTTTTGTTGTAACTCGAACTAAACGAAATTTGCTCTAAGTATTCTAATTAATATAAAATTCATAACATACATCTTGAGAAAAACTATAATTCAGTCATTAAAATTTATATTAGAAATCTACTTACATCAATTTCTTGTGATGGTTTAAAATTAAATGTCGATTTATGTAAATTTACACAGATTTTAATTAGTTTTTCATCATCTGAATTATTTTCAACCGCAAGACGTGTTGTTGGTAATTTCGGTGCTAGTACTGGTAAATATTCCGTTGTTGGTATATGATGTATTTCTTCTATTGAACGTTTCATAATTGCAGCAGGACGTTTTTTAGTTGGACGTTCAATACGTGTATTTGCTGCTTTTGGATCAGCTTCATTCAATAATTTTTTTGCTTGATTAGATAAACGTAATTCTTCTTTACTCATTCCAACAGAGAAACATTTTTGAAAACGCTGTACAAAAAGAAAATATTCAAAATACAAAAACAATGATATTGATCAATTTTTGCATTACACAATATTGACAACGATTTCTGGTCATTTTATTGATTTCACAATTTTGATCTTTATGACATTGATATGTCATATTTTTCTGTACACTACGTCGAAAAAAGCCCTAATGAATTTATAAATATAAATATATTTTTATCATAAATTTCATGGAAAGACTCACTTTACAACCTAAAAAAACAAAAATTTTTATAATAATTAAACTAATTTATATTTTACCTTCACAACTTGAAACACCATAATGATATCCTGAACTTTTATCCCCACAAACAACACAAGGCTTATACACTCTGGGTGGTGGAGGTGGTGATGCACTAGCTGGTGTTGTTGCTGGTTTATTTATTGATTGTAAATTAATTTGTTGAATATTATACATTGGTTGATTAGGAACAACTAAATATGAAGCATGAAAGATATTATTTCTTAAAAATCGAAATTTACTTGTTGTATTATATACAATATTATCAAATGTGAATGTTTGTTGTTGATTGCTGTTAAATTGATTAGCATTTCCATTGAAGTATTGTGTTGTTGTGGGTATAGTTCCTTCTGTTTTAATTACTTGTCCATTTGTTACATTAAGCCCTGAGCGAAAATATTCATCCGTTGTTGTAGCCATTAAAACATTTCCTAAAGGATAATATTTTTGTTTCTTTGATTCAGTATAAAGAAAATTCTATATACCTGTTGGACGATTCTTAATTGGTGTATTACCATGATTCGTATTTAAATGTCCGAGATTTTCATTTGTTGAAACATTTATTGTTTCAGCACATGTCAATGTATGATAATCATCTGTATTTTCAACAAAAAAATCATGATAATCAAATGATTCATGAAGAAGTTCGTTATCATCCATGTTCATTTTTTCGTTAATTAATCATTCTAGAAAAACATAGTTAAATTTGATGAATACTTTTATTTTTTTCAATTGCAATGTTAAGACATACTTGATTGAAAAAAAAGAAAAGAAAGCTCAATGAGAGACGGACTAATGCTCAGTTGAGCTAAGCAACAAACAATATATATATATATGGTGTGAGCGTCTATATATACGTATGTATATGTTCCACGCGAAAGCGAATGAACGAGAATTCTCTTTTTTTTCTATTTTTTTTTTTGTTTCTTTCTCTTCCTCTTTTTTCTATTATGACCATAGGACTGTATTGGTCAATGTTTGTCGTCCTCGGTGTGGTGTCGGCGGCGGCGATGGCGGGCGTTTTTTTCCTCGTCGACGAATGATGTACAGACAATGATAAGATGTTGGCACAATGCCATGTTTGACCAAGAACAGAAAAGAAGGAAAGAAAGAAAGAAAAAGAGAAAAAAAAGAAGAATTCAATTTCTTATACTATGTGAACAGTGGTAGCAATGACTAGAAGTTATTTTTGTTGAACTTTATATGACCCCTAGGTTATTAAAAGGAAAAAAAAACTTTTTTTTGTTCTGTTCTTTTCGTTTGTCATTTTAATAAAGTTATTTGAAAATTGATGATTATTGAATTAGAAGCAATTTAATAGAATGAACAAACTAGGAGAAGTGTATCATCATAATTTGTAATAGTAATATAGTTATTTCTTTTTTCGTATTTGGGTAAGATCCATAAGTAAATATACCGGATAATTTGTTCATGTAATTCTACTCTTACTTATCTTCGTAGTGATTAAAAAGAGAAATTTATCTCTTTAAGAAATTTTAAGTTTTCATGAATTCAAAAGAGAAATAGATATCTTGATAAAGATTTGTTACGTGAAAATGAAATTGATTTTCTTGACATAGAATTCTATGATTTGTTAGAAAATGAAGTAAAAATTAAAGAATATCTATTTATTTAAAACAAAAAAAAAGATAAGATATGTGTGTGTATATATAATACATGTTTATCTTTTGATATTTGACAATGATATAAATTTTTTCGTTAAACTGACAGCATATTTCATTCAAAATCGAGAATTTTGTGCTAAAACATATCTAAGAGGAATAATACAAGATCCATTCGTCGACGAATTTTTGTTAAAAATTTTCAATATTTTCATAAAAAGTAGCCTAGAATATAGAAATACTTTTCATTCAAATGATATATTAATTTAATCTACATACAGGCGTAGGTAAATATTGTGCATTGTTTTCTTCTCCATCACTATCACTACTATCACGTTGACTGGAACGAGAATCTATTGACGAAAAAAACGAACGAAAATAAATAAATTATAAATTGAATTCTTATATATTTACTATTAGTAGAAGATTTACTAAATTTTAAAAAACAAGAATCACAAACACGAACTGGTTTAGCATCTAAATGTGATAGAAGAAAACGTTTCTTTGAGCATCCTGCACAAACAATAGAACCACAATTTCGACAATGCTAATAACAACAAATAAAATCAATTTTTGCAAACTTTACATACAACGAATAGCATACATGTTTACGATTATATGTTGAGAATTTTGTTGTATGACAATGCATACATGTATCAGATTGATCATCTGGTACCCAATGAGCTGCGACAGTATTATGTTGCGTATGATTACCTTCTGAATAAATACATAGAAATGAAATATTGATTTAAAAAAACCTATTTTCTATATACCACTAGCAAAACGAATACAACGATCAAGATGAGTTAACCATTCTTGTCGTTCTCGATCAGAATTAGCTCGAACAACAAAAGATTTTTTTGGACTTTTAATTAACCAAGAATATGGATTTTCTAATTGAAAATTAAATTTAATCGAGGAGAAATGGCTTTTTTTTGAACTATTTTACCTTCGGAATTCATTACATTACTAATTTGAATATCATTTAATGGAATAATTTTTTGTTGTGAATACTAAATAAGAAAGGTAAATGAAATTTTTTATATAAAAAATGATAATTTTATACTTTACGTCCATTGATAACTACACGTCCGTAGACAAGAATATCATTGAATAGAAAAAATGCTCGTTGTTTTGGTTTTTTACGACAAACTTTCATTAGAATTCCTTCACCAACAAGTGCTCGACCTTCTTTTGATAAAGACTAGATCATAATCATAAATTTAGTAAAAATATTAATCAAGAATAAAAGAAACTAACTTGACTATTAACAAATTTATCTTGAACATTTTTAATTCTCTTTGCATTTTCTATTGATCGACCTTTAAATACAAATGAGATTAACTATGATTTTTATAATTCGTATAGTTACTAAGTTGTGATAGACCATCTTCTTTTACCGATAATGATGATGATGATGATGATTGAATCGAACTATTTGAATTGATCGAATTCATTTCTAAAACGAAATTGTTTTTTTTTGTGAAGGATTTTTTAAAAAACAAATCATCATGTTTCTCTCAACGCTTTGTGAATGAATGAATGAATAAAAAAAAAGAAATGTAAATATCATTTTATATGAGGTCGTGTTCATTCCCAAAAAGAAGCACATTTATAGGAATGGAGAAACTTTCTAACCAATCGAATTCATGCACGAAGCTTTATAATATTATAAAATCAGAAATTCACAATAACAAATCATGCCTTATATATATATATGCTTGTCAAAAAAATTTGAATCATTTGATGAGTCATTACATAGAAGAAATAGTCAGTCGATGAGAATTCATGTCAAATGCTTCTCTTACATAGTAAAATAAATAAAATAAAAGAAGCATTATAATAGATTATTTAATTTGTTAATAACTGTATTTCGTTTATTTTTATATAGTGCATTTAGTAAAAAATGAGTAATCGAAACTGAATGTATTTTTCATAGTATGTACCGGCATGACACAAAGGATATTTATTTTTTTTCCTCTCCTTTCATCGAAATATACAGTTTGTCCTTTAATTTATTTGTAATCGACTCCAATCTCTGATGCATATATGTATATGTGTAGGTGTTCTTTCTTTTTTTCTTTTCATATTTCGTTCTTTTCTTTCTTTTGCACACACTGATACTCTTTTGCCAAGAAAGAAAAGGATTGTGTTTGTAGATATTTCATTCATCCTTGTCGCTTGTAACCATAAAGACATAGTTATTAGACATGGCGCAAACAATATCGGACGTTCGTGATTTTGTCACAGCTAAGGCTACTGAAGCCATTGAATCAGTTTCAAATGCTTTAAATCCACGTAAAGTTGCTTTAATTACTGGTATTACAGGACAAGTAATAATTATAAATAATAATAAATTAAATCTATTCTATTTATTTTTTCTTAAGGATGGAAGTTATCTTGCTGAATTTTTACTCGATAAAGGATATCAGGTATAAAGATATATCATTATAAAACAATTATTACATTTATATTATTGTACAGGTTCATGGTATTATTCGACGTTCAAGTAGTTTTAATACTGGTCGCATTAATCATCTTTATGCAAATCCAGAATCACATACAGAAGGAGGTTTGTTTTTTATTTATATCTATATATTAACAAATTATTCTTATTGTATATTATTAAAAATAGCTATGAAATTACATTATGGTGATTTAAATGATAGTTCATCACTTGTTAAAATCATTTATACTGTTAAACCAAGTGAAATTTATAATTTAGGAGCTATGAGTCATGTGAAAGTAATTATTATATTTAATTTTTGATAGAAAAAGAAATATTATTTTTTCTCTTATTATATTTAGATTTCATTTGAATTAAGTGAATATACAGCTGATGTTGATGCTCTTGGTACACTACGCATATTAGATGCTATTCGAATATGTGGTCTTACAAATGATGTACGTTTTTATCAAGCATCGACATCTGAACTTTATGGAAAAGTTCAAGAAATACCACAAAGTGAAACAACACCATTCTATCCTCGATCACCTTATGGTTTGAATTTGTGTTTTTTTGTAAAATAAATTAATATAGAATTTGTTCTTTAATAGCTGCTGCTAAATTATATGCATTTTGGATAACAGTTAATTATCGTGAAGCATATAATATGTTTGCTGTTAATGGAATCCTTTTTAATCATGAATCACCTCGACGTGGTGATAATTTTGTTACAAGAAAAATTACTCGAGGTGTTGCCAAAATTCATCTTCATCAACAAGAAATACTTGAACTTGGTGCATTAGATTCCAAACGTGATTGGGGACATGCACGCGATTATATCGAAGCTATGTGGTTAATGTTACAACAAGATGTACCTGAAGATTTTGTTATTGCTACCGGTAAAAACATTCAAATTTCTATTGAATGAATTCAAATTTTTCTATAGGTGAAACGCATAGTGTACGAGAATTTGTCGAAGCTGCATTTAAAGAAATTGGAAAAGATATTGTGTAAGAATAGTATTACTTTTTCGTTTTTAAAAACTAAATCAAATTTTTAATAGATGGGAAGGTGAAGGTATAAAAGAAATCGGAAAAGAAAAAGATACTGATATTCTTCGTGTTAAAATCAATGAAAAATATTTTCGACCAACGGAAGTCGTAAGTTTGAAAAAAAAGGATGAAAAATTTCAAAATAGAATTTTCTTCTTTTATACTAGGAACTTTTAATTGGAAATCCTAAAAAAGCTGAAGAAAAACTTAAATGGAAACCAAAAATTACTTTTACCGTATGTTTATATAAAATTTTGAATTAATTTTCTAAAATATTTTTTTGTTGAAAATAGAATTTAGTTAAAGAAATGGTCGCTGCTGACATCGAACTTATGAAAAGAAATCCAATTGCCTAAAATATCTATTACATTCCAATTATGTGATATTGACTTCGACATTTATATTTTTTTTCTTCTTCTTCGTATAACTTTTGTTCTAGGAAATATACTGTGATTTATAATGACACATTCGTATTTTTTCTTTGTCTTTTGAATTACTTTGTGTATTCGTAATCTCATTTAATTATTTTAATCAATTCATTATTCTTACTGTTAACGTAATAAATAAATAAATAAATAACATTTATTTTCTCCTTATATAGAAACAGTTTGTCAAATAAAATTGAGTTAATTAGTAAATATCATGCAATTATTTATTTTTATAATTATTAAAGGTGAAACGTATACACAATCCTTTCTAAAACGAGAACTTTTTGAAATATGATAAGTATAAATGAATTAAAACGAGAAGTAATACAAGTATATATTTATTGTTCCGTTATCACTTTATCGCGCTGTTTAGTTTGTGATATAGTAATTACTTTCTCATAACCATTTCGACGTGATGCTCTTTTTGAGTTTACGAATTGATGACGATGCGATCTATTAGTATGTGCAGATTGTGCTTTACGAAGTGTATTATTCGCGCGTGCTTGTTGTCCACGATGAAATGTACTATCTCGATTGACGGATCGATGATGACGAGATGAAGAATTCGAGCTTGTATCGTGGTAATTATAGGATGCTTTGTATTTGTTTGTATCTCGATCAGAAGATGTTGTAGATCCTTCATTTGACTTTCGTTCATTCCATTGTAAATTATTTATATTAGCCTGATAATATTGTTGTTCATCTCCATCTAACCAAGCTGATTTATATTGTCCATTATTAAATTGTTTTCCTTTGATATATAAACCCTTTGCTATAGTCATAATAAATTGATCTTCGAACAATTGTCTAACCCAACGATCAGGAATAGATTCAATACCATACATAGCACCAGCAAGTTGTCCATAAATGGCTGCTGTTGTATCTGTATCATCGCCTAGATTAACAGCATCAAGAACACCTTTTTCAAATGAATTTTCATCATTATAAAATGCCCATAAAGCAGCTTCAAGTGAATGTATTACATAACCTGTACCACGAATACCATTTTCATATCCTTTCTTTTTCTTATATGAACCTCGAGCAATTCTTAGAACATCTTTATGTAATGATAAATTTAAATAATCTCGATAAAAATCTGGATCTAAAAGTTTTTTCTTCGACATACCATTTAAAGCATACCAAATAAGACCAGCATAAAACTGACAAGCATCAATTGCTCGTTGATCACCATGTGTAAGTTTTGTAGTATCATCAAGATATTGTTTAACGTTCTCATATGATTGAAAGAAAAATGATGGTATTGGTGTTAAACGCATAAGAGATCCATTACCAGCAGCATCAGATAATCCACATTTAGCATCAACACCAAACTGATCAAAATAAAATGCTATCATATCATCAGTAGGAGGAAAAATATTGTTGTTGTTAGATATATTTCGTTCCATCATTTTACCACTAATTAGACGTTGTCGATTTTCAAAATCTGTAATTGCTTGACGTGTAGAATTTCCAATATCAAAACATTTGCCTGTTGAAGACATATAACCATTTCTATACCAACGTTTATAGCGTGTAAATTGATCGTAAACATCAGATTTGCCTTTAATTATAAGACTAGCTGCTAAACAAAGCGCCATCGATGTGTCATCCGTCCATTGCCCTGCTTGTAATCCCCATGTACCACCGTATTGCATATCTCTTACAGGATGTTGTTGCAAATATTCATATGAACGAAATTCTACTGATGCTCCAAGAGCATCACCTACGGCTAAACCAACGAGAGAGCCTTGAATTTTTCGAATCATTTCATTTTCAACTACATCCAGATCAGGATCATATAAATTTCGAAATTCTTTATATGGTTGTTTTGTATTCAATAACTGAGGTAATGTATAAAGTTGATTTTCTTGTTGAACACTGTTATATTGTGATGTCTTGAAATTTTCCATAGTTAACTCTTGAAAACGAGCAAAAAAAGTGATGTTACCCTATTAGTATATCGACGAATGTTAGTATTTTTTTCCGTAATAAATATTGACTCGTAAATATACGGTTAATAAAGCAGCGTATAGAAAAAAATAATCAACTGAGAAAGTGGTATTGCTTACCTGATGTATATTTATATAAATATTATTGCGGAAAATATTTAGAAAGGAAAGGAAGAAAAAGTATATGCATATTGAAATTTTCGATTGATTGAATAAATTATTTAGTTTTAATAATAATAATAATTATAAAATTAAATAAAAAGACAAATTATGAAAGATTATCGTATAATAATGTTATTTTTCTCTTTTGCCCAAATTTCAAATAACACACTAACATGATAACTAGAAAAACAGGAACAAAGAAAAAAGGCTGTTTGTTTGTTTGTTTTTAGAACTAAATATATAAAAATATATTTGTGAACAACAATTATAACAACAACAAAAAAAAGAGAGAATACAAGCAATACTTAGTAAAAATAATTGTGAGATTACTGAATAGATGATTGGTGATAATAAATTTTGTTCTTCGTTTTACTGTGCTGACTGTAATTGAAGCACCGAGTTTCGTTTTAGATATTACATAAATATGTCAAAGGAAAACCGACACTATTGAAAATTGGTATTGACTAATAGGTATCTGAATATCTTTTTTTTTAAAAATACTATCGAGGATTGAAATGAATTTGTAAAAAGCTCTAGGAATTATATCTGTTTTGTAACATTATGATCTGGTGATGAATGAGTAGATACGTCGGATATTAAAATTTGTTCTGTTTCTTCAATATTTTGAATAGCTAAAAAAGAAGAAATCAATTGAATAAGTTTTCTTTTTCTTATAATAAAAATTCTTACTTGTTGTAAGTAAATTTTGTCCATTATCTTCTTGATTAATATCATAACGTGATACACGTGTACTATTATATGTTGTACGTCCATTTGTATCAACCCAATCCATAGTTGATAATGTTTCATCATCATCTGTTGTATCACATTTATCACGTTGTTGATGATTTGGTAGCGTTCTTTCGATATCTTCAACAAATTCTGATAATTTACGAAAACGTTCTTTAATTAATTTTCCATATATATTAGTTTCTGTTTGTTCAGCTTGATATAAATGACTACTATCCTCAAGAGCACTGACTGATGATGATGCACTAAGTGCTGTGGGTCCAGTACCTGAACGTTCATCACTTGTTGCTGATGTACCGGAATATCCACCAACGATGATTTGTGGTGGTGCAGAACTTGGTATTGGTAATGAATTTGTTACTTTTCGACCTGTAAAACTTGCTGAACGCATTGGCCGAGCTCCAGACGATGATAATAGAGATGATACAGGTCGTGTAATATCATCTGTTGATGATAAAGCTGCAAAATTGAATAGTTCATCATCATCGACTTCTTTGATTCCTTTCTCAGATAATTTCCATGAATCCGATTGTTCTAATGTCTGTTGTTCAGTTGCGGATGCTCGTGTATTTTGAACAAGAACATTAAGTAATTGTAATGTTGTTGCTTGCATGTCTTCAAGACGTTGTAAACGTTCATCAAAATTTTGAAAATTGTTTGCTTGTTGAGTACTATTTCGTTTTAATGTTTCAACACGTGTTAACATATGTGAAACTCTATTTAAAGAAGAAATAATTAATTCTTATTTAATTGAGAAAAAAATGTGTTATGTACCTTTCAGATGTAGTTGACATACGTTCTTCAACTGTACTTTTTTCTTTATCTTCTTTAGCTAGAATATATTCATGCACACATTCTTCTTCAAAATCACGTAATTTTTCTATTTCTTTTGCACTTAAAAATAATTTTAAACCGCGATTAAATGTACGTTTACGATGAAGACATATACGATAAATTGTTTTAAATAGAAGAAATATATGAGAAAATATGATTAATGGCGGTGCTAATAATGGTTTTTGTTCGTATTGAAGAATTGTATGATATCGTTGAAATTTCCATACCTAAAAAAAATATGTTATTAAGTAAAAATAACTAAAAGAATCTAACCTGATCAGATAAACGACTTAATCTCATAAATGTCGATGTAAATTGAGCCATTAACATTGAAAGTAAAAGTATATTACAAACAAGAAGAAATGCTGTCATTGTAATAGGAGTTATAAAATGACCAAATTGACAAGATGGATTCGTTGGATCTTCTGTTCGATTACAAGGCGCATCAATTTTATCAGCATATACTTCACCATATATCTATTATTAGACATAAGTAAAAAAAGTGATTTATTACATTGGAAAAATAGCATACCATAAAATAAGGTTCAAGAAATATTTCTTTAACAGAATGCCAACTCCATTCAGCATCAGGATATTTAATTGCTTGTCTGGATACACCAAAGCTCATTAAAACAATTAATACAATAACAATTAGACGGAATAAATCGATAATCTAAACAAATATGATATAATTAACAAATGCTGTCTAATACAGATTTAAGGATGTCAATTTACGAGAAAATCTTTCTAAATAAAACTGATTATATCTCTAAGATGAACTAAGTCGACACTTTTAGTTATGAATGATTTAATGAGTCAAGATCGAAATATCCTCTTCAAAAAAAAACTAATTATATTTTTGTGAGCAAATCCATAGACACCTTTTAATTCACTCAATCTTGTTCTACTGACAATAGTATTTTTAATTATCTATAATTAATTCAAGAAATTTCATTTGACATGTCTTCATATATATCAGGCAAGATTTGATTGACAATGTTTAAAATTAGTCACAAAAAAAGAATGAATGGACTTGATGATCGTCTGTTATTGTTTTGTAATACTTACATTTCTTGCTGCTATATGAATATATGGTCCGACTTCTTTTGATACAACCAAAAAATGAAACATTCGAAGGTACCATAAACTTAAATTAATACATAATAATAATCTTCCAACAATCAGAAATGCACTAGTTAATCTTAATCCAAAAGCTAATGCAAACATTAGACAACAAAATGTATCATATATATGTAAAACATCATGAAAATAAACAGATAACCAAGTTTTCCATCTTGTTACCCTCAAGATTAATAATTCCCTGATTAAATCCATAGCGACTGTTGTTAAATAAACCATCAAAATCCATTCCCATACAGATGGTTTAGGTGGTGTACGTATAAGTACAACATAAGTAAAAATAGCCAAGAAAAGTATAAAAAAAATTAAATCTTGAAAAAATTTTGTTACAGGTGCATTATAAAATTCATAGATTTTTTTTGGTAAGGATATTTGTTCAGCATTATCATTTAAATAATGATCATGATCAGTTTTTTTTCCACATCCATAACGACGTAGAAACCTCTGTATTCGATGTAATATTATATCAAAAACACGATAAATAAATGAATGATGAATTCGTTCTTGTGCATTTGTTATACAATGTCGAATTGATCGTCGTTCATTAACAATATCATGAGAATTATTATCTATTTCATCTTGTTCATTTATTGGTATTGTTGTTATACCTGTTATTGATGATGATAATGGACGATGATTTGGTGTTAAATCACCCATAGCAAATAAATTCGGGTCATCTGATCGATTTAGATTATTATTATTATTATTACTATTATTAATAAGTATAGGTGATGATGGTTGATCATCTGCATGTGCTGCCGTACTACTATTTAGTTTCTTTCGTTTTTTCTTTCGACTTTTTCTTCGACGTTTTCGTAATGCATTTGTTTCATGTTGCATTTCATCATTTGTTTGTTCATCATCGCGATCTGTATTATTAACGGAAATAACTAATTCTGGTGACTCATCGGAAGATGATGAACGTGAATCTCCTGAACTATTGTCAGTTGAATCGTCATCATTAGCCTCACCATCATCAGAATCATCCTCATCTAGAAAATTAAAGGCGATAAAGATAAATAAAACATAAACACATAATATATATATATTTGTTACTTTGAAAATATTCTTCTTCTGTTTGAGGCATCAGTTGTAATTCTTTTGATGATTTGAAATCAATTAAGAAAAGTGCGGGTGGAAAAAAAAGTGCAAGTAAAACCATCCATTTAAGATATTTTCGTACATTCATTCCACCAATCCATAAATCAGATAATAGCTGTTGACAACATTTATGTGCAACAAAATCTCGAAGATAAGCTGTTACAGATAGATCAAGACATGTCCAATTCGACCAATTTTCAAGTTCAAACGTTAGAATTTGTGTAGCATTGACATCATCCTCTTGATAACACTGATCAAGAAGAGCAAGTGCTCCTAAATAAAATAAAAATTTTAACTTTTACATTAAATGTAAAGATCAAAATTACTTTGTTGAAAATCTTCTGCATTTGACAAAAATTCATCGGCAATTTCTGTATCAAGTTCATCATCTTGTGCTTCTCTTGCTAAACTTTTATTTAATCGACATCCAATAAGTGCTTTCGCTAATGCTTCTTCTCCATGTGCCCAAAAAAATAATGCCATTTCATGTCGTTTTGTTAGAACAGCAAAAACAAGTAGTTCATTATAAGGAAAATCAAATGTTGGATCATCATTTAATGAATTTCTTTTTACATCTTCATTTACTGTTGTATTATTTATTTGTAAATGTTGTTCTTTTTGTTCAGCATCTGTATAAACATTAAAATTTTGTCGTTGAATAAGTGGTTGTCGTGCACATAAATGACGTATTGTACGACGTGTATATGATGAACGATAACCTTGTCCAATAAGTTTTTCAACAATTAAACCAATATCATATAATGAATAGATTCTTGGTTGTGCATGATAATTAACACCACGTATAACATCTTTAGCAATTAAATGTAATGTACTATTTGCTCCACAAGCATTATACAACGCTTGTAAACGATTAAATGTAAGAAAATTTTTAATTGATACACCATTTTCAATAAGTAATTTAACATATTCAACGCGATTATCAACAAGAGCTTCGAACATACATACATCTAATTGAGCTTGAGTTAATTCTGGACGTTTTGTTAACAAACATGTTTGAGCAATATCAGGTCGATTCCATGAGAGTGTCAAACGAAATTGTTCAAGTGCACTTGCTTTATGATTTCTTTAAAAAACAAACAAAAAAAAAGATTTTAGAATGATTATTCTCCTTAAATAATATCGCATGAAATTTATCTTTTAATAGATCTTATCATCTTTGTTATGTAATGATAAAAGAATAATTACAGTATTTAATCTTAATAAATTATGGTTTCTTTTATTGTTATTTTTCAGTATTCAAAAAACGAAACCATTGAAAAGCATAATTTATATGTGCATGACATGTTTTTATAATTGACTACTTAGTATACAATCAATTTTTGTATATTATTAATATTCTATATTGGTTGAATGATACAAAAGAAAGGATGTTTACGGTACGAGTAACGGAAATATATTGAAATTATTTTTAATGAGAGCTTAAAAGGCATACTTTCTATCATATTAACTAACATTAAATCTATATAAAAAGCTTCTCAAGATGATACCTCAGTAGAGTTCTTAAAATAGCTTGATCAACGTCTTCTTGTTCTGCAGAATCATCATCATCCATTCTATAAATTGTTATATATTGTCGTTTTCTCATACAGACAATTAATTCAACATAAACACTTTCTGCTTTTTGTCGAGTATAATTAAATACTTTTTCAATAGAATGTAATAACTGTTCTTGTAAATCAGGAGCCATTGTTCTGGAACAAAAGAAGAAGAAAAAAAATTCTTTTTTTTTTAATATTTTATTGTAATTAAAACATACCCATCATTTGTTGTATGTTTATATGCAAATGCAATAAGATCAGCAGCACGACCACTTCCATCAATGACTACAACGGAAACCTAAAGACAAATATATATATATATGTGTATAAATGAAAATAATTCTATATACGGGTGGTTCTTCTGTAACATATTCAAGTACTGTTCGAATTGTATTTGTTCCACCTTCAACAACAACACATACAACAGGAATATTTTGTTTACCAACATGACCTTCAATATGAATAATAAAGCAAGAAAGTTAAACAAAAAAGATTTTTTGTTTACCATGAAATGATATTTTTTGTTGTGAAAGATATTTTTCAAAACGTTTTCGTAATATAACTTCTCCTCCATATTTTCCAATTGTTCCATTATCAACAAGTAAAAAACAACTATGTGAACTATTTAATGTTGCACAATTATCTTCTGTAACAACAGCTGCTGAATGATAAGAAACTGTTTGCTTGAAAAATAGAAAAGAAATAATTCAATGAAAATTTTATTAGATAAAATAGTAAAAGAAAAGATCATAATTACATTTTCTCCTTTCAGCTGTTCACGTCCTTGAATAATTCCCCATGGTGCAATACCAATAACAACAATATTTGACCTTATTTTTGATCTCATATAGAGTGCATCACCAACATGTTTAACAGCACCTGTATTTATACCGGATGTAAATATCCATGCACCAGCAGTTTTAGCTGCTTTTAATAAGCCACGTTTAAGTACTTGACGAAGGCGAGGTTGTAAATCAAAATTTTGAATACCACCATGAATACTAACAATCTAAAAATAAAATTATTCTTTTTTGAATTTTATAAATAGTTTTCCTTTCTTACAAGATTCGGTAATTGTAAACGCCATTGTTTTGTGAAAAGATGAACTATTTGACCTGGATTGGTATCATAAGCCAAGCGTAAATAATGTGCTTTAGCTGGATGAAGCATATTTTCAAATTCAATAATACCATATGCATTTGTTGGATACAGTGTTGTATGTTTCGCAACATTCCATCGTTCATAATCATGTTCAGATTGATCATGTGATGGATTAGTATAAAGAAGTTTTGATGATACTGATTTAAGTGCACGATTAGGTAGTTTTATACGAGATGGCGGACGATGTTCATTCTTATTATCATGTTCTGATTCGAGTCGACCACAAAAACAACGAGATGGATCATTGGTTGTTGGAATAAATTTTTTACATCGCCGTCGAAAGAAAACCATACATAAATTAGGATCATTGTTAGTAGCCTTAAATTTAGAAAAAGTGTTTATTGTTTAATTAATTAATTAATTTTAATTAAATAATCAAAATTTCTTACACAATGTCCATACAGTCTGTTCAACATACCGTGGTCTTTCATGGGATTTTGCATAAATATGAACTATTTACTCAAGGGAAAATTTTCGTCTTCTCTATTATCATTCAAGTCACGCAAACATCTCTTATTTCCTTCGATGATTAACTCAAACGAGCGTAACACCCATTTGTTTGTATATAGTCAACAAGATTTTTCTCAGAACATAAGAAAATATATCGTAAAAAAAAAAAGAACTAGCTTTCTCTTACTTCTTTATTAGCCATTATCATAACAAGCACCAATAGAAAATACGTAAGACGACTGATTTTTGTGTGCAATTAACTGTTGTATCATCAATACCGAAACATAGGTTGTGTCAATGAAATCTTATATGTTTGGTCGATGTGTAATCAAACGTCTGAAAATAAAAAAGAAAGTAAGGTAAGAAATGTTTAGAAAAAAAATCATTCATATGGTTTCTTATCAAGTGTGATAGAAAAATAAAGCAACATATTAAAAAAATGTAAATAGATAAGCCTCTTATGAATGAATAACTTTAACCTGTAATACCTTATAAAATATTTTCATCATGTTTATAACTTTAATAGCAAAACAACAAAACTTACTCAATGACGTATTTCAATTTTTTCTTTCCTCGAGTAAAAACATTAAAAACCATAGAAAAATTAATAGTAAAGAAATGACTATTTAATCATAATTTATATACTTGAAATAAA
Source organism: Adineta steineri (assembly GCA_905250115.1). Classification (NCBI taxonomy): domain Eukaryota; kingdom Metazoa; phylum Rotifera; class Eurotatoria; order Adinetida; family Adinetidae; genus Adineta; species Adineta steineri. The sequence goes on from CAJNOI010000038.1 coordinate 457,845, forward strand.
ACTTGATGTCTCTACCTATTAACGGGAAACATATACATCCTAAACCTATTAATATATATTAATAGCTCAATATTTTTTAAACTATCTTCTCATCTGTTTTTGCCTGTAGGCTATCATCATCGTATAAATGAATGGATAAAGTATTTAAGAAAAATAAGGGGATTTTGCACTTCGAACATACCAAAAACAGATTCTTTTTTATTCAGTATGCCGTACTTGATTGAGTCAAGCTTGTAACGGTTTGCACGTAGAAATACATATATCCAATTATTTTGTTTACTTGATTTACATGATGTAAAGGAAGAAAAAAACCGTTTGTATATTATTCATATTCAATCCTGCAGTGCAGTTATCTTGACACAGCCATACAAAATATAAAATGGACGCCATGATTGGTGTCATTCCTAGATCACAGGTGGCGCTACAGTTGATATATTCATCATTGAACAAATTCTTGTCTTTGTCTAATCAGCTGTTGTAGTCTCTAAAGGATCAACACAATACATACGATAATTTAACGCAACAATAATTTTCATATAAAAATTTACTTATGAAAAAAATTATCTCATCTAATTTTATATTCTAGATATGTTAAATTCAAATAATGAACGACAAAGAGAATTACTTGATAATAATTCAAATACTGAACAAATTTCACCATTATCAAATCGTTTTTTAGTTGCACATTCATCGCCAGTACTTGATACAACAACAACAGATGTGATAACTCGTGTACAAGATGATTCATTTCAATCATCATCATCAACATCAAATTCGAAAAGTAGTTCAAGTACAGCAAGTCGTTCATCTCGTCTTCAATTCTTAATAATGCAACAACAACATTCAACTATGAACTCACCACTTATGTATTCTCGTTGTACTTCACTTGGTTCATTATCAAGTTATGATATTCGATCATCTTGTAATGATTCATATACATCAGAATGTAGTTCAGTGAAACCATCTGGTTTAATATCACCAAGTGATATGCCTGATTCACCACCGTGTGAACCAGAAATACTCGAAGAAGAAGAAGAAGAACAACGGCAACCACAAACAAGACCAAATAATCGTACATTAACAATGAATACAACATCAAGTCAAAATCGAACAACAATGATGAGTGAAACAGTTATTGAAAAAACTTTTATATTCAATCAACAAGAGTTTATTTCAAATCGAAATAATAATATTAATCATAATAATGATGATGATTATGATGATGATGACGAACGACTTGATGAAGTTATTGTTTATTCATATGATACATCGGATATAAATCAAAATCATATTAATAAATCTTCATATGATAATGAAATATTATTTGATGATGATAGTTATCGAGTATTTAATAGTGAAACAGATGAAAATGATTCTCTTATAGAAGATAATATCGTCAATAATGAATCATTTACTGTTCCATCACATGAAAATTTAAGTGTAATTACAGAAGAATCTTCATTTACTGATGATATTAATTCAACTGATGAAACAAATAGTATAAAAATTCTATATGATCTGATAAAAAAACCACATTGGACAAATAAAAATAATTTAATAGAACATCAATCATCACATTATTCAATAAAACAATCAAATCATCTGGAAGAAAATACGAATACATCACTTAGTAGTAATCCTAGTAGTCTTAGTCTTGATAGTAATAATGGAAATGAAACTGATGATGAAGATGAATATGATCAAGAAAAAGGTCGACAATTAATACAACGTCTTATTGAAGAAACTCTTGCTAGAAGGTGAAATAAATTTTCATAAAATTATTATTTTGTAAATATTTATTTCAATCTAGATCTGTTCCAACTGATTATCTTCATTCAACTTCATGCGTACATTGTCCATCAAATACACCAATGACTATTGCAACACGTAGTGTATCATCATCATCTTCAAGCTCAATATCGACGTCGACAAAATCATGTACATGTATCACAAATCGATCATCAAATTCAATTCAACAACCACAACGGAGTCAAAGTTCACCAGCTAGACCTTCTTCAACTACAACAGATGATTCAAAGCGACAAACTAATAAACAAAAGGTAGATCTTGGAGATAAAACATTATTTTTTTCTAATATATTAATTATTTTCTAGGAAAATACAGTACATCATACTCGTACTTCATATTTACGTCTTCGCCAAGCTCAAGAAAATAAACGACTATATCAACAAGATAAAAAATTCTAGTCAGATATATAATTATATGAATTTTACGTCTGCATATAGTCATTTTCTTTTGTATCACGTTTGTAAATTATGTATAGATTGTTAACGTAGATAATTTTTTTGCTTCTATTTAATAATAACAATATGACTTTAGTGAAAAATAAAACAAGGTCAAATATATTCTTCTGTCTTTTTTTTTGTAAGTCATTTAAAATGATGAATGATTAAATACTAGAAGAATGTGAAATATTTCTTGTAATCTTATCTTATGAAAATCGTACTAGAATATCTTGTTTTCGTTACATGATAAAAGACTATTTATGTTTGTGTAGTTTATAGATTTCATCTAAGATTTCAAAATATATATATTCTATTGATCAGAATTATTTATTTAGCAATGCAATAATACAACATGAATAAACAAAACATAATGGTACATGTTAAACCAATATTTTAAGATAAACGTTTTATAAGCTAAGAAAATAAATTCAAATTGTGATACTATTGTAACCATAGTTTTACTACGAATGATATCATTATCTTCAATTCTATCTATACGTAGATAACCATGATCAAAATATTCTCTGTCGTTGAAAACAGAATCTATTTCCTATAGTTTATTAATTTTATAATCATAATCATTGGTTAAGCGTTCGTATGAGATATTTTTAGAACTTATAGTAAATTGTATTGTAATATTTGTACAAATACAGGGTGTTTTATAAATCTTCAGGCATCATAAAATTAGTTTCTATACAGACAGAGAATAATAAATGCTAGCCAAATGTATTAATATGAAAGTAATCTAGATGCCAAAGTATATGAATTGTACAATCAGTAGGGGTGGCGCGAGTCAACCAACATTGGGGGGGGGGAGGGTTTAACGAAAATTTTTTGAATTTTTTGGGGGTGTAGCATGATCTCTGTTCAACAACTTAAGAAAACTTGCCGATTTTGTTGAGTAAAAAATAGAAATTTTCAAAGATTAGGGGGGTGTTACACCCTCGACACCTCCCCCTCAGTCGTGCCACCCCTGACAATCAGATGTTTTGAAGAAGATTAGGAGAAATTCAAAGAAAACTGAAGACGTACAAACGATTTATATTCACCAGATATCTTATATGCTTTCATGTAAAATGATTTTTGTGAGACTAATCATACTAATTTTCATATTTATATTATTTTATATGAGAAAATATTGTTTGAAAGATTAACATCAGCACTAGAATATGGTTTAGACTGTGTCTGCAGACAAACAATTTTTACTATGCCTCAAGATTTATAAAACACGCTGTAAAGATCAGTTAATGTATGAAAATATTGATTTGATTGCCAGATGTCATGCAAAAGATTTTTACCAAAGACAATAAGAGTAACAAATTGAATATTATAATTAATCAGTATATAATCTAATAAAGAATTGTAAGGATCAACTATTATGATGAACAACAGGCAAATCTTTTCTTTATTAATAAAACTGAAAACTAATTTTTCGAATTGTATTGATTAATTTAACAAAACTAACTGATCATGTTCAATTTAGCGTCAACATGTGTCGGATGTGTAATTTATTTTGTACTAAAAAATGTCGCCAGTGGTCATATGAAAACTATTCTTTATCTTTCGTAATAGAAAACAGTAGAAAATAAACGGAAAATAATTTTACAAACAATTTATAATTTCGAAAATTATTTATAAATAAATCAAAAATAGTATTTGTTCAATATATATTCTTATATGTGAGACTATGAAACTATTGGTTCAATATGGCTTTAGGTGCATAAACATTATATTTTTTTTTGTTGTTCCTGCGTCCGAGTGAACGAACAATCGGTCGTCCGTCTATTTGGTCTGTCCGTCCGTTCGTTCTGTTAGTCCATATGATTTTTTTTCTTACTGTATCGATGTCGATTGCCTGGTTGGCACTTTTCTCGTTAAATTCTTTTCTCTTCTTCTTCTTCTTCTTCTCATTTTTTTTTCTTTCTTTCTCTAACATTTTTCTATTTGCTTTCTTCTTCGTCTCTCATAGAGTAACTACAACAGCGACATTGGCAGATATGTCGTGCGGACTTGATTCAATCTTGGTCAGATATTTATCACCAACATTTTAATTAATTAAATAAAAATAATAACAAAAGATTTAGCAAAAATGGTTCGTTTAAAAATAGTATTTATTTCGATATATATTTTGTTTGTAAATTAGATTGCAATGTCTCATAGCACGGCTAAAACAAATGCTGGATCAACAAGTAAACAACAACAGCAACAATCTTTACATCATCCATATTATACAAATAACTCAGGAACACCATCTTATTCATCATCAAGTACATCATCATCAAATTCCTCAGCTGCAGTCGCTTCGTCAACAAATGAAAATGAACCAGGAGGTAAATTATCGATCAATTTATTTATTTAAATAATCATTTCTATTTAGATTTTCTTATTGGTTATGGTGCATTTGGTGTTATTTGGTATATTGATATATTAATTAAATGAATTTTATTTATTGAAATATTTCTAGGGCGGTTACTGATCCACGAACAAGTCGACGTGTTGCTTTAAAAAAGATGCCTAATGTCTTCCAATCAGTTGTTGCTGCTCGACGAGCTTTTCGTGAAATAAAAATGCTTTGCACATTTCGACATGACAATGTAATTTAGTTTTGAAAAAATAATTTTATTTGTCTAATTTAAATTTATTTGTAAAGATTTTACAAGCAGTTGATATTCTTCAACCACCTAGTCAAATAGATTTATTCAATGAAGTGTATGTATGAAATTATTAAGGATATTATTTTTCTATTTTTTGATTATTTAGGTATATTCTAACGGAATTAATGCAGATTGATTTACATAAAATAATTGTTTCACAACAAGCTTTATCAATTGATCATTGTAAAGTTTTTCTATATCAAATACTTCGAGGTAAATAATTATAATTTAGTTTGTTTTTTTATTATTATTATTTTCTAGGGCTTAAATTTCTTCATTCAGCTGGAGTTATTCATCGAGATTTGAAACCTGGAAATCTTTTAGTTAATAGCGATTGTTTACTGAAGGTATATTATTAAAACAAAGAAATTCATCATATAACTTTTATTACTTTAGATTTGTGATTTTGGCTTAGCTCGCACTGAAGAACTCGATAAAACAAAATGTATGACACAAGAAGTTGTTACACAATATTATCGTGCCCCTGAATTACTTCTTGGTGCTCATCATTATTCATATGCCATTGATGTATGGAGTGTTGGTTGTATATTTGCTGAATTACTTGGACGACGAATTTTATTTCAGGCATCTTCACCTCTTAAACAAGTAAATTCTAATCATTTTTTTTTTAAATTTATAATCAAATTTTTATTAAAATATCTATTTAGCTTGATTTAATAGTTAATCTACTTGGTAGTCCACCGTTAGATGAAATATCTACAGCGTGTGATGGTGCTAAATCTTATATATTATCGAAAACTTGGCGTGCTGCTAAAGTTAATACATTATATTCTTTATCAAAAAATGTTACTCATGAAGCTGTACTACTCTTATTACGAATGTTAACATGGGATCCAAGAAAAAGAATAACAATAACTCAAGCTCTCGGTATAGATTTCAATGATAAAATCAAGAAAAATTTTTTTATTTGATTTTTCATTTATTGTAGAACATAATTATGTTCATGAAGGACGTATTCGTTATCATTCATGTATGTGTCGTTGTTGTTTTTCAACACCAAGCGGACGACAATATACAGTTAATCTTGAACCTGTACGAGGTTTTCGATATGATGATTCCGATGAAAATTTTTGTAGTATGCGACAAGCAAAAGGTTAAATTAAAACTCAATAGTTTTGTTAAACATAAATTTTATTATTCTTCTTTCTTTTTTTAGAATACATGCATAAATTATTAACAGAATTCAGTCAAGCTAATACTGTTCCACTTAGGCTTAATCATGATTCACCATTGTATAAAACATTTGCTACGTAATTAATTGATGAATTAGAATTGTTTTTAAGAAGATTATTTTATTGATTATTTTAGATCACAAGTGGCACAAGCTCATGAACTTCCTCCATCACCAGTTGCCTGGGATAAGCTTTGATATTTATCTATGTATCTAATAATCTCATTCTTTTTTCTTATATACATATACATATATATATATATATATCTCATGATGCGATATATCTTTTTTTCTCTCAAGTACTTAGATTTTGTTTGTGTACGTCTATTTCTCAGGGCTTAGCTCCTCTTCCGTTCTTTTTTTTTTTGTGCATGTTTTTTTTCTTGTTCCTTCTCTTAACTCAGGTGCTTAAAAATGAAAAGCAAGATGTTTATGTGCGAACTTAGCTACCGGTTTTTTTTCGTGGGTGTTTATTGCTCAAAGCCTCATCATCGTTCTGTTTTCTTGTTTTTTTTTTTTCACGTGTCAGATTTTGTTTTTCTAGATCCCTTCATATGAGCATGTACACGTCTTTTGTTTTTCTTTTGACATATTGCGAAAAGTTTTTTGTCTTTTGTGTGTCAGATATTGTCTGATTCTTGGCATTTATTTCTGTTTTTTTCTTCTTCACTTGTCCTATGTCTATGAGCATGGCAATATCGAATAATAGATTAGCATTTATGTGGCATATATACTTGTATAACTTTTTTTTTGTTGTTGTCGAACTGATAAGATTAGTTAAACGTTTTTCTTTTTTTTGTCTATCATTATTTATTCTCTTGTTGATTTAATGAATAAAACAATGAAGTCATTAATTTGACTTTTGTTGGGTTTATTATTAAATCTATCTGTACTCCTTTTTTTCTTTTTTGTTTGCTTTTTCTTTGTGCCTCGTGTACATACATAGAAGAAAAAAAGAATCAAAGACTTTTGTTATTCCTTGTTCATCTCTTATTAGATCATTTTGTTTTTTCGCTTCTTTGGTTTTTTTCCTTGTCTTTATCTCATATCTGTCTGGTAAAGAGAACGTGTGTGTGTGTGTGTAAACGAAGAGAGAAAATCCAACAATAAAAAAAAACTAATGGAAACAAATACTAACAATTTTACTAGAACTAGTTTGTTTATTTATTATTATTCAGATGTATACAAAGATAATTTTTTTAGGTGAATTTTGGTCATTGATATTGTTAAATAAATTGAATTCACACATTTTCTGCTCAGTCTGATATAATAAAGTAACTTCATATGTATTGTTGTTTGTCATAAAATTATATCTTTGAATATTTGTTGTACAATACTAATACGGTCAGAAGCTGTTTAAATATTTTGGCCAGCTATCTAAGATTCTCTTGACATATGGAGAAGATTATCACAACATTCAGCAAATTTGGGTATTTTTTAAAATATTGTTGAAAGTTCTATAGGATACGTTACGGTTTTTCTAATTAGCCTACACGTCATTTCTTTTCCAAGATCATAGAGAAATACTAATAAATGATTTTTCTCTGAAAAATGAATGAAAATTTGTCTTTTTTTAGAACTATGTTCTTAGCTAATTCACAGTCAAATTTTAATGTTATTCAACCTATACCCCGATTTTATACTACTCGATTTGGTCGTTATACGAAAATAGATGATGATGATAATGAACATGATGATAATAATCATGAATATAAAATTAATCAGGTAAATAAAGAACAATCGATTGATAAAACGTTCTTTAAAAAATTAAATTTTAGTTTAATCAAGTGCCAAATTTAGCTACAAATGAAAATAATAATTCATTAATTACAATAACTGGTATACGAAATCGTGATTGGAATTTTCATGATAATCCAAAAGATTTTAATGATAAAGATATACCTCATATTAAATATCAAGTAATTCCATCTATTAGTAATACAATTAAAAATCGTTCATCAAAGTAAATATCAATGATAAGAATATCTTTATATTGTTTAATATATTGTCTCTAGTTGTACTATAGATAATACTAAAAATCAATATGAAGAATATGATCTTGATGAACAGGATTTTCAATGGCTTATTGCATATAATCAATTTCGTACTGAAAATCGTAAGACTACCTGATTGTAAAATATATATACCAAACAGAATTTGATTTTCTATAGATTTACCTGAATTAGATGAAAATATTTTTGAATACATCATGCAATTATTTGAACAACAATGTATATTTGCTCTACGACAGAAAAACTATGCTGATACAATTCAATGTGATGCTTGTTTTCGTGTACTTAATTTATTTTCAAAAAGAATAAAAATCTGCATGTTTAATTTAGATTGATGATGTTGATGATCTTATCCAATGTACACAATGCAAAACAATTATTCATAAAGTTTTTAGAAAAAAATATGAAATATTTTAATCTAGTTTTAGTATCTTTTAGAAATGTTATGGATTGGATGTAAATCAAAATCAATGGATATGTAGTTCATGTCAATTTGATGATAATCAACAACGATGTTGTATATGTGATAAAAATCGAGGAATTTTGAAAGTGTTAAAATCATCGCCGTAAGTTTATTTATATTTTTATAAATAAATTCGTATTTTATATCAAGAGATGAACAATGGATTCACCCATTATGTGCATTTTGGTTTCCCGAAATTGTATTCGATGAACAAATGACACCGATTTTAAAAGATATTCCTCCAGTATTAAATATTTAACTATTCGATTTTTTCGATATTATTATATTTTATTTGATTAGGAAAACGATGGATTATGCTTATTATGTTATAAAGCAATTGGTGTAAAAATAAATTGTTGTTGGAAAAATTGTCAAAATCAATTTCATGCAAAATGTGCAATAGAATTTGGTCTAGATATGTTTATTGCTGAAAATGATGATAATACTTCAATTCGATTACTTGTATGAATTGCTCTTAGTTTTATTTTTGTTATTATGTTATTTTATTAGGCACTTTGTCAACGACATACAGAAAAACTTGATTCATCAGAAAAACGAATACGAATGAATAAATTTCTCGAAACTAAACAAAAACGGTAGATTGTTTAATATCGAATTTATTCCAGAAAATTTGTCAATATTTTATTTAGATTCGAACAATTTGCTTCATATATTAATTTAGATAAAATTAAAGAACAAACTACAATTCTTCCAGATATTCTTGAAAGTATTCATGCATATTGGATTCTTAAACGACAAGTTAGAGAGTTTTTTAAATTATTCATACCACACTAATATAAATATTTCAATTCTAGACGAACAATTGTCGGCCTTTGATTGATTTACCAGATGATATTTTCTATCATGAATATGATAAAAATATAAATTTAGTAGAATTTGCTCGTCAATATCATTTAGAATATCAAAATCATGATGCAGATCTTATCGAAGAAAAATCTAATATGTTACAATTTCTTGCTACAAATATGCCAACATCAATTCCATTGATTAATAATATATTTGTTAAATTTGCTCGACGTCATCGAATATATTTTAATGACTATGAAAGAAATCGATTTTGTTTATTAGATGGTGACAAAAAGAAACGAGAAAGATTCTCACAATATATACAGCATTGATTAAAAATCATTTGTAATGCAATATGACTGCAGATATCGTTTTATATTGATTGTATTTATAAAATTTAGAAATAAATTAGAATATTACTATTTAGAATTCGAATTTTATA